>JAJJMC010017418.1:860633-973451 GCA_023531435.1 Papaver californicum
ATAATTCACTCAAATATAGCACATAAGGGTCAGGAAAAACTACTTTATATGTGTGAATTATGCACCTATCAACTCTACCTTCATATAATCAACAATAACAAGAATAGTTAATACTTGATTCAACTTTAACTTTAGCAATAGACAGGGGAAAGAAAAAATGAAACACAAAGAGTAAACATGGATCAATCGTATCAAAAATCAGAAAATATTCGGTCAACATCTCATAAATACTATGAAACCAAAGGATTAAAGCTATAGATTTTTTAAGTTTATTATCATCATTCATCAAGAAGTTCAAGTGACACAGATCAATATTTCACCATTAAACCACAATAAAAAATCCAAGTAACATAAATCAATATTTCAGGATCATCATAATCATCATTCCAACTCAATCATTAACATCATCATCATCATTCTTCAGACAAATCATGAAATCAAAGTTAAAACAAAACCAGAGAATGTAGATAGAACTCTTACTTGATAAAAAGCTTGGACTTCGAAGGAAAAAGATACTTCGAAAAAGAAGATTCGGACGTAACTAATCGAATTCCAAAAGTTTCTGAAAATTTTCTGAAAAGGAATGGATAAACATAGAATTTATGAAGAAGAAGACAAAAAAGACAGAGTAAAAATAATAACTGAATCTGGTAAAGCTCAATCTCATATGAAGATTGAAAAGTAACCATCAAGAGAATAAAGACAGAATAAATATGAGAGATAAAATCTATTATAGGCTCAAGAATTAATAAAAGCATGGAAAAAAAAATTCAATTTTATCCTAGAGAGAATATAAAAAAAAATGGACAAATTGTGAATACCAAATCTCCACCGCCCACGTGTTAGAACAGCAACCTAGGGTCACTAGGTTATATTACTTCATGAAGTATTAAATCAACATTTAATAACCCATCCCGAAATCAACAACTCAAATAAATTCAAATGACAATTGATTTTATAAAAACATATGGCGCAAGAATTAATAGAAATGTGACAGATTGCACAGAACTAACATCCTTACTGCATGAAGGACACGTGCTAGTCATGCAGGTTACGGGATAATGGATTCAAAGCATGACACAAAATGATTCAACATTTCCTTAAGCCATGTGTCAAACATGCAATAACCAGGAAAAGAGTGATAGCCCTGAATAAACCATTTACCCGCATCATATCTACGGGATATTGGCGAAAAAAGATCAGAATCAGGATAAGACAAAAGGAAGGACCGCAAAAGGAATACGATCCACCCAACGTATAATCGAATAAGACAATAAAAACCCGTCCTACTTTGCGAGAATCGAGCGACCTAGCCATCTGAATGATATCAAGATAAGATCAAACAGGTGAAATGATAAGATCTTAGTGGAACCCTTAAAAAGCTCTATAAATACTAGATTCGAATACAGAAAGGGGTCCAAAAAAATATATAGAAGAGAAAGGAGATTAGACTAAAAATAGATTTTGTAATATAAGATTTATGTTTTACTTTACATATTCATTACCTATTATGTAGTCATTTCAATCTTAAGTGAAAGATCATTTGATCAACAATTTCAATTTATTTGAACTTCTTACGTTTATTCAATTCATTTGGTTGTGATTATAGAGATCAAACTTTTAGTAATCACACACATAATTAAGTTGAACAAAGAAATAACTTCCACTACAGAGAAGAGCCTTTAGGGTACACAAAGATAGTCCCAGAACGTATCGCAATCAAAGCAGTACTGATTAACTTCTTGTAGTGATTTGAGATTTGATTTCAGGCCTCACAAAATTGGATAATATCAAACAAAATCTATCACGTCCGCTTTCTGAAATCAGCATACTATAGGTTTTTCGAAATGTCACAGAAATCTTTCTTGTGACAAAGTCTACTGCAGCAATAGTTTAAAGATATGCATACAGAAAAAAAATCAAATTCAAATGACAACCTATCATCAAAATGACATGTTGAAAGAAGCAGTCGGCGATCACACTCATCTACAGTCTTATAAATGAAATGTAATTAAGTTTCATGTCACCCACAAACAATGTCAGGCACGGCAACAAAAAAGAGGAGATTATGTGGCCAAAAGGTTGAAGATCCTGTGGCCAAAAGGTTGAAGATTTTGTTACTAAAACTTTTAATATTTGCAACCTTTTCTTCAGTTTGCAACACTTACATTGTAACAACGAGACTGTAACGCCAGTACGCGTTGAAAACCCGCTGTTTTTTATTTTCTCTTTTTTTTTAATCTTTCAAACACTTTTTGAGCCATGTATCACTCTTTTGAGCGTTTTTTGAGCGTGATGAGATAAACCCAATCATTACAAAAATGAAGGAAGCTATTTTTCACAATTGTTTGGTAATTATATTTAATTCTTTTATGATTGTTGCATTAATTTAAATTGAATTATGATTTTTACTAATTATGTGTGATTTTATTTGATGGTGCATGCTTAGTCTAAAGTACTTTTAATGTGTCGTGCTTATGATTTACATCTAATGTTTTAGGAATCTACTTTTGGCAAAGAATCAGAGTCAATATTTCTATTATTTGAGCTATAATTGTCTAGAATTAATATTTGAACCACATGAATATGAAAAATGGTGAAATCCTATGTCTCAGTTATCCTTAATATTGTTATCATATTTTGTATATATTTCCTAATATTATGAATTAAATCTAAAATCGAGTCTTCACAAGTCCGACTGAACGATACTCTATTTACCACTGCATATAACCACATCACTGAATCCACTAATCTTGTGGAAGTGAAAGACAATGAGATTAGTGAGGATGAATTGGGATTTCAGTCAACGAACAACAATGAGACAGTAAGTTCTTATGCATATAATTCTGTGATATAAAATGGGTAATTATGCAAATTTTATGTATTGATTACATTTTTTTTGTTTGATTTACTTTTTGCTTGAAATTACATATTCATATTGGAGCGACTTAAAGTGATACTTTCTAAAATTCAGAGAAAAACATGGGAAAATAATATTTTTAGGACAAGATTTAAGACTTATCTTATAAATCATTGTCTCCTATTTTTGTATAGATATGAATGGAGATATAGCATATAGATATAGTACGAATATATTAAATATGTGTGTGCAGTGCATATGGAATTATAAAAGGTTTTAGGTTGTGATTCAAGACTTCAAGTCAGTTACAGTAGTTTTATCTTGTCCACTTTTGTGTATCAAAGTACAAAAAAAACAACGTAATATGATAGACTTAGACTTGGTTACTTGGAGGATTACTTCCTTATGAATCATAATTTTATGTCATTATTAACAAACATGATACGTTTTGTGCAAGAAATAATTATTAATATTATGGTCTTCACTTCACTAGTGATGAAGCTCGAATGCTCGATCGACTGACATGAGTGTTTTATTAGAGCAAGAGGTTACTTGTTGTAAAAGTAGAACTTTGTAATTTTATTTGGTTTTATATATGTATATATGTATTCAATAACTTTGATTTGGTGCATTTTAATCGTGTTAGTTTTAGCATACTATATTGTATATATATTTTTAGTTTTAAGTCTTGAGGCTTTTCTTTTCAATATAAAAATAGTAAAATGTGAATTTACTAGGGTCAACCCGCCAAAGCCAACCCGCTTAGGGTTAGAGTTGGGTTTTAGGCTTGTTCATTAATAGTACTAGGGCTAGGATTGACCCTAACCCTACCACGGTTGGCAAGCTAGGGCCTGGTTGATCTTAACCCGGCTTGTTTGACAGCTCTACACTCACTCGACAAGGCTTTTTAGAGCAAGAGCTATGAGTAGACTGTTCTCCTTCAAAGTGAAAGAGTTTCACCCAAAAAGAGCAAATTAGCTCCTACTATGGGTAGTGAAAAGAGAGTCTTTCACCCAAAATCTATCAACCACTTATTCAATCGAAGGAGTGCTTCCCAGTCTTCACTGTACGGGTGATCTTCAACCGTTTGGATTCAACACGGGTAAAGTTTTCCCGTTTGGGTAAAAATCTCGTCCAACGTCTCTGATAGAAGTATCCAACGACTCTGATAGGTTTGAAATCCAGACGAGAAAACTTCACCCGTCTGATTATTTTTTCAAAAAGAAAATAATAATTTTGAAAGCTAAAAGGCGGAACTTCACGCGTCTAGCCTATTTTTTTTTTCCATTATCCTGTAGTGCGAAAAACACTCCTTCACCTAGTCTCTCCTTCAATTTGAAAGGGATAGAATGTTTTATCTAAAACATTCTATCCCATAGCCGTTGCTCTTAATAGAAAAATATCAAGGGTTATGGAAGAGATAATCAAAAAAGTGTTTTTACTTCTGACTTTTGGATTCGTTTCTGTTTTCGTAAAAACAAAAATATTTTTACTTATAATATCCAAACACTTTAAGTCGAAAAGTAACTTCTCTAGATATACCGGGACACTTCTATAAGACTCCCAGCAATACCAAAGTAACCAAACCCACCCTTAAGACTCCTCCGGCGACCGGCGTGTCCCTTTTCTTTGACCAAAGAGGAGTAAAACCCAAGTTAAGAAAGATAACAAAATGACAGTACAGTAGTAGTACTAGAAACTTGAAGAGAGCAGAGAAGCATCAAAAACTAGTAGAAAAACATGAGCGAAGAAGGTCCAAAACTTTACTCCAATAAACCTAAGAAATGTAAGTTTCAATCATTTCATCCTCGCCATCTTTTACTAGATTCTTTTTCAAAGTAAAATCTTTGATCTTTTTCATCTTTTAAGTAAAAAAAAAAATCCCATTTTTTATAATTTGTTGTATTATTATTAGTTGAAGATTTCTAATCAATTTTATTTTGGGTGGTGAATCATTGAAACAGCGCAATTGAAGAAAACAATGTCTTCACCAACAGGAGCACCAAACCCAACACCACCACCACCAACGGCGGCGGCAGCGACAACAACAACAACAACTGCATCAACATCAGGATCTTATTCTGGGTTTCCACCTCATAAGGAATCGTTTGCTAGGCGTTATAAGTTTGTTTGGCCTATTCTCTTAACTGTTAATCTTGGTATTGGAGGTGTGTTCTTTCAATCCTCTCCCTCACTGGTGTTATTTTGATTTGAACGATTTATGATTGTGTTTTTGATCAAATTAGATGAAACCCTAGATTTTTAGATCCATTTTGAATTTTGGGTTGTTGTAAATTTTGTGAATTTTGGGGTTTTCTTAGTGGTGTGGGAGTTTTGTGTAGGTTTTAGGGTTTTTTTTTTCTTGAGAATTTTGAAATTGAGGGGTTGTTGAATTGATTAGGTATCTATCAAACACAAATTAGAATTGGAATATGAAGGAAAAAGATAATTATTTGAAAGCTACTATGGTATCCAGAGTTACACAAGTTTACTAAATCAATGAATAACATTGAAAAAACGATAATGGGTGAGTTTTGTTCTTTAAAATTTCAAATGCTGGCAATTTCGGAGAAGACCAGGAATGCAAAAGTGTCTGAGGGATTTTGGCTTCTTATAATGATTTAGTCTGAGCATGCTTTGTTAGTTGCAGGCTTGTAGATGATTTTTTTTCTTTCAATTTAGCTCTTTCTAATTGATGAGAAATGTAAGCAAAGGTATTAGGTAGTGATGGAATAGTTTTTTTGGTATAAATTCTATCAATTTCATACAGCCAAATGGTCATTGAGAAATTACAGTTTCTTTTATATTTTCCTCTTTGCATAACAGAGTGATAATACTCCGTATGGTTCTACAGTCATTAATGTTGGTACTGGGTGTGTTGAGATAGTAGGACATGGTTTAGTACTATAGTGTCTAGTATTCACTGCTTCTTCTTTAGATCATATTATGACTTACTGTAGTTCTATCTAGTCTAAAGGTTTAAGTGTAGATGTAATGCACGGGAAAGTTATTATCGATGAAAAAGAGGTGGTTAATGCAAAGCTCAGAGAATTTTATCTGGATCTGACGGTGTTTTGTGTTCTTATGAGTGCTTATAGAGACTAGGAAGTGTTGGCAGTAAGCAAATTGGTTTTGCATATTCTCGCTTCTAAATTTTGAGTGCGCTTTACTAACCCTGTATTTTCATTTCATTCCTGCCTCAAGAGTTTTATGTTAATTTTGGTCCCTATTCTTCTTTCTGTAGGTTCCAATTTTTATTTGGTACATGTTCATGTTTTCTGTTTCAGTGGTTGATTGATATACTTGTTTGGTTGCAACTTTTGTAGCATACCTGTTTGCGAGGTCAGGACAAAAGAAAAGACTAATTGCAGAGGACGATGAAGCTGCTGTTTCTGCCCCCTCCGGTGCAGCTACAACTACAACTGCTCCAATTTCTGAACAAACCGTCACTGAGCCTGTCAAGCCCATTGCACAGCTTGTGAAGACACAGACTCCCATCCCCGCTGAACAACAGCGTGAGCTCTACAAATGGATTTTGGAAGAGAAGAGAAAAGTCAAACCCACAAGTGCAGAGGAGAAGAAAAAACTTGATGAAGAGAAAGCAGTACTCAAAGCGTTCATTCGGTCGAAATCCATTCCAAGCATTTAAAGTTTGAAACTGAACAGTTCTAGTTCCACTAACTTGGAGATTACTTGTTGTCGAGATTACTTGACTGTTGCCTCTCTTTCTTTGTCCCTGGTGTTTATTTGTGAATGATTGCGGATTTTTTTGCTTCTGTGGGATATCGAATAGTTACGCTTTTGTGAATGAAACTTGCTGTTTTCAAGATTACATGTCCAGAATACTATTGTTGTTCCTTTTCAGTTTTAAAGTTCACAGTTGACATTTTATGTCAGAAGTTTTATAGAATGGGTTGAAGAAGATAAAGGTGATGAGGATATCTTCACCCCAAACAGAGCCAGAAAATCCCAGAACCAGTGTAAGAGTATCCTGACCGTATATCGAGACTCATATCCTGGTTTTTCTTATCCTTGATTAGGTTCTGTTCCCGCCTACCCCAGAAAACCATCACCAAGATCAATTAAATTAGACCCTTCGTTCCAACTTTTGGAAGAAAATGAGACAAATAGCAGAGATTTCAATTGCATGTGTTAGAGGTTGGTAATTTATCACATAAAGGTTGGATAGACCCCACAATAGAGAATTTCCTCCAACCAACCAAATCCACACATACAGGACTCTGAATTCCCCTTCATTCAATCACTATTACCATTACTTCAACACTCTTAATTCCTTCACTCCAATCTTAATTGCCATTACTTCATTTTGAAATTATTCACTGGCTTTTTTCCACTTGCTAGTTTTTCTTCATTTCGATATTTTTCCAGTTTCTTTTGTTTTCAAATGCCAGGAACAATTCAAGTTTCAGGTACTGCTACTGCAACTGATTTTATTTTTTTTACCTTGCATATACTTAGCAATAACTCAAGTTACCAGCCAACTTGTGCTTCTTAATTCTCTCTTCAGTGCTCGATTTATTGGATTTTCCATCTTCCTCTTCTTCGACGATATCAATTAAAGGTATGTGATTTTCTTTTTCTTGATAATTTGAGCTTAAATGAGTTGGATTCTTACATTTTATGGTGCTAGTTTAATTGGGAATGTTTGGGTTTGTACTGTAGTGTCAATGGGAAAGAGAGAATTTCGTACATGGGATAAAGGAGATTTTTCATTGTAAGCAAATCAACTCATGAATTAGTGTCTTTATTTTCATTTTCATTTTCATTTTCATTTTTACAATCTCTTCCTTCAATTTATGTGTAACCGAGGGTTGATTTAGTACAGTCCATTAACAACTCTCCGTGAAAACATTGTCGTAATGATCCATGACGCTGAGGGCAAAGAACTGTCCCGAACAGGTTCTTCCTTCAGTTCTCCTTGTTTCTTCTGAAAATGGGTTCTTTCTTGTATCTGTTTTCATGGTTGCTTGCTTTTTCTCTTCCTCCCTGTCAAGTAGGTGTGGCGACCATGTCGGTAGTTGAGAAAGGAATTTTGGATGATTTTTTCGTCCTCGAAGGAGGTGGGAGACTGCACATGAAGTTGCAGTTTATTCTTAATAGTGTAGAGCGCAACAGAATTCAAGAACTGGTATGTTCTGTATTCCTTCTTTCATTAGATCTCGGAACCTGCTTGTTCTACTTTGAATAGTCTTCAAAACATTCCCTGATCATTATGTCATATTTATATAGAGAGAAATTGCGTTGAAGAAAAAACAAGAGGAGATTCTCATTAGTCGGGCTAGACACTCAGAAGCTGCTGCATTGGCTAGCTTTCGTAGTAACGTTGGGTCGTCATCTATGTCTCTCAACCACGAGGTCACAGGTTCAGTCTTAGCCTCATCAAATAGAATTTATCAAAATTAAACTCAAAAAAGAAAAAACAAACAATGAAACATGTTCTTAGTTGTCTTTATGATCTTTTAATGAATTTGTTCTGAATAGCTTTTTGTTGATATTGGAGTCGTGCATTTTCTCAAGATTCATCAGAAAGCCTTGTTCAAAAGGAAGCTGAGAGCAGTGGCGCAGAATTTCTCAGAAATGCTGATAATCGAAGCAAAGACGCACTGTCTGGTTCATTAAATGAAGATGGAGTTCTGGCTTCTCCATTAGCGCATCCAGTTAAGGGTTCAATCGCCTTTTTAGTTTCTTTTCCCTCTCCTTTTTCTCTTTCTCAACAGAACATAAATGAACACAGGATCCCAAATCTGCCTCCACCCGAGAGAATCCATTGCCGACTCCTAGTAGTCACATAAAGGATTCAATACCGGGCACAGGAGATAGCCTGGAAATTCTCCTCGATCGATCGGAGGAACCAATTCGGGTTAAGCATTATTCATTATCTCTTTTCTTTCTTCTGTTTTACTATTCTTGTCGAATTGTTATTGGAGAACTTGTTGAGTTCCACTGACACTGTATTTTACATATATTTTAGAGTGATATAGATGGAGGGGATGATTTGTCAACAGTTCTGTTGACAGAAGAGCCTCAGATCCATCATGCTAAAGCCGAAAAGCAAGATATTGACAAGATAATGACTCAGGTACCTCCTGTTGAAGTTCCTACAAGTTCCGGTGAAGGAACTTCATCAACAGTTATGGTGTCCGAAAAGCTTCAAATCGGTCAGAAAGTCGTCGACAAGGTTGAGACTCCGCTAACTTCAGTAGATATTCCTTCAAATTCCGGTGAAGGAGTTACTTTATCTACGGTTCTACTGTCAGAAGAGCTTCAAATCCCTTATGGTAAATCCGACGAGAAAGTTACTGACAAGAATGAAATTCGGATGCCTCCAGTTGTTATTCCAACTAGGCCCAGTTTATCAATAAAATCTTTAGGTCCTGATGTGAAAGAAGTACCAGAGTCACTCATTGTGGGGGAGAGTCGTATTATAAAGAGTACTGGTACTCAATTAACTTCGTCAAATACTCTAATGGGAGCCATTTCATTATTGGAAGCTTTAGATACTCATTCAGTAGACCATTCAGTTTCAGACACAATTGAAGTAGATCAAGACTTAAATGAGAGCGAGTCTATGTTCCTTCCCACTGACATTCCAGCAAGGCCAATTTCATCACTGGGGGAGTTAGACTCTCGTTCGTCAGAGCATTCTGTTTCAAGCCAATTCGTGGAAGATCGAAATCTGAATGAGAACAAGACTCCAGGATCTACCACTGATATCCCACTAAGGCGCATTTCCTCACTTGTGTGGTTAGATACTCATCCGGATAACTATTCTATTTCAACCAAATCTGAAGTAGAACAAAGTTTGAACAACAACGAGACTCTGATACCTCCTACCGATATCCCAGTGAGGCTCACTTCATCACTTTACGATTTGGGCAACCATTCGAATTCAAGCAAATTTGGAGAAGTTGAGATGCTGAACAAGAGCAAGATGCTGGTACCAACCACTGATTTTCCATTGAGGCGCATTTCATCACATGGAAATTTCAGTGACCATTCACGTTCTAGCGGATTGGAAGAAGACCGTGTTGCTTTTCCTGAGAAGCCTAGTGTAGTGAAGAGAACTCCAAGTAACGTAAGGAAAATGATAAGTGCTTTCGAAACTAGTCAAGCTAAGGTGATTTTATATAAATTTCATGAAAGCTTATGATCCATTTAATTGTGAAAGAAATAGTAATTTCTTCGCTACAGTTCTTTTTCGTTGTTGAGATTGTAAGGAAATTGTCTTTGTAGGGACAGGCTATTCGTGCTGATCCAACGATTGTCAGAACCCCACCAATAAAGAGTAAATTTAACATTTCTCCAGCGGAACCAACAATGAATGAAGTTATGAAAGACTGTAATAGAAACATGCAGGTTGAGGAAATAGGATCGAGTTCATCTTCAGTAGGGATATCGAAGGAGGTGCATTTGCAACAAAGTCTAAGTTACTCTACAGAAAGAAAAGATGGGAGTTTGGAGCAAAATGCAAAAGAAGCTAGATATGCATATGAAACATCACAGGAAGAGTCAAAGGAAACAATGAGGGAGATCTATAACACAGAAATAGCTGCAGAAATGGGATCAAGGTTATCATCAACTGTGAAGAGTCAGGAGAGGAATTTGCAAGAAAGTGCAAATGAAATCAGACAACAAATTCCAGTTAGTTTGGAGCAGGACAGAAGAGATAAGTTATGTGAACAAGAACCATCTCAGGAACAGCTATTGGAGGCAGCTACTTCATCAAATGAAATGCCTGCTGCTACTAGGCTTTTCGAGACGGATCAACATCCTATGTTCGCGGCCCAGCTTACAACGTGCGAACAAAATATAGAGAAGCCAATAATTGTTGAATCTGCATGTGACAAAACAAAACTGCTAGAAGATTATAGGGCTAAAAAGTATCCGGTTTGTACTTCAGGAAGTTGCATACTCACAGACGATTCAAGGCCTTTATGTATTACAACTGGAAGTAAGCAATTGATGAATCTTGTTGGAGGTAGTAGCAACCTCTCAGAAATTGATCAAGGGGAGAAGCGTTCATACCAAACAGACGTCACAAATGAGGTTCAAATTCTCCTTCCTCGTGTTACTTTCTATTTGGACTTTATATTTTCAATTGGAGCTCATATTTGAGTAGTCAGTCACTGAATTTTTTTTTTGACTATTCATGCTTGTTTGTTCTAAACAATTTCAGCAAAATCTGCATAACAACACTTGTAATGAGATGCAGAAAATTGGGAAAGCTTCTGGTGATAAGAGAAAATCAAACCTTGAAGGGCCACAAAACGTTATTGAAGGACTCATTCGAAAGGTTTTTCCATTTCTTTCTCTCTGTCTCCATCACCTTTTTTATGGCAAATTATCAAAATTATTGAGTGATAGCGTTTACTACTGACTGTATTAGTCTCAATCATTATACTTGTTCATAAAAAGCCGTATGAGATAAGAATCCTCAAGTTTTTACCGAATGTAATCAAATTTCAACAAGCATAATCAGGATACAGGATATGAAACATGTTTTTTTTATGCAAACTGCAGGCAGGAAAAGTTGCTGCCATAGTTGCATTTGGGGCCCTTGTTATTTTTGCTAGAGAAAGGTATGGACAATTTTCCTATATGTTTCACATGCATTCAATGAGTTTCTCAATCTTTGATAGCTCTGCTATCTTGCTTACAGATAAACTACGTCGGTAGGTGGATATCTGTCTACATATCGTTTTCAGGTGCACGTTGATCACAATCATTCGTCATTTTGAAATTCACAGCCCATAGTCTTCCAAATATGTGTCTTTCATAATCTTTTTTGTATAGATTTAGATGAAAAATGCAATAATAAGAAACTTTCTTGTCTGGATGAAAAATGCGCAAATGTAAGCTTAAAATGGGGGAATTTCTGATTCAAGTACATATAATTGGGTCATTTTTGAGGCCTTCTCTATACTCATCCATTCATTCAAGATTTGCTGTATGGTCCACTAAGATGCACACATTATATTTTGTCATTTATATATAACTCTATCTTCTTGTACCAATATCTCTTTGGTTTGGTCAATGTTAAGAAATTAGAGGCTATTCAATGAATCATGTATTCATACACCACCTTCTTGTGCTACTTTAAGGGGGTATACTTTTGTGCAACTTGTGCTCTCTTTTTACGTAAACCAAAAAAAAGGAGAATTTGACACAAATGGTTAACCAAAATTCAATTGTTTTTTTTTTTTTTTTGCAAACTTTTTGTGTGGGAAGGAAAGATACTGATGCTTCACAAAACATGTGGTTTCAGCCTGAACATATCATTCGGAAATGTCATAAAAAACACGACTTGATAGCTAACTGTTTTCCTTTGATGGTATAGCGTATATTTAACCGTTCATTTTTCTATTTAACCAGTATTTAGCCAAACAGATTATCCAATTTAAGAGTGCATTAAAAAAAGCGGTGCACCTTATCATGACTTCATATAGTTAATTTATTTATTTTTCAATTGATAAAAAATTTAGTAAGTTTCAAACTTAAGTCACTGATATTATCATTCAGTGACTTTACCACCGTACTACAATAACGGCGGTGTTATAATGATAAACGTTACTCAACCCTTTTATAAGTTCACGGTACTAGCACACACCTAAGATAGTGGAAACAAATAAATGATACGGAATATATACACTCGAAATGAAGTAAAAAAAATGGAGATTTTATTATTGTCAAGAACAACCTTTTCTTACATCACCGTTCACCCATATTTATACGATGAGTTGCATGTACCGCAAAACATAAACTTCCTATGTGTCTAGTAATGTGGCATGAAATTACTACACTAATCTATTTAGTGTTAATCCAAATATGGATTAAACCTTATCACTCAGCCAAAGGTGGGTTGTGTAGGTCCCACGTAAAATGTGGTCAGCCAAATATTTAAATATCGTTAGCATATAATATTCTTCCTTGTACGATCACCATTTTAAATACGCTGTTTTACTAAAATTTTATTAAAATTTGGTGGGACAAAACTCTAACAAAGAGTAAAACAATATTAGTTGCCTCATTGAAAATCCTTATCAAAAAAATTTAATAGGGATAAAAACTGGTCAAAAGAAAAAAAATATAAATTTTAAAATTTTAAAATGATGATGATCGTCACGAATTTTCTTCTATTGTCAACGCTGTGTTAGAAAAACCATTTAAATGTCGTTAGCATATAACAGTCGGGCTATTTGCCCATGGATTTGAGAAGTCAAAGTCTTTTGGATAGCCTTTGCCCCACTAAAAAGATTCCACTTAAATTGGAATAAAGAAAAATCAAAAGTTGGGATTTACTAAAGAATTTGTGAAAAAAAAAACAATATTCAATTGGAAATTTTATATACATAGAAATATGCTCCTTCCGTTCACTTGATAAAGACGGAGTTCTTATTTTTGGTTATCATATAGATAGGTAGAATTGTGATATCAAAAGGATTTTTGATAAATTTATTCCTATTAATATTATATAGATATCACCACAATTAACTTGATGTTTCTAACATTGGAAATATAATAAGGGGTAAAACAAGAAACAAGATAAATTTTTATAAATCTTATATATTTTCTTAATCTATGAGAAACTTGTTTTACGCCTTTATAAAGTAATAACAAGATCAAAATCTTGTTTTATTGTCCGAAATTTTGGGTTGGAATTGCTTGTTTAGAGATGTTAAACCAAACTTTTCATCATATTGGTTTGGGGGAAGGTTCACTAAAGTAATAGTACAAAATCACACGTTTTTCCATATTACCACAAAGTTCATTTTCTTTTTTTTTTTTTTTTTTTTTTTAAAAAAAATTAATTAAATTTGGGATTAACAATAAACAAAAAAGTTTACATTCTTAAACTAGATTTCCTTTTCTAGAAGGATGCTTGAGTGTGACTACTATCCCTCTAAAAAACAAAATTGACATGTTAAGTTAATTTCAGTCACAAGCATCTTCATTCATTGCTTTCCATCTTTATCTACAAACCTTATAATTTCTACCTTGTTATTTCCATAATTTGCAAACTTAATCCAAAAATGAATTATGAGGATGGATAAAGACTATCCATGTACTATATAATTCACTTTTTTTTTCTTTCCAAAAGTAAATTATCTTGAAACTTATTAGTGGTTCAAAACTTTTAAGTACAATATGCAAAACAAGGATTCATTCATTGTAGTGTATGTACTACAAATAGAGATGTAAATTGGGACATGTCAGCCCAGTCCAGTCCAGTCGAACACATGAGTTAGCCCAGTACGACACGACACATCAGCTTTATGTGTTGTGCTGGGCCAGACTAATCGGTCCAGTGACACAGTACAACACGCGCCACGGATTAGCACGTGACACAGCACAACACGTTAAGAAAGCACGTTATAATATGTATAAAACACTACATAATTTGGCATAATACGACACATTTTGTATATATTTTACGAAAGAGTATTTATTCTAACTAATTTTTGATATTTTATCTTCGTTATGTTGTGTTATTTATATGTATATAACATCTAAAAATATAAAATAAATGTGCCAGACACAGCAAAGCACGGGACAGCACGCCCTCAAATACAATGCAACACGACAGGTTTTAATCTTTGACACAACATAGCACGACATGTAACACGGTAGGTTCACCTCTAAATGGGATGTGATACGCTGGGCCGACATATTTTACACCTCTAACTACAAACATACATGTACTACAAAACATGGCCTACCATTTTGCACTACATTTCTTCTTGTGGTGTAGGGAGTTTCAATGGCTTTTCAATGCAGTTGAAATGAATTACACATGTTAACTGGTTTGACATTGATATTTTTGATCAAATGAAAAGTATAGAGGAAACAATAGAGAAATTGACATTGATGTCAACTTAGCAAGATAGTAAATGCAGTTGGCAAGGACAGCTCTCGGAATCTTAGCTCTTAAGGAACCTCCTAAAGCTAAGTGATTTGACTCCTCCGACCGGCTAACGGTTCGGTAAAAATTCGTACATAAATCGGCTATAAAAAATATAAATTCGGCTAAATGTTCGGTTCAATAAGCGAGATTCAGAAGAAAAAGAAATACGAAAAATGCATGGTTAATACGTTTTAGATATATATACTAATTCGGCATTCAAAGTTTGGTATAAATATATAGTTTTTAATCATATTTATAAAATTTTAATACATATATTGAACATGATTCTAATAATAAAACAATTAATTTCATCGATAACCTTCTTGATCATAGTTCATTTCATCAACATCGCCACTTTATTTTTGTGGTGTATCTTGATTATAAATTTATAATAGAATAGAGAATGATGATTGTTATCTTCTACTTAATTGTAATACGGTAAATTTAGTTCACAAATCTATTTGGTATTCAGGAAAATCACAAATAATTTGTTTAGACTAAGAAAAAAGATTTCTAAATCGGGATTATAAATTGATATCAATTTTATACGGGAATATATAATTCAAATAAACACAACTTATTATGTTAAAATGTACAAACTTACTGATTAGAATCGGTGGTAGTGGAACGGCTACCGATCCATAAAAAATATTTTAACCAGAATCGGTGGTAATGGAACGGCTACCAATTTATAAAAAATAAAATAATTTTAACCACTAGATCTCTAAATTAATACCCGGACCGCGAATACCGACGCCCATTTTGGCATTTTCTTTGTCATTGTCCCTTTTCCCACGTCACAAAGTCCCCCTTGACTCCCTCCATTTATTTTAATTTAATAATATCACATCATTTATCTTATTAATAAAATTAATAATTTATTATTATTCTATCTTTTTAACTTTCTCTTCAAAGTTAATGAGAAGAGGTTGGAGGGCATGAGCCCCTTCAAAAATTCCCCAAACTCAAAAAAACAAAAAATCCCCACACATCACAACTTGGGTTTAATTTTAGCTTCTTCACCAAGTTGTTTTACAAACCCTAGATTCTCCTTCTTCATCTTCAAAATTAGAGAGAGAGAAATAGAAATTCCATCTTTTTCTTTTTATGTGAAAGGGGGGATAAAAATTTGATCTTTGATGTCGAAAATGAAACATCTTCTTCGCAAGCTTCATATTGGGAATAATAATAATGATCATCACAATCGATTGGGTCAGAACACTACTAGTATTAGTACTACTCCTGACAATGGTGGTGGTGGAGGTGGTGGTGCTGGGACGAGTTCATCAACATCTACAACATCATCAGTGTCATCAACCAATTCGACATTACCAACAACAAGAAATGATGTGAATTTGGGGAATAGTAATAATAATAATAATAATAATAATACAGTTGATTTTAATTTCTTTGAAGAAGAATTTCAAGTACAATTAGCATTAGCTATAAGTGCATCGGATCCAGATGGTAAATTTAGAGGTGGTGGTGGAGATATTGAATTAGATCATCAGATTAAAGCTGCTCAAAGGATTAGTCTTGGTGTTCTTCCATGTGGTGGTGGCTCTAATGTTCCTGTGCTGGAAACTCCAGTTGATATTCTTTCTCTTCGTTACTGGGTTAGTGCTAATTTTCTCTATTTCTCTTTCATTTTTGTTCAATTGGGGATTTTTGTTCAAATGGTGGTGAATTTGAGATTAGGGTTTAATTTAATTTTGGGGAAATTGAATTGTTTGAGTTTTGAAATTGAATTGCTTGAAAATTGTAGTGAAATAAAGGTAGTTATTTTGAGTGAAAACATTTTCGGTCGGCACCCGAGTTGAGAATTGATGATATTTGAGTTGTTTAAATAATGAAATGGTTACCTCGATTTCAATAGATGCAATGTAATGAACTTTTAGTTAAAATGGGCAAAAAGATGTATGATGGTATGATTGTTTTGTAGCATAGATTAGTTCATGCGTGTAGAGTTAAAAGGTAATATTGGATACTAACGCTAGGATGATACTAAGGTATTTCCATTAATTAGAAAAGGAGGACCATCTCTGATTGCTAACTAAGATTGTTATTAGAAAAAATGTTTTGGATATGTCTAATTTTAGTAAATTTCATGGTGCAGAACTATAATGTTGTAAATTATGATGAGAAAGTGGTGGATGGATTTTATGATGTTTATGGAACCTCATTTTCAAGTGCACAAGGAAAAATGCCGTTGTTGGTGGATCTTCATGCTGTGTCTACTTCGGATAACATCGATTACGGAGTGATTTTAGTTGACCGCTCTATTGATCCTGCACTACAACAGCTAGAGAGAAGAGCGGTTTCTTTGTTTATGGAGTGCCAAACTTCGGGGTCTGATCCAATTGCAAGTGGTTTGGTACAGAAGATTGCTGATCTAGTTGTGGAAGCCATGGGCGGTCCAGTTGCTGATGCTGATGAAATGATACGAAGGTGGATTGATAGAAGTGATGAGTTACGGAGAACTCTGAACACCATAGTCCTTCCTCTTGGTTGCTTTGGTATTGGACTTTCGCGCCACAGAGCCTTGCTTTTTAAGGTTTTCATCTCGAGCCTTTTTATTTATTATACTGTGAATAGTAATTTAATTTTATTGCTTATTAAATTCAATCCAGGCACAATATTCGTATTTAATATTTACACTTGTTTTCCCTATTGTGTTTTCACCTTCCTATACCATTGGGCCACAATTCATAGCAATTACTTCTAGTGGTTTTTATTAGATGATATAATGATAGTTGCAACTCGCAAATGAAATTTGACCAACTTATATGGTTATCTTACATTACCGTTTTCCTTTTTTCGTCTAAGTAAGTTTTGTTCATGGATTGCAAACTTGTTATCATTATGAACTGAATAGCTTTAGTTGGTGTTATTGACTATGACCCCATGCTCCCCACATTTTACAACTTGTGAAGATATTTGTAGACCTGTCTGCTGGTAGACATAAATATGATTTATTGTCTCTAATGCTTCAATATTTCTTATGATATGACCTGGGTCCTGTTCCAACTCAGACAAGAAGAAAGACTACTTGCATTGACCAATTCAAGCTTGTCACGGTGCACAGGGCCATAGTACATTTAGTTAATCTCGTAACAGAATGTAAGCTATTTTGTATGATGTGGCTGTATGTACCCCTTATGACGCACCTGTAGTTCACAACTTGCCTAAAAAGTGAGAGGGGATTTTGGATCTGATGTCGCCCTTTGTACACAGCAACCCTTTTAGTTTTTCGTCTTAATTAATCACTTATTTATTCGTTTTAGGTCCTAAGGCTTTGGAGTCTGAATGACTTACTTATTATTGGTGATTTCATTAATTTTTAGTACATCAGTATTTTTATTCTTTTTGGTAATCTGATGTTTGTAATTTTGGTAGTGATCTTTCAGCAACTTGATTTATTAATACATCTTGTTGTATCTATGTTGCTAGGTACTAGCAGATCATATTAATCTTCCATGTAGATTGGTGAAAGGGAGCTATTACACTGGTACAGATGATGGAGCTGTGAATTTGATTAAAATTGGTTATGAATGGTAATAGCATCATCCGTTTTATATTTTAGTGGTATTAAGGAGATAATTTGACATTGGGAATTGGGGCAATCTAAGTGGTTTATGACTTGTCAGTTGTGTGAGAATGCGCTAGTATAACTCCCACTTAGAAACGGAGAATGTATTTTAAATTTTTTTAACATAAAAGCTATTGTGTGAAATGTTACTTGTCTTCCTTTCCTAATTTAAGGTGTAAAACGGATAGGCTTTCTTTATTTAGATACCTCTGCAAGCAGAATATTTTAAGCGCTCGTTCTGATTTATCAAAAACTTGAGATTCCTGATTTCAAAATATCATTTGCGCTGAATATTTATGTGATTAAGATGAGTGTTTTATGCAAAGGTTGTTTTGTTTTGATAAATCTTTGTTGAATGATGCAGTGAATACATAATTGATCTAATGGGAGCTCCAGGCGCACTTATTCCTTCTGAGTTACCAAGCAATCTTGAAGATTCTCGAGCAGATGCAGTAAGCCCTGCGACTAATGTAGAAACTGCCCGAGATTCTTTTCTGGCGCTTGACATGATCGACTTGCATTCTGAAGACAAAAGTGGAATACTTGGAGTCAGTTCACTCGTTCCTCACGGTGCTCCAGAAGTTGGTGGTTCAGAGTCAAACGAGGCATCGGGTGTTGGCAACCACTTAATTGGAAAAGATGTGAATCCTGTAGAGAAGAAACAAACTGAAGTATTTGAACATGAATTCGGGAAGCTTCTTCCTTCGTTATGTAAACCACGTGATGCTTCATCATCTGCCCAAAAAATGAAAGTCAAAGATGTTTCCAAGTATGTCATAAGTGCAGCACAAAATCCAGAATTTGCACAGAAATTACATGCTGTTTTGTTAGAGAGTGGTGCGTCACCCCCACCAGATTTGTTTTCTGATATAGCTCCTCTTGGGGAATCTGAAGAGCAGAAAGTCCTAGCCCACACCCCTTTCGGCGAAGGAGAAGCAATTGATACCAAGGATAGATCTGGAAAGCAAAAAGAGGATGGAGCAGTACATTCATATTCTCCATTTACCGATAATTCTGGTTTTCGCAGCTCCAAACCTCGCTATATTGGTGGCACAGATAACGACAATCAAGGTGCTTGTTTACCATTTGTTACCAAAAATGAGGGACTTGTGTTGGTTGACAATGGGCTCGTGGGGGCAGTCCAATCTGATCTTATGTATGGGGTTGGTAATCCTTTTCTAAGATGTCCTTCAAATGAAGGACTAGTTCACAAGCATTCAATGTTATATGCAGGTGATTCATGCCAAAATCTAAAGGCTGGTGCCCATCACGTCGATGGTGCCCAATGTTGTCATGGAAATGCAGGAAGGATTGTGAAGACAGTGGAAACAGTAGAAACCATATCTTCACAAGATTGTCAAAAGTGTAATGCAGGAGCTTTGCTGAAACATATGGAAACAGAAAGTCATGATCTGCATATGGCAGTCAGCAGTCAGAATGAGTGGAACAGTCAAGTGATGGATGAAGTTGCAGAATGGGAGATCCCCTGGGAAGATATTCAGACGGGTGAGCGAATTGGTTTAGGTAAGCATCAAATTGACTTATTCTCTTGAAGTTAGTTTTTGCTTGCTTGAGCATGACATACAATGCTCATGTTGACTCTTATTCTATCATATCATATCATATAATGCAATGTGTACTGTTGTTACTTGTTTCTAGTACCTTCCACCTTACGACTATTATTTTTATAGTTTCATCTTATGACTAGAAGCAGAGAACTGTTTAATGAGAATGATTTTCATTTTACTGATAGCATCTCACTTTAGATGGGCTCTGCTCTATCCTCCAATGTCATTTCGCATTTTGAAAAATGGGATATAAAGTCTGTATGTTTTGTATGTTGCAGGTTCATATGGAGAGGTATATCATGCAGATTGGAATGGCACTGTAAGTTATACTAGTTGGGTTCAATTTGTGTACTTTTGGTTTATACAAGTTTGCTTTCTGGCTTTCTTTAGCATGATAGTATCTCTACTGCATGACAGGAGGTTGCTGTGAAGAAGTTCTTGGACCAAGACCTATGTGGTGATGCACTGGAGCAATTCAGATGTGAAGTAAGCATCACATCAGTTTATAGATAAGCATATGTGATGGTATTAGTCTTTTTATGAATAACCTGACTCAGTACTTACTAATTTGTGCTTTTCTGCAGGTGAGAATAATGCTCAGGCTGAGGCATCCGAATGTTGTTCTTTTCATGGGAGCAGTCACACGCCCTCCTAATCTGTCTATACTAACGGAATTTCTTCCAAGGTCTGTTGTGCTTTCTCAGTTTCATTCCCACAACATATTTCTCCTCAGATTTGCTTTGTATATCTCTCATGTGACTCTTATTCTTATCCTGTCTTTTGAATTTAGTAACTGGATAATTACTACTTTGAAACATTCAAATTATTGCTTCGAAACATACAATGCATACATGTATCTTTATCAATCTTTTTGTTGTTTCCAGGGGAAGTTTGTATAGGTTATTGCATCGTCCCAACATTCACCTTGATGAAAAACGACGGCTGAGAATGGCTTTGGATGTGGTATGATTCTTCTTTTGATAAGTGGATGTGGTATTATTTATTTGGTGAATTCCTTACATTTTAGTTTTTTGCTTCTGTCATGTCTACTGATGTGCTATTTGTTGTTCACAGGCCAAAGGAATGAATTACTTACACACGAGCCATCCTACAATTGTGCATCGTGATTTGAAATCCCCAAATCTCCTAGTTGATAAAAACTGGGTTGTCAAGGTTTGATTTCTCATTTAAGTTTAGCATGCAAATAGTCATCCGGGTGGGTGCTAGTTTGTTAGAATCTTTGTTGCCTTGATGTCTATAAAATTAAACTGATGTACAAGGCATATACTAGGATTTGGAAAACACTTGTTTTTAAGGGTGTTTTCCATGGGAAGATTTTCAAGGTTATCCTGCAATTTAAAGAATACTTATTCTTCTGGCATGTCTGTGCAGGTTGCTGATTTTGGTTTATCTCGTTTGAAGCATCACACATATCTATCTTCAAAATCCACTGCTGGAACGGTAATTTTCTAAGAATTGCAAAACTCGTTCAGGATCTTATCTGAGCTATCTCCTCTATTTTTGTCTCTCTCTGTCATTCTCTTTATAGTTAATTATGTTACACATATTCATATTGTTAGAGTAGTAAGCCTATGTGTATAATCCCTGTTTGTTGATGATGAACTGCAGCCTGAGTGGATGGCACCAGAAGTTTTACGAAACGAACCATCCAACGAAAAGTAAGGAAAAGCTTGTATTACAATTCACTTCTATTTGAATCCCATTCAATTGCCGAGAGCTGTACTTCATGGTAATATTGCAGTCCTAATGTCCTCTTTCTATTTGTAGGTGTGATGTGTACAGTTTTGGTGTGATATTGTGGGAATTAACTACACTGCGTATGCCATGGAGTGGGATGAACCCAATGCAAGTAGTCGGAGCTGTAGGATTCCAAAACAGACGCCTTGAGATACCTAAAGAGGTTGACCCTGCAGTTGCAAAGATAATATGTGATTGTTGGCAAAAGTACGCACCTCGTTCCTCCCTTTGTCCAACTCGCTCAAATTTATAATCCTCGACTTAACGAATTCTTTTGTTTTTCTGCAGTGACCCTAATTTGCGACCTCCTTTTGCACAGCTTATGGTTCTTCTCAAGCGTCAACAACGTTTGATTGATGAGAGAACATAATGCCTGAGAAGACCCATTTGTGTTTGGGGTAAATACACACCACTGTATTTAATTGAACAATATCATTTTGCCTGAACTCAAAGAGCACCAGGGCAGCAAAACTCTTGCTGCAAAATCCATTGCCAAAAAAAGAAGAAAAAAAGACTTAATCCGAGAGAAGCTTGAATTTAGAGTTGTTGGTTCATTCGAAGTGGGAGCTACAACAACACTAAAAGGTCGAGGATGGGCTGTCCATTGATGTAGAAGATACTCTATTCTGTTGACTACGCTAAGCGTAGAAGACGATATTGCTGAAAAAAGTTGTCCTTTTCAATAGTAAGTAGGAAAAGGAAAACAAAAGAAAAAAAAAGAAATTTGTAAGATAACAAGAACAAAAGTAGGTTTAGAGAATAACAAAAAGAGAAGAAAGAAATAGGAGGATCATGAAGTGTTGTTAATTTATGTGTTTTGGAAATGGAGCTGAAACAGCTTCATACAATTGTATACATCTTACTAATGTTATTGTCTAAAGATATATCCCTGCTCATAATTGTGGTGGAGAAACTATTCAGAAGAAAAAACCCTCAGTGGTAAATTGCACAGAACAAAGTGTCCCTCAATCCTCTTCTTTTTTCTTCCCCTTATTGCTTTCTCATTTACTCAAATGTTAGTGCACTTAGAGCAAGTCTTATGGTTTACTTATCTAAGAGATTTTCCCAACAAAAGCGTGGATATTTTGAGTTTTATGGTTCCAGTTTTGAAGAAAAAAAACCATTTCCAAGGCATGTTCCACACTTTCTGACTTGCAATATTCACGATCTAACTAGATTGTACAGTTTTGAAGGGATGCCAATCACTTGCCCCCCTGCATCAGCTGACTTGACACTTTGGAATACTTGTTGCTAAACTTGCTCTTCCAATTTTCATTCTAAAGTTTGATGGGGCAACATTTTTAGAAGATGGATCTTTCATCCCTTCAAACTTGCTATTTATAGCACAATATTTGGTGGAACCCTCGCAGTCATGCCTGGGTTCATCCGAAACCAGCAAGTTTCCAAGAACAAACAAATTCAAAACAATTCTGCAAACAGGTGCCTACATTTCTCACAACATTTTAAAACTTGTTCTCAACATGAAAGCTGAATGTAGGTTCAACCTAAGCCTTCACATGTTGAAGCCAGTGGTTTTACAACCAAGAAGGATGTTAACAATGGGGGAGATGGTAATGCATATCCCCAAAGGACACAATTGCAAAAGTGTGCGCATTAAAGGGGTTTGAAACCCTGCCGAAGAGTCAACCACCTAAGTTCACACAGGGAATTAAATCCATGCCGCTTTTAAAGGTCAAACCGATATATGACAGTCGATATTCACATATGCCAAACATCCCATTTTCATTTGCGTATATGCTAATTTGCTAGACAAGATAAACCAAGCTAGTATTTTTTGGAAGAAATAGCAAATGAAACTGAGCTAGAAGCGGTTAATAATGCAGCTTGGGATCTGACTAAATTGAGGTTAAACCATAGGAAAATTCATACAACTGTGGAAGTGGGCATGAAGTGTGTAAGTGGAAGTAGGCATGAAGTGTGCAAGGTACCTTCGCTAGTAGCCTGCAAAAACAAAATCATTGTTTTAAATCCCTGTAGTAGTCTGCAAGGTACCTTTACACATCACAGTAACATAACATGCGTTATTGCAGTATTGGAGCACTAGATAAAAAATTTAAAAACTTTCAACTTGGATTCCTCTCACTTTCAGCAATTGTGCCTGCATTTGCTTATTCGACTCCCATGCATTAACGAAGTCGCTAAAAGCATACACCATATTCTTCTTATGAGATAAGGTCAAGTCAGTAAGAAAATGCAGAGTTAGCAAAGCAATATACCTAAACCTAGAATAAGAAAGTAAGAACTAAGAACCACTCCCATAAAGTTGAACCGATGCTACAAAGATATAATAACAGTAGTCTACAATTAGGTTTACATAAAGTTTACTTGTTGTTTTTTTTGTTTTGATCAGAAAAGTTTACTTGTTATCCAATTTATAAATGGTGCTCAACAAAGATTACCAGTTTATAAGCAAGTATCCAGCATGTCATCTTCCTGCAGCTGGTTGAAAAGCTGATCATGGCTTTCTGTTTCATCAATTTCAAACAACTCCATTATCTTTGTATCTTCTTCCCCCTATTCTTTCAACGATACTAAGGTGTTCTTGTGAGGGATAACCGTACGAAACTGTTCTTTAAAATCCACAATCCCTTTTGAGCTTGAAGATTTTGTGTCGTAAACGTTTAGATAGTTGTCAGTGTAAATTAAAACACCGTAACTCTTTGTAACCGCAACCAATTTGATTTCAAGAATGACTGAAAGAAAAGAAATCAATTAGTTATTCATCAAAGTTTCATTTGATTCAATGACCAGAATTAAACGAGGATATATAGCTCGGAGACGTAGAACAAAAATTCGTTTATTTGCATCTACCCTGAACTCTTTACTCCAAACAAATGGCTGATGTTCATCTCGCTCTTTCATGTCATGATTCTCATTCTTCCTTTTTAATATCCATATGTCAAAACATTCAGCTCCTTAGACAACTAGATTAATAGCAAAAATCAAAAACCCATCCAAAACGCCTATTCTATTATTCTGCCAATTACTGTCTGGTGGCAAAGGAGGTGGTGAAAGACGTTCACAGAACTTTTCTTCAGCTAAATCGAATCTTAAGATCATTTCTAATTTATCGGCCATCCAATAAATAGCTCCATTGGTAAAGACACCTTGATCCCAATGAATTGTAGAGCTGGATTGAGAATTACACTTTCCAACATTTCTCCAGCCATTGCCACTGCCTAGAGTGTATATGTACACTTCCATAGGCCTGGGCTCATTCCTATATATTCCTACAACACTTTGTACTCATTGGTCGAAGAAACGTAACCGAATCCGCTAGTGAATTCAATATACAGAGGAAGATCACAATAACCTGTCTTGATCTGTGGAAGCATAATGTATTCTTTGGTGATAGGGTTACAAATACAGTGAGGTTCTGCTCCTATACATGGATGTCGATCAAGACATATTAAACCATTACACGAAAAAACATACCTAAAGCTCTTAAATGGAGGGTTTAAATTGATTCTTCTAATTCTTTCAATGGGTGTTGTTGATTGATCATGATTCTCATTATACTCAAAATAATAAAATTTTGAATTACCCCAAAACTTGTAATCAGTCAAAGCAAGAAAACTCAACTTACCAGACTCAGAATCAGGATTTGAGAGATGATTGAGATGATGTTAGTGCATCTTAGAGAATGATGGATGATGAGATACAAGATTTCTCCAATTTGAGCATACTGATTTGCAATCAAGAACTGATTCAGTTGGTAAACGAGTCAAAATATCTCATGTGATCTCCACAGGGAGAATCTTGAAATACCCCATGAAACCCTTTTATATCTTCAGCGAGAGTGATCGAAAAGTACTTGTTGGGATCGAGAAATAGTGATGGAAACCAGGGGAAAATGGGGTTTTTTGTTTGGTGAAAAGAGTAAAGTTGAGGATAAAAAAGAGATCTTTGTAATGTTTTAGGTGGGTGGGATGAGGAGATGCCAAATGTTTTCTTTAGGTGGGAATCGGATAGTGAGATGCCAAAATGGTTTGTTAACTTCGCCCGCGTTAAAGTCAGTGTGTAGTGGGTACAATACTACATCCTGGACTATGCATATTTGTGGTTTGATCGCTAGTTAGTAAATTTGCAGATTATAACAGTATAATATTTACAAATTATTGAATTATAATGTTTATATAATACTGCCTATACCATCATAAAATTACTATTATCTATTAAATCCGTCCACTGTAGTAAAATGATAAAATTATTTGGTGATGATATCAATGGCTGAATTTGAATCAATACTAAACCATCACTTCCTTCGGCGAAAAACAATGGCTTAAACCACTTTAAAACCGCCACTAATATGAGGTGAGACCCATTCCACCCCATAATAGCCCCCTGTTAGCTTTTGAGGGGCACGTCCCACTCCATGTGAGTGACGATTTTTAAGTGGTTTAAAAACACGGCCCATAGAGAATCACTAATAATGGTTTACCATTTATTTATGAAATCGGATAATAGATCCATCCACAATGTGAGTATTAAAAATCTACTCCAACACATGGCAACAACGATAGTTGCTTAACCTCTAAAATGATGGTCCGTAGTACAAAAGAAGCAATACTAAGTGATATGTCTACAACACCAGCTCACATTAGCACAGCCCACCAACATCATTTCTTCCCGCAACGACCCAGCAGCCATGCCAACTTAAGATTCGAACCCAACTTTGTAAAGCATGCACCATAAATCCACAAACAACAATCTCAAGCTATTTTGAATGGGTCATTCCCGCTCCAATCAAGTTTGAATAACACCAAATTCACATTTCATTCCCGCACAGTAATTGGTCCGCAAGGTTCATACCATGGAGCTTATCATTCCCGAAGCAAGCTTGGTCCGCAAGGTCCTTAAGCTCATTTCTTCCGAAGTAACCTTTCAATCCCGCAGCAAGAGGAAGTTCTTGTCCGCAATAAAGAACAAATGTGAATTCCTAACTTCACCTTTCCAAGCCAATCATTGCCTTATGAAGACCAATCATTGCCCATGAAAGCTAATCATTGCAACATGAAATTTCGTTGACCGTACCACTTTGAGAACCATTCCCGCAACAGCAAAGAACGCACCAATCTTCCCCGCAACCAAGTCCGCACCAACTTAAGCCCGCACCAATCTTTCCCGCTACCAAGTCCGTATCAACTCATGATCGCATTAATCTTCTGGCAACCAAGTCCGCACCAACTTATGCCCACACCAAAATTGGATTGAAGCCATTTGAAGATAAGATTAATAGGGACACGTGGCGGAGTCTATCGTCACATGGCGAAATATGGTGAAACTTCATCAACATATGGCAAAATAAGGGGAAACTACATCAACAAGTGGCAAAATGGTGGATGAAACATGTAGCTTACTAATGTTTGAGGATAAGGGTAAGGGATATTTTTTGGTAAATGTCATTTCTACTATCCTTTAAATACAAAATTAATGTGTTAAGAGAAGGGATTTTTGGGCAATTCATTTCTTCTGCTTCATTTTCTACTGTAACCAAAACAGATCAATAAGAATTTCAACTTCCATTACCCGTGGACGTAGGTAAATCTTTGCCGAACCACGTTAATTCTTGTGTTGATTTTACTTTAGTTTTAAATTTCGTTTCCATTTTAATTTTGTTTCTCTATATCATTTCAAAGTTTCATTTCTACTGTATTATTTTGACCATCAAAATATCATTTCTAGGACAATCAAGTTTTGGTTGTGATGATCATAAAAATGGTAATCACACACAATATAAATGAGGAATCACCACTGGGAAGCTAATGTGTTTTGAGAATTGGGTAGAGCTTGGGACATAAAACACAGTGTTAACGATCATGATATGTTTGTGGTCATAGGATTAAATTTTGGATCACAAGATAAAAAAAAATATTGACAACGTAGACATTTGGTTCTCAGGTAATAGAGTGAGTGCTAGTGTGTGAGCGTGTGAGGTGCATGTGTGTCGAGAGTTTATATATTCTTGTAAGAGCAACTGCAACGGGCGAGTAGAGTAAAGAGGGAAGATAACATTCTTCTCTTTACTCACCAGTTTGCAGCCGCAACGGGAGATCATATTTGTGTTTTACTCCAGATTTGCTACAGAATCGGAGTAACTTCTCTCCGAATTCTAAGTATACTCGCACGACCATGTGAGATAGCGTTTGCCGAATACGTTCAGCTAGAGAAGCGTATTTATATCAGAAGTATCCCTAGAGAAACATCTGGTATTACGGTCATCTAAGTATACGCCTCATAATACGGTTAGCTGCAACAACGCCCCTTGAAGATACGAAACATTACAGTAGCGTTTCACTACACGGTGTTCTGGCTCGACGCTTCACACTTCCGCGCTTCTATAGAATGCCGTCCAAAACATACGGTGTGATAGAAGAACTCCTACCCATATACGTTCTTCCTGGAAACCGTATGGGATGTATACGTTTAATTAGGGAGCCGCCTGATTCATACGGCCTTCCTGGAACCCGCAACAGAAGCATATGGTCTCCTAGCTAGCCGTGTTACATCATACGGCCTCCTATCAACCCGCTATTCATATAATAATTATCTTATTTATAATTTATTTATTTTAAAATTATCAAGGCCAATAGGTACGTCCATGGCTAATGTTTCACTGGTTTGATATTCTCATAAAATACATGAATCCCCTTATAAAGATAGTCGAAGCTCTAAAAGTGAGTTAACAAAGAAAGAAGAAGATGCCTATATCTTTTTTTAATTTTTTTTAAAAATGCATGTATCAAATATGAAAATAATCTCAGTTATAAAATATATATCGTTCCATTACATTAAGTTGCTTCGTCTTTAACCGCGTCCTACTTTTCAACTGCTACTTTTAGTACTCAATAAACTTCCCTTGGAGAGAATCACGAGGTCATGATTTCAAATATTTTTCCAATGGTTTGGTCATTGTGGTCAGGATCAAAATAGTAAGAAATCTCCTTAAGCATTTGACCAAGTTGACCATGCAACTTCTACTACATAGTCTACATGTGGCAGAATCCTCCGGAAATATGATAAAGTGAAAAGCCCCATCCAGTGAACCTTGTCAAAATCTAGGCTAAATATATCCAACTGACATGGTATGTGCCATTCTTGCCAATGGGTTTCTGCCATTCTTGCCGCCCCAAAAATGGTATCCAAGAATATTTCTACACCTTCATAGACACCCCCTCTTATCCTCAGCAATTAAATCCAGACAGTAGTCAGTAGACTAAGTACCAGAGGGAAAAGAATCCAATGTGAATCATCATCGAATTCCAAACATAGTAAAAAAAACCAAAGTAACTCTTAAACTATTACTTACGTGGCAATATATTATTGGCTGTAAACCATCATAAGTTGACCTGTTGGGAATACTGAAAGTGAGGAAATCTAAGTAGTTCTCTGCTCTACTGTTACTTTTTACTTAGTGAGCCGCACCACTCTTGATCGGTCTCCTAGCTAGCCGCTCAAGCCATACGGTCATTTAGAGCAACTCTCAAGTTATACACGGTCACTTAGAGCTACTCCCAAAACAATTAATGTAGACGGCCACTTACGAAGCCGCCCCTCTGTCTCACGGTTACTTAGTGAGCCGCCCTATGGAGAATCAGTCTCCTAACTGGCTGTTTTTCCATACGGTCACTTAGGTGCGCTGCCAAGTTGTATACGGTCACGTAGAGCAACTGCCAAAACATTAAAACGGTCAACTGGGTGGTCGTTTCAGATATAAGCGGCTTTCATCGACAGCGTATCTCGTGATACGGCAACCCAACTAGACGCAACAATTATTATGACCTTCTATGAAGTCGTCTCTCGTAATACGGCCACCCAACTAAACGCTCAATCATACGTATTGTTAACTGAGCGTATTATATTTGGCGCTCATTCGGATGAGCGTATAGTTCCGCGCTCTTCTAAGTGAACGACAATACAACATATGCTAGGATAGCTAACCGTGCGTGTTATATTCGGCCCATTAAGAGAACGCCTTGTATCATACGGTTACCAAGAAGAGCGTGCGAGTAAAATTTGCTCTCCTACCGCTGTGGTTTTTAAGCCAAAGACCAAACAAAATTTGGTTTTTAGTCGATTGGGTAGTCGCACCGTTACAGTTTCCCTAAGGTCTCTGTATCAAACATCTTTTTCTCTATCAATTCAATCTGACATTCAATTGTCACTATGGTACAGACCTGAGAAATTGATTTCTCAGGGGTAATCGATCCTTTGACCTGAATTTCTAAACCACCACACCATTATTTCTTCATCTTCTTCACCATCACCGTTAATTCATACTTTTTTTCCCCTGCTACAATTCAGAAATTCAAATGATGATTCGGAAATGAATTCATCACAGATTTGTGTTTAATTTGCTACTAGATTATCTTAAAAGACAAATTTCTCCGATCTTGCTATCTGCATCTACAACAACAGTTGATAATCATCTTTCATCTTCTTTCATTAACGGTGTTGTTTGGTAAGAATTAGGGTTTCGTTTCGATTTTGATACTTCTACTGCTACTCCAACAAGCATATTTCGATTTGAATTTTGGTTTTCCACAATCGAGTTCTTGGTGATTCTTTATTTTCGATCTGGAATTTGGTTGGTTCTTCAACTTAATTGGTAAATCAAGACAATGTTGGTAATCTTCTCTTTGATTTTTGGATTACTTCAGATCTTATATGTAACCAATTCATGACTACTACATCACAAAAGTACAAGTTCATCTTCTATTTGTCTTTCCCGTCATTGGTTAGTTTAATAATCTACTATTAGGAATTAGTTAGATGTTTTAATCCTTTAATCAAGATCTACTAATACTGAATGTTGATGTTGTTACATCTAGTCCGTGATTGTTTTTCTACTAAATGGAATTAGTCGGATACATCTTAAAGTCGGTCAGTTTAATGGTGAAGATTTATTTTTCTTCTACAATCAAGAACAATATTGAAGGATTGTTAATCAGTCTAATATTGAGGGATGTCTAGTTGCTGGATATCTGCTGGACAAATTCATGTCCTTAAATGCCTATTTTTAGCTCATCTTCTCAATGTTTCTTTCGGATTAGTTCTCATCAAGTGTGAGTTGGTGTTGTTTCTTGCGTGATTAAATGATGGAGTCAAATACGAAGAACCATATTTGGTCTTGTGATTGTATTAGTTTTTCAGTTGATGTTGTGAGTCTACATATGATTTAGGAATGAAAGTTGGAGACGAACACAAAAGCAACTAACTACTTTGTTTTTTGTTATAGGTTGTGCTGCAAGTTATGGGGAAGCAACAACAAAACCAACATCCTGCCAACAACAATTCAGTCCAAGATCTTGAGATTCCTTATCGGAGCACAAGCTTCTTATGATTTCTGACTTTCGATGGATTTTTTCGGTAACGAAAAATACTATTTTGCAGCTAAAAATATCAGAAGGAGAAAATATCGGTGCTCGCGGTGAAGGTCTCTCCAAGTGTCTCAAGCAAATTGAAATTATGTATTGTCCCCCTTTTAGCAGGATATAATCTTCACACATGATTTGCTTAAAATGTTCTTGTGATAACCAAAAACATGTAATTCTAAACTACCTCAATGTACATACATCTGTAAAATCCAACATTGGAGTATAAAAGTAAAAACATAACAGTTCTTGAACTATTTGTGATAATCTCTTTTTTGAGTAATGTTTTTGCACAAGAATCCATGTGTAAACTGTTGTAATTCTTGAAAAACGTTGAACAAATAGGTTTTTGGATGTTGAAAGGGTCAATTGCCAAGAGAAGGCAAGGATATGGCAAAACTTGGTTTTAATTTTGAAATTGTTGAACTGGGTGTTAAAAGTTTCAGATTTTGACTAGAATGATATGGGTTGTGAGATCCCTAAAAGAGTTTGGTTTTAATTATAGTCAATTTAGTCGACTCATGTTTAAATAAAAATCAATTTGTGCATAACATTTATCCATAGTGAATCAAAACATTGATTTGAGTTTTCATGTTTCCATTAAGCAAATCCTAATAAGATTGTTGGATTAATACGAAGATCTCAAATGTCTACTTCAAAAAATGACTTCTCTTTTGAAATGGTGGTGGCGGCTTAAACTTAGTTGCTGGGAGAGGTTTTACCAGGTAATTCATTTTTTGGTTGCTACGAGTTTGTGCCTCAAAGTAAAGAGCTACACGAGCACTTTTCTACCTGCTATGATTACTTGAAAAAAGGATCTAGCGATCAAACACAACTGGCCATGGCTAAAAATTAGTTGATACAACTTTGTAGCAGCCAAACTATTCAGTAGTTGCAAGTTTTACAGCTTAAACTCTTAAAACGACTAAAATATTGGGCTCTTGTTAACATTTTGAGCAACCAATTCATTTTATATTGCTACGAGTCTGTGCCCCAAAGAAAATAGCTACATGATCATTTTTTTAGCTGCTATAATTTACTTGAAAAATGGATCTAGCGATTAAACACATTTGGTCGTGGATAAATATAAGTGGACACAGATTTATAGCCGTCAAACTATCTGGCAGTTGCAACTTTGGCTGCTTAAATTCTTAAAGCGACTAAAATTCTGGACACTTGCTAAGATTTTGGTCGCTAAAGCCAGGTTTTCTTGTAGTGCATGGATTCACTGTACCTCTAACACAATCTTATGAAACATTTATAGCCATGTCTGCAGTTCGTCCATGTTATACACCCATGTAGAGGAGAAGCCAAGGAAGGCCAAATGAGAGTACAACTGCCTCTGCTTGCCTTTTTTTTTTTTCATATGATGGACTTCTTCATATTGTTTTCATACAAACTCTCAAAAATTGTCCCTTTATTTCGAAAGTTTAATTGGGGGATAACCCAACTAATTGGGAGATACCAAGTAAAATAAAATAGGGTCATTTTGAGGTATTTTTGAAACTTATCCATGATATTTTCGTAATCCCTAATTTATCTTTGTTTAATTAGTTGGTAGTTAGTGTATATGGTGGGTTTTTGATATTGATAAAATAGTAAAATTATATCTCAAGACTCGAGTCTGAGAAATATTAAACTATAAAATTCTTGGCAGAATTCTTAAGAAGATGCTTATCCCTTCCCTCTCTCAGGTGCTCATCCCTGTCTTCTCTCTATATGTATGGCCAACTTCATATACGATTAAATTACTAAATGAATCAACATTCATTACTATACTAAATCGTCAGAATGACACTGGTGCTTACTATGCCATTCCCAGACATTCTATAATTTTACAAGTGAATTAATGACATGAAGATTCATTATCTAGCATCCAAGACGCAAGCAAATGGTCCAAGAGGCCTAAAAGGACGTTTTTACATTAAGCTTGTCAGGCGTAATTCTGAAATGCTCTGTACAAAATCTTCGTATGGATGTCCTTTACAACATATTAAAAATCATATTAATCGGACAAACGAGCTAAGAGATATGATCAAAACAGTAAACTAAGTCACTGCTGAAAAGTTCCTAAATTTTTCCAAAATTTTGTATGTTTCGTCTTTTCGAGGCCTTAAACGATCTCAAAACTCAAAATCTTCCGCATAGGGAGATAGCTGGTTGTCTACGCATGAAATTTTTTGGGTAAATCAAAGAAACGGACTCCGTATGAAGATTTGACAGCATTTTCAGTGAAATCCTAAATCTGAATTTTTAGGGTTTCGAAATTTCACAAGAAATCTCTTGTCCATCCAAGTCAAAGGGGTTGGTACCCCTTACCTTGTCCATCATAGGTGACACAAAGCTTGTTGATGTGTCTCGTACCACATCAAAATAATATTCACTTTCTCACTTATAAAAGATTTAGATTAATTAATATGGTAAAAAAGATTCGTTTCACGGAAGACTATTGTTGTTATTCGTTTCAATATCTTAAGTAACAAAAAGGGTTTTTTTTCTCTCCAGAATTTATGAAAATAATAAAAACTAAAACAAAAGTAAAATAAATAATTGAAAGTAATTAAGAATTGAGAATATATAAATCCTTAATGGGCACCTGGTACTGATGGTATCCCCCCAGGTTTCATAAGGCAATATTAAGATTTGCTTGGCTGTAATGTGGTTAAATTAGTACATGATTTTTTTTCCAATACCCGCGGTAATAAATCATACATTTATATCTTTAATTCTAGAGGTCTTTAAACCTATTTGTCCAGCCGAATTTAGATGGTTAGGAGATTGTATCATCCACAAACATGTATTTGTATCAATAACTAGAATTGGTATTTAATCTCTCATTGTCAAAAACCCTTAAATTCCTTGATCGCAAGAATATTCGTTTAGTTCCAAGTTCATCACAAACACATAAAAAAGATGCAAGCATGAATTCTACCTACAGAACAACCCAACGTAAAGCACTAATCAAGTTTAATTCCTCATGAGCATTATGTTTTGTGAAATAAGGATAATCAATGTAATTGAACGTGAAAAACGCACTAATTCAATTTAATAAAGGTTATAATTTATATGTGTTTGCTAGGATGTAGCACTACAAGCAACAACCACATTTATGCTACTTGAAATCATAATTCGTCAATTTTTTCATACTGAAAACCCTAATTTAGCTTTAGATATGAAAACAAGTTAATTGATTCCGGATTCAACCAACAAAGTATTCAAATCATGCAAAAGTTATAAATAATGAATCACAAACGACAAATATTGAGACAAAACTAATATATTAATCAAATACCATGTTTGAGAAATCAACTTTAGTCCTTAACCAATAAACTAGAAATTTAGCTACTCATAGCTATGGAGTTCATGCACATATTAAAATAAAGAAGAAGATAAAAATATTGTAAACCCTAGATGCGTGAAAGAGAATGGTGGCTCCTTGCTCCTAAAAATCAGATTGTAAAAATGTAGAGAAGATGTAAAAGATTGCAAAACTAGGTCAAACTCTTCAATTGCCAAATATAAACCCAAGTCCAATAAGTCCATCTACTAGCACATATATGAGAAATAACCGACTAAACTTTTTGTACAAAATTGATCGTCGGAGGTCCAGAAAAGTCATCCGAAAATAGTTCAAGTGACCGGAAAAGTGTCACCGGCCATCATCGCTACACTTAACCGTCTACTGACGGTCCTGGGTCAAGATCAAATTGAGTTGGCTACCGAGTCAGCTGGCCTGACTCGGCTGAATGGGTCTTACACTCTTACTCACTAAGTCATCTGAATCACTGAGCCGACTCGGCTGAACAGAAAATCCGGCTGAGTTCTGTTTGTATTTCGACCGATTCCAGACCTGTTTCAGGCTTACTTCCCTGCACAATTCAATCCTAACATTCATCTATTTCAGACATAACTATTCAATCACTAAATTCAGTCTCTTTTTCTTCTCGATTGACAGTTTCAGCCACAACCCATTCATGGCTATACCTGATTTCTCTAATTCTTGCCTTAATCTTCGAATCTGAGACCAACCCATTATTTCATTTAACAGCGACTCATCAAAACCCCTTTCTTCACAAATGATCCATCTCAGCTGCAACTAACAGACTACGGAAACAATTTCACGGCACAAAACGAAACCTATCTGAATCCTTCTCAACTAATCGTACCCATTGTTGCAAAGGAAAGCAACATTCGTTCCTTCCCTGTAATCTTGCATTTTAACACTCTCAAAACTTTTCTTTCGACTCACAGAAGCATCAAATCTTTATTCCTCCATTCATCACCTTCTCGATGTTCAATTTCTGCAGCAACAAACCATCGACTGTCACGGCAAACAACACCATCTCCATGCAATCAGATCCATGGTTGGAAGTGACGGAAAATCTTGGCAGCAGCTCTTGTTCTCTCTTTTGACAAACACCCACAGCTCCATGATCTCTTCCCACTTCGATTCTAACTTCAAACTCTTGGTTAACAGCCTTTCTTATCCTTCTAACTCATCAATAGTTTCAATACCACCATCTAAACACCTTCATTCTGTTTCCTTTTGCTGTCAAATATGAGTCTCAGTCAATCCTATCACACTTCCTCTTCTTTGCAGCCACCTGAATCACGCCATTAGCAAACCCACCTTCCATTCTCAGATCTCCTATCCTCACTAATTCTATTTCACTGCTCACTTCTAACCTAACCCATTTTTACGATTCACCAGTTGATACCCGCAGATGAATGGATGAGCTGGGTGGATACGGATGGATTTACGGATCTAGCTAGATAACTGCATGCAGTAAAGAAAGAGGTGGCGACTGGCGACTGTTGCAAATCTTGCGTACAAAAAAATCAATTCCTTTGCTAACTGTTACAACTTACGAGTGCTCATAAACGGTGGCATTGTGAGTCTTATGGAATTGATTAAAATAAACGTGGAATGAGTGTTAGGATCGTTGTACAAAGAGCCACTCTTCAGAAAGGTTCAGATCGGTCAGCAAAGAAATCTGGACCGTTTGATGCATTTTATGTCAGTTTTTTTTTTTTTTTTTTGACGAAAACGAAAATCTCATTAGAAGAAAAGAGGACCACTGAAGTCTACATAAAGTTGGTTGAGGAGAGGAGTCGGATCTCTCCACTCTCTTCCTTTCCTTTCAGTTCGAGCAAGATTAGCTATATAGTCTGCTATCTTGTTTGTTTCTCTACCTATGAAATTTAGCTTGTAGTTAGGATTTAGATTAATTAGTCTTTTACAATCACAAATTAAAACATGGCATGCCCAAATGCTAGATGAGGTGATGTTGTTGACATCATCTATTATTGTCTTGGCATCGCCCCGAAACAAAACCTGGTCCCATCCTTGTTCTTTTGCCCAAAAAATTGCTTCTCTCAAAGCTGTAGCTTCTGCCTGTTGACTTGATCCGACTTTTGCCACTCCCGAGGTGCCTGCTATGAAGGAGCCGCTTGGGGAGCGAGCTACTATACCATATCCTGTTGTATGATCAGAAACAGAATAAGAGCCGTCAAAATTTACTATGACATAATCAGATTTCCTAAAGGTCCAGGAGGATACTAGGGATTGTTCAGATATAATGACATTCCTGATAATTTGGTCTTGTTTTTTCTGGATTCTGGTAGGGTTTGTTATTGAAGAACATGTATCGGGGATGGTTTGTTTATTTTGCCTCTCAACCTGGGGGGGCCTATGTTGATGGGTTTGAGTAACTGGGATGGTAATTGTTGTCTTCTGAGCAGGCGGAACAAGGTCTGCTAGAAAACTGGTGTTGACTGGGAAGTTTTGGCGATTGCCTTTACCTATCAAGAGGTGATTTTGGGTGTTAAAAGGAAAGGTGACGGGATGAGTTTGGGGTTGTTCTGTGTTCGACGAATTGGCCACTTTATAGATGACAGTGATTGGGTTGGGTTTGACCTTTTCAAAGATTATATCACACCTGTGCTTCCAAATTTGCCAAAGAATCTGGGTGACATAGGCAACCGACTCTTTCTTCTTAAAAGAAAAGACGGGGTTATTTTTTTGCCAAGATTTTATCCATTCAGAGATGTCATTATAAGATAACATGTTGGTGTAAATACTCGGCCAGAGAGTCTGCCAGACTTTTTTAGCAAGATCACACTGGATGAGGAGATGAGTGTCAGTTTCAGTATGCTTTTTACAAACGGGGCATATATGCTCCGTGTTATCGAGATGTTTGAAGAGATTTCCTCTGACTTTTAAGGTTTGTTTTAGAATTTTCCAGATGAAGAGATTTATCCTTTTTGGGGTACTAATACGCCAAATGTTGTTCCAAACCCCTGAGTCCACCTGATTGGCTCTATGGTGTACTTTGTTTTGCACAAGAAACTTATAAGTGGAGGCTACCGAGAAAGAGCCATTGGTATTGAGAGCACAACCTATTTTTTCAGTTCCACCGGGGAGGAGGGGAATGGAGATGATTTCTTCATATTGTATTCCGGAGAAGAGGATCCTAATTAAGGGGATATTCCAGGAAAAGGTTTCCTGATCAATGATCTCACTAACCCACTGCACCCCAGAATTTTTTTGGGTATCCGTCACCTTATTTACCTTCATGCTTTTTAGCCAGTTATACTCCCATATTCTAATTTGAGTCCCATTACCGATGACCCAGAAATGGTGATCCTTGATAATGCTCAGACCCTTTTGTATACCTTTCCAAATCCAGGTATCCCTCGAGTGATTTTGGGCCAGAAGAGGGATGGAGTTTGGGAAGTAGCGGGCCTTTAGAATACTGGCCCAAAGGTCTTTTTCATTGTGGATGAGTCTCCAAGCCAATTTAGCTAGCATTGCTTCATTAAATAGGCTAAGGTTTTTGAAACCAAGCCCACCCATATTTTTTGGTTGACAGATGGATTCCCAAGCTTCCATTGAGTAACCCCTAACATTGCTTTTTCCCGTGTTCCAAAAGTTTCTTTGAAGTTTATCCATCCGATTTATAGTTTTTTTCGTAAAACGAGGCATCCCATCTGGTAATTCGGGAGCGTGTTTATGACGGATTGAATCATAGTGGCTTTGCCTGCCTGGGAGAGCATTTTAGACTTCCATCCTTGAAGTTTGTTTTCCATGTTTTTAAGGATGGATTGAAAGTTTAAAGTTCTTGTTTTTTTACGGAAGAGAAGGAAACCGAGGTATTTCTCCTCATCCTTCATTTTTGGCATGTCGAGCCATTTTCCCAGAGTGTCTTGAAACCCATTTTCAATGTTTTTGCTACAGAAAATCCCAGATTTGTTAAAGTTTATGCATTGACCGCTCGATTGGCTAAATTCGTTCAGGATCGAAAGAATGGTTTTTACTTCCCCGTGATTGGCCTTGATGAAGATAAGGAAGTCGTCAGCGAAAAGAAGATGAGAGATTGGGGGACCAGAAATGGATATCCTCATACCGCTCAAAAGACACATATCATTAGCTCCTTCAATCATTTTTGAAAGGGCTTCCATGCATATTATGAAGAGGTACGGGGATAGGGGATCCCCTTGCCTTAAGCCCCTGGTGGGTTTGAAAAATTTACAAGGAGTGCCATTTAGGATGATAGAATGGGTTGTAGTGGAAATGCATTGATTTATGAGATTGTACCAGTTGTCTGAAAAACCCATTTTCTTCATGACAGCTAAGATGAAATTCCATTCTATCCAATCAAAATCTTTGCTCATATTCAACTTTATCCCTAGGCTGCCGGAAGTACCTTTTTTCCTTTTCATCGCCTCTACCACCTCTTGGTAAATAATAACATTATCATGAATATTTCTGGTGGGAATGAAAGCCGATTGGGCTGGGGAAATGATTCTGTTGAGAATGGGTTTCAGTCTTTCAGCCATGATCTTGGATATAATTTTGTAAATAGTATTGCACAGGCTAATAGGTCTGAAATCTGCTGGGGATTGTGGGAATTTGGTTTTAGGAATCAAGGAGACTTAGGTATTGTTTAGCTCTTTCAGAATAAAACCATTTGTGAAAAAGGCTTTGATAGCTCTGGAGACATGCGCACCCACAATATCCCAATTGTGTTGATAGAAGCCGGCTTGGAACCCATCCGGTCCAGGAGCCTTCCAGGAATTCATATTCCCAACAATATTTTGGATTTCCTCCGAAGAGGGAGTTTCAGTAAGGGAAATGTTTTCCTGGATGGTGATGACTGGCTTGAGGAGGTGTATGATATTAGGGTCAATTTTATTTTGACTACTTGAGCTAATTTCCTCAAAGTGCGAGGTTAGGAGAGATTCAAGATTTTCCCTGTTTTGAATCCATTGTTCGCTCTTGTTTTTTAGGCTACTGATGTTGTTGGATTTCCTCTTGTAATTTGTGATCGCATGAAAAATCTTGGTGTTCCTGTCAGCATCTTCGACGAAATATTCTCTAGATTTCTGATTCCAGAATCTTTCTTGGATATCGTACCAATGCTCAAGATCAGTCTCCAGAATTTTTTGGATAGTCCTATCACACTCTCTGGTACTGTCCCTCAAAGACAGCAGCTTTCCTCCCAAGATTTCTATGTTTCTCTCGATTTTACCGAGATTTGTTTCCATCTTTGAAGGGCATATTTGGTATTTTTAATTTTTGAATTAATTTGTATTGTTCAGACCCTTGTTCGGAGGCAATCCAGCTATTAGCTATGGTGATTTTACAGGTTTCTTCCTTTTGCCAGCATTCATAAAATTTATATAAGATTTTAATTTCTTTTGTGTTTTTTCGGTATATAACACGATTGGGTTATGATCCGATCCTATGCATGGCAGGCTGTGGATTATGGAGTTTGGATATTGGGATTCCCATTCCAGGTTAACCAGGCCCCTATCTAGTCTTTTGAGAATTAAATTCTCATTCTGTCTTTTGTTTGACCAGGTGTATTTTGGGCCCGAGTGCTTCAATTCAATGAGACCCGCTGAATGAATGATTTCAGAGATTTGGTTAACAGAACTGTCCGATTCTTCTAATTGGTTACTTGCGTCCTCCGATGACAGGGTAATATTGAGATCTCCTAAAATGATCCACGGATTTTCAATGTCTCTACTCATATCCAAAATTTGCTCCCATTGGGCTTTTTTGGGGCCATAGATGTGTTCACCATACATACAAGAGATGTAGGTATCATCCTTATCATGACCGATTTTTATTTTGAGGTTAACCAAATTCCTAACATTAAAAGTAATCGTAATGTCCAGGTTGTCTTTCCACATAAGGGCTAGGCCCCCAGAAAGGCCTTGCAAGGATTGAGCCCAGATATTAGGATAACTAAAAATCCTCAGATGATTTTGGGTTTTAGTCTCACTAGTTTTGGTTTCAGATAAAAAAATAATATCCGGACTGACCCTCCTAATTATGTTTTTTAAGTGTTGTTTTGTTTTTTTTCCTCCTAGGCCTTGGCAATTCCATGAAAGAATTTTCATGATTTTAGGGCATTGGATAGGACGGCAGTCTAGAATTAATTTTTTGAGCTCCGAAGTGGGACCTTGTTGATTTGAATGGACAACCCAAGCAGAATCAAGCTCTGGGAGAAAACCGAGCCTCTGGCTGTTGTTGCGCTTTCTGGGCTCGATCGGCTTAATTTGTTTGTTTGAGCAGATATGCAAGCTGGAAGAAGCCTGGGGGATTCGGATTGAGAGAAAGATTTGGGCCTTAGTGTTTGATGGGATGATTTGGGCCTTAGTGTTTGTGGGAATGGTTTGTGCTTGAAGTTGGAGAATTGGGTTGGTAGTAGAAATTAAGTATGCTGGGCTTCTCCTAAGAGTGATTTTGGTTTCTTAAGTAATGGGCTCATTGCTATGGTTGAGGCTCCTATTGGGCTTCTGATTTTGAACGTAAACTTGAAACTGTTCTTTGTGGGCAGTAGAAATTTCTCCGTTAGGTTTTGAAGTCTCAAGAAGACAAATCCTGTGAACAGAACTTTTTCTGCTTAAAATTGTTTTTAATAGGGAAACAGCAATTCCGTGGACACCAATAAGAACAGCAGCGGCAGTTAAAGTATGCTCCAAATTAATGGTAATGACAATGTGGGTTGGGAAGTTAAGGCGACAGATGATCTCACTGTTGCTATGGAGGGTGTTGTTTTTATAAGCCGTGCGAGTGGTGGGGCAAGTTAGCAGTAAAGACAGGTATAAGAACAGCAATAACAGAATATAATGAGTGGGATAGGTGGAGATACCTGTTCTGTGTTGTTGCCTGGATGAATCGCCGAGGTTGCTTCTCCATGGGTTGTCAATAATAGGTTTTCCTCTTCCATCGATCCAGGGCAAATTTGAAGGAGGCTTCTGGTGCTACGCTTCTGATCCGGGTGTCTAGGACGTTTGTTACTACTGGGGGCTTGAAAAAGATTCCAATCATCAATCAAGTGGGGATTTTCAGCTTCACTTGGAGGAGTGCTCTGAATGCTGGTGCTATCTATTGTAGGTTTTGAGATGGCCGCCTTTCTATTTGGGTATTGAGGGAATGTACTGAGAAGCCAGTTTTTGGAACTTTAAAGTGAGGGGCAGTGGGGTTTGGCTCCCTATAGATTGATCTTGTAATTGGGGTGTAGGGAATCCAGGTGGTGGGATTTGTGATGGTGAAGTTTGGCTTGAATCTATGGATCACCTGGGCTTCTTCTTGCACTTTTTTTGCTCTTGCAGCATACTGGGCATGGCTATGGTCTATGTGAAGGCAAGGTGGGCACATAGATTTAGGTTTTCCTTTAAAGAAGAACCTTACCCATCCAGTGATTCCTGCTCCGTTGCATACAGTGATTCCTCTTGGAAGGGCTTGGATAACATCCACCTTAGTGAGAACTTTAACTAAGTTGCCATGAGAGGGATTACCTGAAGGGGGTTCCATCTTTATCACTTCTCCAACCATTGCAGCCATCTTCTTTGGGATTTTTTTCCATAGAATTCAGTTGGGATCTGGCTGATATGATTCCAGAAAAGTTGGTACTTGAAGTTGATCCGGCTTTTTTCAATGGTTGGATTCCAGGGCTCCATCACCATTAGATGATCCAAGAAGGTCCAGGGTCCTGTTTGCATTATTTCCACCACATCCTTGCTTTCATCAAATCTGCATATTAAGAGATTTATTCCTTCTTTTCTAAATTGCTTCAGGTGGAACTTGTTCCACTTCTTGTAAATCTCTCCTGTCACTTCAAAAGGATCTAGGTTGTCTTCTGCAAAGATTTGACCCACAATAGAGTAACTCCAGTTGATTTCTTCATCATCTTCATCATTTTCATCACTGGAGTTATCATGAGTTATAATAATTCTCTCTTCTATTTCTTCTGGAGAAATAGCAATGCCTTTTCCTTTATCAATGCTTTCTGTCCTAGCATTCTTTGGGATGAAATCCTATTTGTTTGCCATTGGGGATTTGTCTTCAGCAGTTATCTCCTTGAATTGGATGCTAGTGTTACTATTTCCCATGATTTCCATTCTGCCGAAATCCGGATCTGTAGTGGAGTCTGGATATTTTTTCTTTTTTGTGCTGGGGGGCCAGATGGAGTAGGTGTTAATATGGATGGTGTTCTTTAAAAAATGAGTTGATTCAGGAATGGGGGCTGGCCATTTTGTCTTGGTCGTACATTGTGAGAGAGGTGATTTGAGATGATGGGAAATGTTTAGGTGGTAGTTATGGTTGACAATTCTGCTGGGATAGGGAGAAGCAGTGGTGAAAAGATATTGTAGCATTGCCTTGTAGTAGGGCTCAGAGTATGGTGGCTTGAGATTGGATTGAATTGGCTTGGTTTCGAGAAGCCTATGCCTATAGTGATTTCTACATAGTGGGCAAAGTTGATGGATGGGAGAAAGGCTGATTACCGTACTTGGTACAGGGGTAATGAGGCTGAGAGGAAACTGAAATATCCATTGGATCTTTTCTTCACACGAAGGGGAAAACATACTTATTGACAATTTCATGGAGGCAAAGCAACCTTTGGGATTCATCCTGCAAGAAAAAAAAGCAGAGAATTAGTCAGCCATTAAAACAGGTAGAAAGAAATTTGGGACAACAAAAACAGTACAGGGAAAGATTGAAAACAGGTGAAAAAGGGGATTTAGTGCATTTTGGGAACAGTTGGGGAAAATTTAAAGGGGGAAAATTTAACGGTAGAAATGAGAAAAATTAGAGCATGGAATTGGGATAAATTGAGGAAAACAAGAGCAGAAGGGGAACTGACTGTCGAGTGGAGGAATGGGAAATTTTTAAAGGGGGAAATGAGAAAATTTAGGGCATGAAATTGGGTTTCATAGATTAATTTGGGGGAAATCACGAAGTTGGAATTGAGATTGTGAAGTTTGAAAGGGGTTAATGCTGTTCGATCATTTGCTGGAGGGAGGTTATTGAAATTTGTACTTGGATTTTTTCTCGGTTAGACTAACTATAGAATATAGGTCTTTATCATGTTAAAAATCTATTTCTGTGGGTTACTACTTGCTACTTTAACTACGTTAAAGTCTTGTCTGAAAAATAATGGTATGAAGTATGAACATCTGTACCTAACACTAACGCGCTCTACTTACCAAACATTAACTGTTTCTTGTAACTGGCTGGGTGTCCAACGGATAGGTGATGTACCATCTGCGTCCAATCTATAAAAAAAACTGGTTTTGAAAATTCATCCACTTCCAATTTATCAAATCGTGGACCGGATATCTACTCTTTAAATATTGGATTGGACCGGATAAAATCCATGGATTTGATTGTTTTGCTCACCCCTACCTAATTTACATCTGAAGAGAGAAAGAGAAATGGACCAAATGGTGTCTGAATTATTTCGAACTAATTAGCTTAGGTCTATAACTTTGAGACCTTATAATGGCACTCGGTTCTGAACATGGGCTACCCCTAAATGATCCCCCACATTATACTTGCCTTGACTTCCAATAGCATTCCCATGAAAGGATATTTTCACCCCTTTCGAATGATTTTTTCCTCTTTTGCTCAATATGACTCCAAATTATCTAAAAACTTGAAAACAAATGTAATATACATAATTTATAAGAAAAATAGCAAAGAAATTATAAACAATAGATCATGATTAAGGTGTTTTAGACACCTATCATTTATCCTGCTTAGGATACAAAGCTTGTCCTGTTTAGGATTCAAAACAAAACGTTTACTCTTCTACCTTCAACGTGTGAGGCTTAACACAAAGAGTAAAAACGTGGACGTCTTGCTTCTTGTCAAATTTGGCATTTGGGTTTTCAAAACCCTTAAAATTGGATTTACAACACTTATAAGTGTCTCAAATAACCAAAACTGAAACTCTAATTAATGCTTTCAAACCCTAATTTTAAAAAGGGAAGCTAATCTTAATTTCTAACGTGAGCACCTTCCCAAACTCGTGCGTTTTGCTTTCTAAGGAAAAGCTTGCACGTCTCTGATCAAAAACCAAGCATGGACGTCATGCTTCTTTCCAAAAAATTGGTGTTTTTACTCTTTTTCCATCAACATGTGAGGCTGAGCACAAGAGTAAAACGTGAGCTGCTTGCTTCGTGACAAATTTTTAACATTTTACTATTTTTCCCTCAACATGTGAGGATGAGTGATAAGTGCATAATTTACATATTTTAAGTATCATTTTCTTATACTTATTTACTAGATTTTATGTGAATTACTGTGTATTATCATTACTTTTTTAGTTTATGTGTTTTATTAGGTTACATCTCATAAAGAAGTGAAATTGAGCTCTACAAGGAGGAATCGCTAAATACCCAGTGTAACTCAGTCTATCCCAGGATTTCTACTCGCCATCTTGTAGAGAATTAAAAGGAAGTGGAAAACCTTAATGAGATTAGGTTTCCTGGTTGGATAAGGATCATGAGGAGGTTACCAAAGCCTATATAAAGGGGAGCCTAGATAAAATTTTGAAGACAACTTCTCACAGATAGAAAACTAGGATTTTGTTTTGCTTTCCAAAAATAATTTTTGATTTTATTTAATATTTTAATGGCTTTTAAGAAAGCTATGTCTAGCTAAACCGAACCACTGAGACAATGGAGGAAGTCATATTGCATCAATGAATGGTAACTATTTTTGATTATTAATGACGTTTGCATTGATTTTAATTAGTTTATGATTTTTATTAATTAGTTGTGATTTCGTTTGATGATGTATGCTGGGACTTAAGAGCTTTTGATGCGCCATGCTTGTGATTTACATCATGTTTTAGAAATCTACTTTTTCCAAAGAAACAGAGTCAATAAAAGAGCTATAATTGTTAAAGAATCATTATAGAAATCATTCAGAAGTGATTTTGGTGAAATCCTGAGTTCCAGTTCTTCCCAATTTTATGAAAATCTTGTACTTATTTTCTAGTTTAAATCAAAGTTAGGTCTAAAACGAATCTTCACAAGTCTAAGCAAACGAATATTTTTACCACTTTTCTAAAACGATCAATGAGCACAAGAGTAAAAATGTGAGTATTTTAGCTCCTGCTCCAATTAGGCGTTTTGACTACTGCTCCTTAGCATATAAGTTTTAAAACCCTAATTAATACTTTCAAACCTTAATTTTAAAGAGGGGGACGTTTCTACCTCTCTTCCTTTCAACGTGTGTGCCTTAGCTAGGTAGCTAAGCTTGCGTGACTGCTTTTAAGATAAAACTCGTAAGTCTTCACTCAGAAACCAAGCTCACACATCTTGCATCTTGTCAAAAATTGGCGTTCTGCTCTTTTACTCTCAAAGTGTGAGGCTGAGTACAAAGAGCAAAACGTGAGACATCTTGCTTCTGGACCAAAGCTTGGCGCTCTTCCCTCTTCCTTTCACGTGAATATCTTGATTTGGTGAGATTCTCTTCCTTTCACGTGAATATATTGACTTGAAGAATTAGGGTTTTGACAAGCTTCAAAATCCTAAGTTATACTAGGCCTCTCACAAATATATTTTCATATGTGGCCTCACATACAATTTTTTATACTTAGTAGCATATACTTGTTTTTACGAAATAAGCATGTCAATGCAAAATTGACTAAGATGGACACACTGTTCCTTATTCACAAATAAATACATTTTTATTTTATTTTAGTCTTCTAGACTCATCAGTCTAGTCAAGCAAGAAAGACTCATCAGTCTAGTCAAGCAAGACGGAGTCATCAGTATAGTCAACCAAGACAAGTCTTTAATCAAAAGACTAAGTAAGTCTCATTCGACTTAATATTGTTAGTAGTACTCAATATTACAAAATTTACGCGAGACATCAAATGTCACAAATGGTGAGATATTCACTAGGGTATTGGTCTAGCGGTCTACGACATGTGGTGCAGCAGTGCACCCACTAAAGAGAAATTCTGGAAATTTCAATCAACAGTTGGGTAGAGGAGTGGTAAGTTGAGTAACCAAATATTCAACGTCAATTGAAGTGGAGAACAATTGTCAACACCTTCTCCACCTTTTCCACTTCACCTACTACTCAACCATCGACACTTTCTTTCGGAGAAGAGGTTAAGTGGTTACCATAGTTATGATATAAATAGATTCTCTATCTATTGAACAAAAACCCTAAGTTTAAGTATGATACAAGTCTAACACAGAACAACACAAGTTGAACTCGATCATTCTACCTTCTGACACAGAGAAATTGTTCATATCTATTCACGCCAATTACATCCTACAGAGTCTGATACTCTGAACTCAACCTTCTCTCGTTTGCCTCCCTAAGACCAGCCCTTCTCCTTCTCATTTATGACTAAAGCGAGACTGGAACGGCAATTGCTTGGTTTACGCCAGGATTGTACAGATTGATCTCTCGAATCTAAATAAAGTGCTTCAATAGTACAAATGTTTAAGGATTAAATAATTATCACCTATTCACCCCAATTTTCCCAAATTACCATTCAATTCGTTTTCCCCCACAAACAATTAGTTATAGAGAAATAGGTAGAAGAGGAGGAGAAGAAGAAAATATGTAAAAAAAAAGTGAGATTTGGGAAGAGTTTATTGAAATGAGTGAATCTAATCAGGATTTTGATGTTGGGGAACCTTCATCCCATCAAGGAGAATGGTTTCACATTACCTTTGATAACGATTCTCAATTGCAAGATTTTGTAGATAATCAAAATTTTATCTATGATAAAACCCTAACTAGAGATATTTATGAGCACGAAGGTTCAAGTGAAGAACCAACCCATGGAAATGAAGAATGTGAAGATTCAAATGCTCCAAATATTCAGGTATAGGTCCGAATTAGCTAGAAAATGATATTTGGAGTTCGAATCGCCATGGATGTTGAGTGGAAAAGTTTGTTGTCGGCATTGTCGATGTTTAATAACAATGCCGATTTATCTAAGTCAGTATGATATTCAAACATTATACAATGCCGACACCAAGTATACCCCCATGGAATATTTGGCTGGAGATACAATTGGTATGGTATTCATAATATGTATAACACCGATTGACCCCAGAAACTTAGTGTTTTGTAAGGCCTCTGTCGGTATAGTCTAAGAGATCTTAGTATGCCGAATGATTCCAATAGTATACCCCAAAAGGGTTATTCTTGGCTTCACAGTCGGCATAATAAGATGGAAAAATAAACTATGCCGACTGTCATAAAAAACTGGCCAGTATTTCTCTAATCTTAGTTGGCATTGAAGATGGCTATGCCTACAATGCCGACTAAGACCAGATAAAAATACCAAGCCTTTTAAAACTTTTCAGTCGGCATTGTTGTTAATTTATCGAGCATGACGACTGATTCCTTTCATATATTTTCCAACTCAATTTAAACGCAGTCGGCATTGCTTCAAGTTATCAAGCATGCCAACTGTTGAATCTTCTTTACTTTATCTCAACTAATTTACTTGTTTATTATGGTTAGATCGTCCTCCTCTTCTCCATTGAATTTATTTGATTAGTGATGTGGTTTTAATATAGTGGTAAAAACATTCGATTCTCGGACTTGTGAAGGTTTGATTTCTAGACCTAAATTTAATAAAAGAAAATAAAACAGATTAAAGTTAAGATGATTTAAAAATAATAGGAAAAACCAGGACCAAGGATTCCACTTTTAACCAATAACTTAAGTGATAAAATCATGCAATTCTTTTTTCGATTTATTCCAAATATGCCAAAGATAGGTTTTTAGAAGAATATATGTAAATCCTAAGCATGAGACATCAAGAGAGTTAACTAAGCATGACTCATCAAAAGAGAACACAACTATTTAAGAATAACCATTTTTTCAATTTTAATCAAGCAATTAATAATAAAAGAATTGTAAACAAATAAATAAAATATAGTTACCACTTAATTATTGGAGAAAAAGCTTCCCCCGTCGTCCCGGTAATGGTGATTAGCTCATTGTAGAGAAAACACACTCAAAATAATCTTTCATTGCTCAAAAATTGTTTACAAAGGCTAAAAGGAAGTAACACAGCTGATTTGATACGCTTTTAAGCGTTACAGTGAAGTGGTTCAGCGTGTTACATCAGCAGAACAAGGTACAGGAAAGAAGGACAGATAATATGTGTAGCAGATGATCAACTGTTGAAGCAGCTGAAGCAGCGACTGTAATAGCGACATAATGAACGACAGTTCGCTGATGCTGTTTGTTCTTCAACTGTTCCTTCTTCTTCGGCAGCAGCAGAATTTTCTTGTTCCTCTGAATTTTTCTACGGCAGCTCTCCCTCTCTTTTCTTCGACTCTCTTAGCTATATAGGGTTAGTAAACCCTAATAGGTCTTGTGAAACGATAAGGACCCAAAGAACAAGTCCAAATCCCTCTCAAACTAACGTGCAAATCCCAAACAGAATACAACTCTGTTTCCGGCTTGATTCATCCCTGTGTGGAGATTTTTCCGGCTGAAACGCTAACTTGACGTGTGTTGGTGATATTCTGGTTGATTAAATTCACTTGGGTGGTTTAGATTCATCCCAACTCACTAAAAACACGTACACATAATCAAGAAGAGTTTCCTTCACGTAAGATCCAAATTCCCGCCAAAATCGATTTTTCAAATTCAAAAGTGAGCTGCCCCCAATCCAAAGTGTGGGTGCCTTGATCACTTCTTCCTGGGTGCCTTTAACAACTTTTCGAGCCGATTTTTTCATAAATGTTTATTTCTCAAAAATACCTACAAAGACATAAAAAGCCATAATAAGTACAAAAACGAACACTATCAAAATAGATAATCGAGTGCAATTTAGACACAAAAATGTGTCTATCAATTACCCCAAACTTACTATTTGCTAGTCCTCGAGCAAATCTAATCTAGAAAATAAAATCCTAACTCACTTTCGCAGGAATCGCGACTACATTTAGCATATGTAATAAGCCTTTAAACCCCTAGGTGTCCCTAGTGGACTAGTTTTGTCTCGTGAGGGTTTACAAGAGGTATACCCACAAAACCTTTACTCCAAATTTTAGCTACTCATGAACGATTAAGGATAGACACTAAACAAGGTATTTAGTTGGCTTACTCAATTCTTCGGCTATGGGAATCATTACCCTATATGAGTCCAATTGCTGTACACGAGTGTTTACTCAAGCGTACTAAAATTCATATATAAGACAACAGAGCTCTACTCAGATAATCGTTCAACCACAAGACTCAGAATCTATCAAAGTTCAATCACATGAAAAGATTTAGAAGATGGACATGGAAAATGTGAAGGTTGCACGTGTTGACTAAGGTGAACGGTGTTTCCCATATCTGTCTGAAGGTCAGTGCCAGGATGAATCCTAATAGATTGAGATACATGGTCTTAAACCTAATACTAATATCGACTCAACTGGTATATACAAGGGTCCCAGCGATCGATTTATTGAAAATAAAACGATAAATATATTGACAACATGATTGGATCAAATTGAATCCAAGCGCATGGTTCTTATCAGCATCTTACGTGATAGTTCCCATGGATCCTGCGTTCCACGCTTGCTTAGGCGACGGAGACAGGGAGAACACACTTATATTGCTATCAAAGTGTCAATATTGTTTTTTCTCTTCTTTTTTTTTTTTTTTTTTTTCGAGTAAAGCAAGAATCGGGCTTGATCTTAAAAAAACTCTACTCTATTTCATCCTGACGGCGATAACAATTTGATACTGGGCCCCACCAAATCACTTAGAGAAACATAAAATTGCTAAATTAAAAACAGAAAGTGATATGGTCGAGATAGACTCCAAGATGTGGTGACGAATATCATGCTTTTTCTAACACCTGAACTCTGTCCTTTTATGAATAGACCATTTAACTGGGCACACCAATTCCTATAGAAAAAGAGCTAAGTTTATATCTACCTAGAATGGTTAGTGTCACCCTGAAGTGTTCACAAGCTTCTAAATTCTAGAGCTTTATTATTTCACTAAAATGTTTCTCCCTTACCCCCAAACTTAAATCAAACAGTGTCCTCAATGTTTCGAAATAAAGAGCAGTACCAATAGATAAGTAAAAAGAGGAATAACGAGGTAAGTCAGAAAGATAGTACCTGAGTGAAGCGTAGCAATCTATCCATGGAGAATAAAATAAAAACCTAAAATCCTAAAAACATATACTAATATACAAGAACAACCCTGACGGTCAATCAGAGTAAGCAGGGTCCTCCAGAGGGACCTCCTCAACATCACTTGTAGGAAAAGGCTCTAAAAATGGTTTCAATCTCTGACAGTTAACCTTGAATGGATTTATACCATCTTGAGTCTCAATCTCAATAACACCATGAGGAAAAATAGTGCGAACAACAAATGGACCGGTCCATCGAGACCGTAACTTCCCGGGGAATAGATGCAACCGAGTATCATACAGAAGAACTTTTTGACCTGGAGAAAATGACTTTCTTAAAATATTTCTATCATGCACAAGTTTCATTTTGTTCTTATACTCCCTAGCACTATCATATGCATCTTTCCGAATCTCTTCCAACTCATTGAGCTGGAGCTTCCTGTGAGCTTCTGCTTTGTCAAGTTAAAAATTAAACTGCTTTACAGCCCAATACGCTCTATGTTCTAACTCGACAGGAAGGTGACATGCCTTACCAAAAACTAGACGATAGGGTGACATTCCAATAGGGGTCTTAAACGCGGTACGGTAAGCCCATAAGGCATCAGTTAGCCTCAACGACCAGTCTTTCCTATTAGGATTAACTGTTTTCTCTACAATACGTTTTATCTCCCTATTGGAAACCTCTACTTGACCACTAGTCTGTGGGTGATATGGGGTAGCTACTTTGTGGGTAATACCATATTTCTTCATTAAAAGCTTAAACGGTCGATTACAAAAGTGTGACCCTCCATCACTAATTATAGCTCGCGGTATACCAAAACGTGCAAATATGTTATCGTTCAAAAACTGGACCACAACCTTGTGGTCGTTTTTTTTACACGAAACCGCCTCTACCCACTTAGACACATAGTCTACGGCGACAAGGATGTAAAAATAACCAAAAGAGTTAGGAAAAGGACCCATAAAATCAATGCCCCACACATCAAAGACCTCAATAACTAAAATAGGGTTCAAAGGCATCATATTTCTACGAGAAATGGTTCCTAACTTCTGGCATCGCTCACAAGCAACACAGTAACTTTGGGAATCTTTAAACAACGACGGCCAGTAGAATCCACACTGCAATATCTTAGCAGCAGTCTTCTTAGCACTAAAGTGACCCCCACAAGCGTGATCATGGCAAAAGGAAATAATACTTGACTGGTCACTCTCAGGTGTACATCTCATAATAATCTGGTCTGGACAATACTTAAACAAGTAAGGATCGTCCCAAAAGAAATGTTTCACCTCAGCTAAAAACCTAGAACGATGTTGTTTACCCCAGTGTTGAGGCTTTCGACCAGTAACAAGATAGTTCACTATATTCGCAAACCAAGGTGATTGGGAAACAAAAAATAGTTGTTCATCAGGAAAGCTATCCCTCACAGGAGGAGAATCATCTTGGGAATCCAAAACAAGTCTAGACAAGTGGTCCGCTACTACATTTTCAGCACCCTTTTTGTCTCTAATTTCTAGTGAGAATTCTTGTAACAAAAGGATCCATCTAATCAATCTAGGTTTAGTATCCTTCTTAGACAGAAGGTATTTCAAAGCAGCATGATCGGTAAAGACTATAACCTTAGAACCTAAGAGATAGGATCTAAACTTGTCTAAGGTAAAAAAAATGGCTAACAGTTCCTTCTCTGTGGTGGTGTAGTTCATTTGGGCATCATTCAAGGTTTTGCTAGCATAGTAAATCACATGAAGTAATTTGTTCTCTCGCTGACCTAACACAACACCAATAGCATAGTCTGAAGCATCACACATTATCTCAAAGGGTAGGTTCCAGTTAGGTGCCTGGACTATGGGAGCGGTAGTGATTAAAGTCTTAAGCTTCTCAAAAGACTCTAAACAAGCATCATCAAAGAAAAACTTAACATCTTTTGCAAGCAAATTGCAAACAGGTCTAGAAATTAAGCTAAAATCCTTAATGAATCGACGATAAAAACCTGCATGCCCTAAGAATGACCTAACATCTCGTACTGTTTTGGGAACCTGTAAAGTCGTAATAAGGTCAACTTTGGCTTTGTCTACCTCTATACCCTTAGAAGATACGATATGCCCTAAAACAATTCCTGATCGAACCATGAAATGGCATTTTTCCTAATTAAGCACTAGATTCTTTTCCTTACACCTAGTCAACACTAATGTCAAATGATGCAAGCATTCATCAAAAGATGACCCAAATACCGAAAAATCATCCATAAAGACCTCTAAAAACCGTTCTACCATGTCAGAAAATATGCTCATCATACAACGCTGAAAAGTAGCGGGTGCATTACACAACCCGAAAGGCATGCGTCTATATGCAAAGGTACCAAAGGGACAGGTAAAAGTAGTTTTCTCTTGGTCTTCTAGGGCAATAACAATCTGATTATAACCAGAAAAACCATCTAGCAAGCAATAGTGGCTATGTCCATCTAATCTCTCTAGCATTTGGTCGATGAAAGGAAAGGGAAAGTGATCCTTCCTTGTGACCTTGTTCAATTTTCTATAGTCAATACAAACACGCCACCCCGTGGTCACTCGGGTTGGGATTAATTCATTGTTATCATTCTGAACTACAGTGATACCTGATTTCTTAGGGACAACCTGAACGGGGCTGACCCACTTACTGTCTGAAATTGGGTAAATAATACCCGCATCTAACAACTTAAGCACTTCAGTTCGAACTACTTCTTTCATATTGGGGTTAAGTCGACGTTGCATCTCCCTAGACGGTTTTGTATCATCCTCTAAATGAATCTGATGCATACAAACAGTAGGACTTATTCCCTTAATGTCTGCTATGGTCCACCCTAAAGCTTTCTTATTATCTTGAAGCACGGTCACTAGCCTACTTTCATGGTTACTATCCAAGTCGGATGCTACAATCAACAGGCAAAGTCTCAGATGGGCCTAAATACACATATTTCAGAGTATCTGGTAGTTGTTTAAGATCCAACTTAGGAGGCTCTTCTAAAGAGGGAATTAGGGTAGATTTAGAAACTGGTAGTTGTTCAAACTTAGGTTTCCATCCATTACTAGTTTCTAACAAAGGGGCTGAATCTAACAAAGCGTTCACCTCATTGATTACACTATCATCATCAAAATCAAACCCAAAGTGGGATAGGCATTTCTCTAACGGATCTTCTAACAAAGTGTTCGGTAATGACTCCTGAACTAGTGTTCCTATCATGTTCACCTCTTCAATGCACGGGTCATCTAACTCAGGTGGTTTCTTACTAATGTTGAAAATATTTAGCTCAATAGTCATATTACCAAATGATAAGTTCATAACACCATTTCGACAGTTAATGATCGCGTTGGATGTTGCTACAAACGGGCGACCTAATATTACAGGTATCTGATTCTCTAGGTTAGGGACAGGTTGGGTATCAAGGACAACAAAATCTACTGGATAAATAAACTTATCAACCTCAATAAGAACATCCTCTATGACACCACGAGGAATTTTCACAGACCTATCAGCTAACTGCAGTGTCATCTGAGTAGATTTCAAATCACCAAGTCCTAGATGGAGGTACACATGGTACGGTAGTAAGTTCACACTGGCTCCTAAGTCAAGGAAGGCTCTCTCAACATGGTAATTACCTATTGTGCAAGAAATGGTTGGGGAACCTGGGTCTTTGTACTTAAGAGTTGTATTGTTCTGGATAATTGAACTCACATGACTAGCTAAAAAGGCTTTCTTTTGTACACTAAACTTTCTCTTTCGCGTGCACATGTCCTTAAGGAACTTGGCATAAGGAGGAATCTGCCTAATTGCATCTAATAATGGAAGGTTGATCGTGACTTGCTTAAAAACCTCCAATATGTCATTAAAGTTGGATTCCTTCTTTGAGGGTGCTAACATTTGTGGGAATGGGGCTCTCGGCATAAAATCTGGCTTATGAGGAGCTACCTCAGGCTCTTTAGAGACTTTATCAGTCTCTTCAGCTATTGGATCAGATGGGTGAACTACAATATGTTCACTATCAAGCACAGTTACCTTGTTATCAACCACTTTACCATTCCTAAGGGTTCTAATTGCATTCACATGATTTGATGATTTCTCACCGGAAGATATTTCATGAACTTTTCTAGGATTGGGTTGGGGTTGAGTAGGAAACCTACCTTTTTCTCTTTCTCTTAAAGACTCAGCGATCTGACCAACCTGGGTTTCTAAATTAGCAATAGCCTGACTATTAGCCTGAACAATCTTTTGATTATCTCGTAAACTCTGGTTGATAGACTGCTGGAAATCTTTAGTATTCTGAGTCAATGAGACAACAGATTCAGCTAAACTCATTATCGTCTTATCTAGCGGACTCTGAAATTGTGTTGGTCCAGCATAACCAAAACCTGGGGAAACCTTAGAATTACTAGACTGACCTTGACTCTGGCTCTTGGACCAAGAAAGGTTAGGATGGTTTCTCCAACCAGGGTTATAGTTTTCTGAATAAGGGTCGAACTTCTGACGATTATCAAACCTAGTGTTATTATAAAGAGCGTGGGCTTGCTCTTCAACAGTCTGTTCTTCCCAAAATGGTTTGGGCTCAATACTACTAGATTGACTCAGTTCTAAAGCTTTTAACATTTTAGATATAGCCGCTATTTTGGCATCCGATTCAAAATACCCTTCTACCCTATTAACATTCCCTCTACATAGAAGAATTTTTCTCTGGGGCTCCCTACTATTTTCCCACTGTTGGGTTTTTTCAAGCGATTTCATTCAAAAATGTCATCGCACCATCGACAGTTTTATTTTCAAACCCACCTGTGCATAAAGACTCAACCATGGTTGTTGTCGAATAATTTAAACCTTCGTAGAGGATCTGAACTAGCCTTACTTTTTCTAAACCATGATCAGGACATTGGGATAATAAGTCATTGAACCTTTCTAAATACCTATATAAAGATTCTCCCTCTTGTTGAGCAAATATGCAAATCTGCTGCCTAATAGATGATATTTTGTGCCTAGGGAAAAACTTCTGGGAAAAGGAAGATGTAAGTTGTTCATAGGTTTCAATTGACTCGGAATTCAAACTATATAGCCAAGATTTGGCTTTGTCTCTTAGCAAAATATAGGTTTGGGGGTATTTGATAGGCGCTTAATTTATACATTTTGATGTGGTTTTAATATAGTGGTAAAAAGATTCGATTCTCGGACTTGTGAAGGTTTAATTTCTAGACCTAAATTTAATAAAAGAAAATAAAACAGATTAAAGTTAAGATGATTTAAAAATAATGGGAAGAACCAGGACCAAGGATTCCACTTTTAACCAATAACTTAATTGATAAAATCATGCAATTCTTTTTTCGATTTATTCCAAATATGCCAAAGATAGGTTTTTAGAAGAATAATTGTAAATCCTAAGCATGAGACATCAAGAGTAGTTAACTAAGCATGACTCATCAAAAGAGAATACAACCATTTAAGAATAACCATTTTTTCAATTTTAAGCGAGCAATTAATAATAAAAGAATTTAAACAAATAAATAAAATATAATTACCACTTAATTATTGGAGAAAAAGCTTCCTCCGTCGTCCCGGTAATGGTGATTAGCTCATTGTAGAGAAAACACACTCAAAATAATCTTTCATTGCTCAAAAATTGTTTACAAAGGCTAAAAGGAAGTAACACAGCTGATTTGATACGCTTTTAAGCGTTACAGTGAAGTGGTTCAGCGTGTTACAGCAGCAGAACAAGGTACAGGAAAGAAGGACAGATAATATGTGTAACAGATGATCAACTGTTGAAGCAGCTGAAGCAGCGACTGTAACAGCGACAGAATGAACGACAGTTCGCTGATGCTGTTTGTTCTTCAGCTGTTATTCTTCTTCGGCAGCAGCAGAATTTTCCTGTTTCTCTGAATTTTTTTACGGCAGCTCTCCCTCTCTTTTCTTCGACCCTCTTAGCTATATATAGGGTTAGTAAACCCTAATAGGTCTTGTGAAACGATAAGGACCCAAAGAACAAGTCCAAATCCCTCTCAAACTAACGTGCAAACCCCAAACAGAATACAACTCTGTTTCCGGCTTGATTCATCCCTGTGTGGAGATTTTTTCGGCTGAAACGCTAACTTGACGTGTGTTGGTGATATTCTGGTTGATTAAATTCACTTGGGTGGTTTAGATTCATCCCAACTCACTAAAAACACGTACAAAGAATCAAGAAGAGTTTCCTTCATGTAAGACTCCAAATTCCCGCCAAAATCAATTTTTCAAATTCAAAAGTGAGCTGCCCCCAATCCAAAGTGTGGGTGCCTTGATCACTTCTTCCCGGGTGCCTTTAACAACTTTTCGAGCCGATTTTTTCATAAATGTTTATTTCTCAAAAATACCTACAAAGACATAAAAAGCCATAATAAGTACAAAAACGAACACTATCAAAATAGATAATCGAGTGCAATTTAGACACAAAAATGTGTCTATCAATTAGGCGTTAGATTGTCCTCCTCTTCTTCTTCTTCCAATTGAGTGGAAAAAGAGGCAAGTTTGAAAATTTATTTTCATTTTTCGTTGAGCTGCCGCAGAGATTCCGGGATTAGGTTTAGGTCTATAGCATTGTTTCGATCTAGGTATGTTATATTTATAGATGTATTTAATTGACGATTTTTTTTTAAATTCAACGATTAATCGACGATGAAAATGAAACGGTTAGGAGAAGCTATGGAGGTTTTAATGGAGTGAAAGAATGAGGCGAAGAATAAGGACGGAATATAGGAAGGAGAATAAAGACGTTTTTGGTTTTGTAACTGAAATTAGAGGATAATTATTAAGATTAGGGATAAAAGATATCCTAATAATATCTTCACTACCAAAATTTTTAAAAAAAAACCCTTAGCAGGATTTTTAGGTTGGTCAAATAAAAGTATTCTCCAATTTGTGGAGATATCCCTCTTTATTTACGTATTACCCTATATGATTTTATTACTTTTTTACACTTTCTTTCTTTCGACCGTAGCTTTACCACCATTCATGTGTTTAATACTAATAGCTGATACACTTGCATTTCTCATTTCTCATTTCTCATTTCGAGCGGAAGCTCACAACAGTCTTAAAGATAATATATTAAGAACTGTTCTGCCACCAAAATCCAATGTTTTTCTCAATAATCGATAATTTTTCTCAAAGATTCAGTGTTTTTCTCAATAATCGATAATTTTTTATTTAATATATACTGTTCATCTTCACCAAAATTCTATTTTAATTTTTTATTTAAATCTACAAATATGACAAATTCAAAAATGTTAATTTAACAAATTAGCACCAACAACAAATCGTCAACATTAATGACTAAGAAAATGTCTGCTTGTAACACATAAAATATATTTGCTCGAGAACTCCTCCAACAAAAAAACATAAAACAAAAAATCCAGAAAAACTGGATTGCCAAGAAAAATGAAAATAGATCCATAGTAACTATAAATATAAAATAGTCAAATTTTCATATCTAAATGAACTACCAAACAGATTATAGACTTCCTTAGCTAATAAATATTAAATTTTATTTGTTTCTTTCCGCACTGCACTTTCAATCTTCAAAATCTTTTAAAAGATGCACACAATCTAAAATAAGTGAACGAGTGGAGTGGTCCATTTCACAGTTGTTAAATTTAGCAGAGCAAAGCAGAGCTGTAGGCTTCTTCCTTCCAAAGTTGTCTTTATCATGATCATGCCACTGGCCATGTGTGGCCATAATCGTTTGCAAAGAAAAGAATATTTATAATATTATAAATGAGGTCTGGTTATCACTTATCATCAGTATATCCTCATAGCTCTATCTCTTCAAAAATTGAGCTCATCTTTTTTGAAATGGATTCTAAAGTCCAACATGGAGAAAATGGGGTAAATAAGATATTGGAAAGATTAATGAAAGGAGAAATTGGAGATGAGGAATTGAAGAAGCTCATTACAATTCGGTTTGAAAAGATTTTGCAATGGGGTTATAAACCCACTCTCCAAGAGCAACTTACTTCCAATCTTGACTTCATAAAATGTATTCATCTCTTGCTGCATGCTCTCTAAGATTTGCATTTCATTTTATTGCATTATGCATGAAAATATATATGCATAATACTAATTGGTCATGTTTTTGTTTGTGTAGCCTTAAAAGAGATGGAGATGTCAGGAGATATAGAAACTATGAATAGTGAGACATATGAACTACCTACGGCTTTTCTTGAAGCTACTTTTGGAAACACTCTCAAACAAAGGTCATTCAAAACTTCAATCTTTTTGATTGGTTTCAAATGCAGTTGAAAAAAAACAGCATTAGGACATGGCTGTTGAGTGGGAGGCCGGCCGAGACAAGTGTAAATAGGGTGTATAAATAAATAATATGTTCAAAAGTGTTATGAAAGTGATTAGATTTTAAGCCTACTCATCTTAGGATTATTATTTTTGTTGTAGTGCTTGTTATTTCAAAGACGAATCCATGACGCTAGATGAGGCAGAGATAGCTGCATCAGAGTTAAACTGCGAACGAGCAGAAATCAAAGACGGGCAAACCATACTTGATATTGGTTGCGGACAGGGAGGTTTAGTTCTTCATATTGCTCAGAAATATAAGAATTGTCATGTTACTGGGATAACTAATTCCAGAGCACAAAGAAATTACATTATGTTGCAGATAGAGTAAGTAGATTTAGACACTACACACCATTAGTTGGTTGAAACAATTAGTCCTTATTAACCTTTTGACGATGTTTAATTAGGAAGCTGAAACTATCGAATGTGGACGTTATATTAGCTGATGTTACTAAATTCGAATTTGAAGCTGAGAAGAAATTTGATCGAATACTAGTTATCGGAGCCATTGAGGTATCTTATGACTTGTACACATAAATTCTTTGCAAATTACGCTGTCGAATAACGATTAATTCGTGTGTGTTTTTTTTTTTTTGAAGCATTTAATTAGTTACTGATGTTGAGCTTTGTCTTTCTCCACTTGTAGCACATGAAAAACATTCAACTGTTTATGAAGAAAATATCAAAGTTGATGAAAGATGAAGATAGTTTTCTTTTTGTGGAACACCTTTGCCACACAGCATTCAATCATCATTTTGAGGTTAGAATATAATCTTTTTTCTCAAATTACCCTTGCTAACGGGGCTTGTCCCTGGCTGGGTTTAGCTCTCAGAAGTTGGGTCTAGTTGGGCTAATTACGTTTGATGTGGTTAGGCACTTGATGAGGATGATTGGTATACTAATTACGTTTTTCCGAAAGGGAGCGTGACAATATTGTCCGCGACAGCTCTTCTATATTTTCAGGTGAAATTTACTTTAAAATCATTCATTACTGGCCATTACGAATATAGAAGTTACTGATTACTATTGGTATTGTTTGCAGGATGATGTGTCAGTTGCGGACCATTGGTTGATAAATGGAATGCAAATGGCTCGTTCACTGTAAGAAAATTTATTGGAGATATTTTGGTGTTTTTTATTCATTGAAATGTATTGCCCTCTGTCTCACAAAAAAAGACACTTTCATTTTTTTATTTTAATCTAAATATAGAAAAAAGATAAAAGTGTTTTTTTTATGGGACGGAGATAGTATGTTTTATGATATCAAATTATTACCATAGATATACTGTAGTTTGGTGTTTTTTTTGTAGAGAGGAATGGGCAAAGAAATTAGACAAAAATTTGGAAGTTGCGAAAAAAGTACTAGAACCGGGACTTGGAAGTGACGAAGCAGTGAACCAAGTTATTACTCATTTCAAGACATTCTTTTTTGGAGGAGCTGTGCAATTCTCATTCAACAATGGAGAAGAATGGATGATTTCACAACTTCTCTTCAAGAAAAAGTGATTACGATCAACAAGTTTATGGAGATATTTTTATAAGAACAAATTTTGCATTTCCTCTTTAAATGTTCTATTTAAAGCTTGATAATTGCTCTCAAAGATCTTCAATTGCCATGCTTATGCTGCTTTAATAATATCGTATTGCTGCTAACGTGAAGTGGATTCAAATATATAACGCAATAAACGTCGAATTCAAACATGGAGAATTCATGCATGCTAAACCCAATAAACCAAACAAGCAGAAAAGGTCTGTCATTTGGAAATCTAAAAATAATACTACAAAGCTGCAGTGGAAGTGTGGAACTAAATAAAAGGGAATGTAGTAGTCTTCTTGAACATTTGCAACCCCGTACTACCCGAAACATCTTTTCACAGGATTATGCCAGAGAAGAATAGCATACCAAAATTCAATGAAGCTAAGTACATAAATTAGGATTACAAGTCAGTGAAACTAAGATCTCCACGTAACTCTCCGATGTCACAGAATAAGAACCATCAACGGTACCATTGATCTTCAGCAACCTAATAACACTGTCTTTCTCTTGGTCGAAACCATAGAGAGTCTGTATTAGAATCTCACCATTCTCAAAAGACCAATAGAACTTTATGAAACGAGGATGTTTAGTAATTTGTACTTGGGTAGTGGTGAATTGCTTAGTCCAAGATTCCGACACTCATAATTCTGCATGACCCATACATCAACGCGAACATTATAGAGACCGCAAACTAAACAAAGGGAATCTCCCAACACTTTAAGATAACAAGGACCATTTTGATATAGCATTGGAGTCTCTTCTGGAAAATGCATATTCATCAACTTCTCGTTGCTAATATCAAAAGCAACTATGACTTTGGGGTTGGTAACTCTATAGATAGTGCCCAACCAATGAAGAACACCATTCAGAAAAGCAAACCTCCTGATTGATTAAAATACTTATAAGGGGTGGCAGTGACTTTTCTCCATGTATAATTTGATTCCAACGTGCATACATAAACTTCCTTCTGTGCTATATACAACAACTTGTAGTTACTTATTTTGCTATCGTAACCAAACCCATAAGCTTTAGTACCAGGCCAATCAAGATTGCTTGGTACTGGTAGTTTAATTTTCTTAGATTCTTTAGTATATGGGTTCCAAATAATCAGTCTACGATTCTCATCATTGGCACCTAAACAAAGCAAGCCATTACAAGATCCCAAAATTTGAATGCAACGAGTACTTACAGCTTCTCCATTCACTGGATCATCCAACAGAACAGCTCCTTCACAATTGCATGTTGTCAATGACGATGACAACGCTGATAACATTGATGCATAATTTATGGAATAAAATATATCTTTATCGACCAGTAGGTTAGTATTTCTGATCATGAGCGTAGGGTTTTTGCTGGTAAGACTAAAGTGATACTTGACGAATTTAGGACTACAAAGGAATGTACACCAACTCTTGCACACGGACTTGAAACGTAGGATGGATTTTACTGGCAACCTTAATAATATATCTTCTTCAATCTCCTGGGGAAGGCTTGACATTGCTTTCTTCTTTACAACAAAGTAGAGAATCTAAAGATCTAAAGCTCTAGACAAATAAAGTTTTCACGTTGAACGGTGAGGAAACCCTCGTTTCCTATTGGCTGAAATAAGGTTTTTATGATTTTTGTGAAATGAGAGTTTTGGTGAGGAAACTTGGCAACGTATGATTGCTTTAAAAAAATTAGGGGAAAAAAAGAGAAACCATGCCTTACTGTGTTTTAAACTCTAAAAAATTTGTTAATATTTCGATTCAAAAGTCATGAACCTACCATATTCAGAAACCCACGATAACGTTAGGAAACTAAAAAAAGAAACGATATAAACCTAAGTGAGAACGAAATTCTCGTAATCTATATAAAGGCTCTGGGATAAAAGAGGACTCATGCTTCCCCATCTGTTGCCGTTAAGAATCCTGATGCAGTATTTAATCTGAACTCAGGCATTCATGTAAGCAACACACCAATCACATCGCACTACTCAGAGTTCAAGAGCATAAACAACACTATATATAAATTAAGGAATCGTCAACACAAAAGTTAAGATGGATATGACAGCCACCATTCAAGTTGCAGAATACAAAAAAAGTTACAAACTGGATGAATATGAAGTAATCTCTTGATAGTGTTAGCATATATAAGATATAATTTTGTTTTTGTGATTACTAAAAATTTATTTGGGCAATATAACCACATGAATCATATGATAAACCAATAAACTAAAAGTAAAGAAAAAATATAGATTAAACATAAGAGATTAATACAAGTAAATTTTAACGTGGTTCGACAACGGAATGTCTACATCCAAGGGTAATAAAAGATTTGAATGTTTTTATTTATGATTGTATGTTACAAAAGGATAAAATGTTATATGCATCAAGTAAAATTCATCAAAGAATGATTGAACTATGAATATAATTAATTGACATAAGTCACATACCTAAACTTTTTCCTCTGACCCTTTTCCTTTTTCAAATTTTTCGTCCCCTCTTTCTGTTTTGGAGCTTGATATTTATAGTAAATATCATGGGTCCCCCTCTTATTTCTTTCCACCTATTAGTTCTTATCCAGACTTTCGAACGAAGTTTATCCCGTATTCTTATTTGTATTTTCGGCAAGACTTGACATGCGTACTTCTTATTTCCCTTAGTTTCCCGCTTGTTGACCCGCACCTCTTCTGCGGGTTTGTATTCAAGTTATTGCTTTTGGGATTTCGATGAATGCTGCAGTCTTATTAGAATTATGACATGTCCGAAATGTGGCCATTGAAAATGATTTGTCATGTTTTAGTTTCTTCTGTTCCGCAACCTACACAACTGAGACGTGTCTATCATGCATCGATGTGTGTCAGTTCTGTACATTGTGTCATGCTTCCCCGCAACTTGCATGTTTGTCATGCAACGAAGGTGTCCATTTCGTATAGTGTGCCATGCTTTTCCGCAACTTGCGTGTCTGTCATGCAACAAAGGTGTATGTTTCAGTACTTATCTAATGAGTTTTGTTTCAATGTTTCTCGTTCCATCATAATCTGATATTCTTTCCATAGTATTTGAACACGTGGTGTTAGGGATTTAATATCCTCACAGTTTTGATTCAAATTTGTTCTCTATCTATCTATCTATACATGGAAAATAATGGTTTCGCAGCAGCACCAACAAAATTTACCACCATGACAAATCCTTTGGGAAAGCCAACAAAAAAAAAGAAAAAAATCCTGCTAAAAGGTAACAACATATTTTTAAAAATTCAACAAACTCGAGAACAGGGGTTTAGAAAAACTCAGTAAACTTATATCTTTCAACACCAATTCATGCCCAGTTTGTGCTCGAAGAAAGTTTCAAAAGAAATATTTTCTTCGAAATCAGTCTGTGCAGCACATTCACCAGGTTTGATTATAAGATTATTACCACAAGATTGTTGATTAATTACAAACTGGTAACAATTATAAATCCTTTTATAGATGACATTATAGAGTCTGTAATCAAGGTTTAATGCATCGCGACGGGGCTTAGCACGAGTTACATGCCAATTTTGTTAAAAGAAAAAGAACTTGATCGAAAGGCACAAATCTAGTTAGGGTTTAAAGATTATACGTGAATAAAAGATATCTTTAGCTACGTTTACTTTTAAAGACATAGTTGGGCCTGCACACTACTGACCTAGCCCACCAAAGTCAAACCGTTTTTTCTTAAAAGGGCTAGGGTATCCGGGCCTCTTACCGCACCTGACTAATTTCTATTGGAGATTTTAGGTTCAGGCCAAAAAAATATATTATTCTTATTGTCAGGTCCAAAATATTTTTTAGTTTTTGTGACACTCATAATTATTTAAAATTATGAAAAATATTAGAATAACTCATTATGCATCATATTTTTTCAGGAGTATAATTGGTAACCAAAGTAGAATATAATATATTTAAAAAACCGTTCCTTGGAATTTTATAAATTTTATCTCGTTGGAAAGCTTTTAAAGAGATCGACACAACGAGTATAAACAACATATCAAATTTAGAATTTTTACGAAAAAGTCGGAGGTGATTGTTTTTATAAGCATAAATTTCGTAAAAGGGATACATAACCATTATGCAATCACTACAAATGATGCATAACACAATATGCAGAAACCACAAAAGATGCATAACCAATTACGCAGTCACCACAAAGGATGTATAACACATTCGCAGCCGTATTTTGGTTCATGCATCCACTTATTTAGTTACGCAACTAGTAAAATGATCTATATGGCTAAAAAATAACGTTCCAACAAAAAAAGAATGTATAACAAATTATGCAGTCATTTTCTCGACTGCATAACAGGTTATGCATCCATTTTTGTAGCTGCATAACAGGTTATGCAACCATTTTTTGGTTGGTTTCAGTGATAATAAAAAAATTAACGAATAATACGTTATGCAGCCATTTTCTCAGATGCATAATAGGTTATGCATTCGTTTTCTCGGATGCATAATAGATTATGCAACCATTTTTTTATTTCAGTGCTAACAAAAAGGGTTACATAACGCGTTATGCAAATATTTTTGTAGGTGCACAACAGGTTATGCAGACATTTCTTTATTAATTTCAGTTCTAACAAAAAATGTTAATGCATAATGCATTATGCATCCATTTTCTCTACTGCATAACAGATTATGCATCCATTTTCTCGACTTCATAACAGGTTATGCAGGTATTTTTATAACTGCATAACAAATTATACAACCATCAGAAAAAAATACTCTTATAAAAAGTCCATCAATTACAAAAAATGATAAGTATTACGATTAAAATAAAAAGGGGATAATTATTTAGTCATCGGCAACACCGTAATAAAATCAAATCAAAAAATGGAAAAAATATATTATTATTAGACGGCTTCTAATTCTACAAGAGGAACTTCTGCCGCCGACGGTACAATATCTTTCGCGTTTTGACTTTCTTATATATCCAAACATTCATCAAGTATAAGTGTTGCATAGCAAAATCATGATAGGAAGATATTGGAACGGAAGGTCAAACTATTTCAGCAAAAAATGTTTGGTTAATAATTTCGTATTTTAATGAAAGAGGGATAACAAACAATGTATCTCACATATAAGAATTCTAGGCCAAATTCCCAAAGTCTGTTTGAGATTCTTATCACCAATATAGCAGAGACGTTGGAAGATAGTGTCCTACCATTAACAATTATATGGAAGCAAAGACTACTCCAAATAACAGCCTAGTCATCCATATCTGCAAACTGCATAAAAATGACAGTGGAAACAATTAAGAAGTTGTATGATAAGCAAGGATTTACATTTTAAAGCAATTCCTTCCTACAACAATACCCTGAATTCGGTATACCTTCCGGTGTTCATCTCTTAGTTCATTGCATAAATTTAGCTAGATGGAGCAGTTTCAGGTACAGGAGATGCTTTAATTTTAAAATTCTTCTTGTTATTTTCACGATCTTAAGATACAAGTGAAGGTATCGAACTTCATGAAGATGAAGATTTAGGGCCACAAAACGAAGAAACCACATTACTAGAACTACTAACTAGATCGTTTGATTTCTGAAAATGAATTGGATAGAAACTTAAACTTCGCGTAATAGGGCTAATTCTTGTTCCTCTTCCATTTATAAAATTTCGTGGTTTGAGAAATGGTGTTGATGGTGATGATAAAGCAACTAAACTACTCATCTTGAGGTGAAAATAGAGATTTACAGACGGAGATTTTGATGAGATGGGGTTGATATAATGGAAACCAAATTAGGGTTTTCAAGTGGAGAAGATCTTCGTATACTCCGTCGAAACCTAACAGACACCAATTATGCCTGACGAAAACAGAAACGAAGAAGAAAAATACAGAAGATTAGTTTGGAAATAAAGAAAAGACGAAAATACAATCTTAAAAATTATTGACGTGTCAGAAATTTTTACCGAGGAAATAGATATATATATGGAATTTTTGGAAGTAAATTTGTGAGTGAAAAAAGTAAAAAAAAAAAATCTGACTGTAAATTTCACATTTCTATTACTAAGGCAGGTTAATAAGTCAATGGCCATGGATTTGTCCATTTATAATTGATCGGGTTAAAATGTTCATCGAGAGAGTGAGTGACCATCATGAAAAACCAATTCTTGACTTGCAGTTTGTAATTAAACTGAGAGTCCATTAAATCGCTTTATATATATATATATATATATATTTATGTGATGTATGAATTTAGCGCACTCTTTGTAGCATAATTTTGTGGAACCTAGGAAAACATGCCGAAGTTCGTCATCTTATACACCCATGCAAGGCGAAGCCAAATAAGGCTAATTGCTCCAAGAGGCTATTTATTTGTATGTTCCCACAAACTTTCTAACATTTGTCTTTTTATCGTATTTTGCCCCATATGATGAGATTTTTCATTTTCTTACCTTTCTTTCTTAGTTTTGATCCTAGCTATGCCACTCCCTTGCCCCTGTTGTGTTCAAATTCAATAACAAGCCACAAGCAGGGGCGGAATTAAAAACCTGGCTTACCAAGTTCAAGTCCTCCTTAAAAACCCACATAAACTATTTTTAAAAAAAACCTATTTTATATTTTATAAAAATTTAAACTAATTATTTAGATTTTAAGTCTAGATAAAAATTTAATTAAACCCATTCCTTGATAGACTTTTAGTTCCGTCACTGCAACAAGCTCCCTTTGAGGCCAACAAAACTCACTATTTTTTTCATAAAAATAGGTACACGTTCATGTGACCCCTAGGCTACACCTGTACACCATACTAAAATTGCATAATTCATATTTATTATTAATTTTTGGTGGCATTTGTAGTACTATCAAACAAAAGTTTCTGTTAAGGTTATCTTATAATATTTTGAGCTCATCTTGTAAGTCTCGTTTGAAATGGATTTTACAGATCAACAAGGAGAAAAGAAATCACTAAGTGGTGAAAAGATATTGGAGAGATTGGTGAAGGGAGAAATTGGAGATGAGGAATTGAAGAAGCTCATTAGAATTCGGTTTGAAAAGATTTTGCAATGGGGTTACAAACCCACTCTCCAAGAGCAACTCACTTCCAATCTTGACTTCATAAAATGTTCATCTCTTGCTGCATGCTCTCTAAGATTTGCATATCATTTTATTGCGTTATGCATGAAAATGTGCATAGTACTAATTTTGGTCATCTGCCTTCCTTTTTGTAGCCTTAAAAGAGATGGAGATGTCAGGAGACATGGAGACTATGAATAGTGAGACATATGAACTGCCTACAGCTTTTCTTGAAGCTGCTCTCGGAAACACCCTCAAACAAAGGTCATTCAAAATCTTGATATTTTTCATTGGAATGATTTTCATGTAGGCTGGCGGAGACAAGTGTAAAAAAAGATGTAAGAAGATAATATATCATAAGTTGAAAAATGTTGAGAAATAGGTGATGAGACATGCTATCACGCACCCGAACACATAACAATACAATAAGCATACGATAACTCATGTTGGGATTATTATTTTTGTTGCAGTACTTGTTATTTCAAAGACGAATCCATGACGCTAGATGAAGCAGAGATAGCTGCATACGAGCTCATCTGCGAACGAGCAAAAATTGAAAACGGACAAATTGTACTTGATATTGGTTGTGGTCAAGGAGGTTTAGTTTTTCATATTGCTCAGAAATATAAGAATTGCCATGTTACTGGGATAACTAATTCCATTGCGCAAAGAAATTACATTGTGTTGCAAACTGAGTGAGTAGAATTAGATACTACACGTAACACGATTAAGCCTTTTTGGTTAGTCTAATTATTTCTATCTATTTCGTATTCATTTGATGTATTCATATTATGTATAGGAAACTTAAACTATCGAATGTCGACGTTATATTAGCTGATGTTACAAAATATGAGTTCCAACCAGAGAAGAAATTTGATCGAGTATTCGTTATAGAAGCCATTGAGGTAAGTTGTACGCGTAAATTCTTTTTGATTTACGCTTTCAAATATCGATTCATTGGCTAATAATCTTGAACTTAATCTTTCTCAATTTGTAGCACACGAAAAACATGCAACTGTTTATAAAGAAAATATCAAAATGGATGAAAAATGAAGAGAGTCTTCTGCTTATTGAACACCTTTGCCATAAAGCATTTAATCAACATTTTGAGGTTAGAGAAATAATCATTAATTCAAATTACTTTTATTTGATCTTATATATATTTCTTGATACCATGTGCATTTTTGGCAGGCACTTGATAAGGATGATTGGTACACCGGTTATGTTTATCCAAAAGGGAGCATGACGATATTGTCTGCCTCGGCTCTTCTATATTTTCAGGTAGCTTATATTAAAGTCATTCCAATACTACTCAAGATATATAGTGAAAATAACATTCTACTCAAAAAGAATAATATGTGATTAGTTTTTTCTTTTTAACACCATAAATAAATAAGATAAATTATAAAGATAGTGTCGATAAAAAACATGTCACGGGATCCTAGTCACTGAGTATGGTTTGTGATTGTTTGTAGGATGATGTCTCAGTCGTGGACCATTGGATGCTTAATGGAATGCATATGGCCCGATCACAGTAAATTATTTTTTTATTTTTTATTTTTTTTTGCATTAGAGTAATCTAGCTGGATATTTTTAAAACAAAATTCATAGTTCATATTTTTCAGCAAATATATATGTTTTATAACATTAAAATTATTGGCATAATTTTTTGTACTTAGCCAGCCTCATTAAGCCATGAGGTTTGACATATAATGACTAAGACATAATGACTAGGACCTTAACTGCTCCACTAGGCAAGTATGTGAACAACACTTGAACAAGTTTTGCAATTGCCCTCACTGGTTAACCAGTTTTTTTAAAGGTTTTTTTAATAGATATAACAGGTTTTAATTCTGAATTACAAGGCACCATAAAGTAAATAAAATAGGACTAACTTCCAAATAGAGCCAAGTGATGAATTTCCAATAACAGAGTCTCAGTTAACAGAAACTCCGCTAGTTTTTAAAGGTTATTTATACGTATTTTTGCACCAAAAATTTTAAGTTATGTCTTATATTCATATTTTACGCTTACACAGATTTTTCTTTTGCCTCTTCTTCGTTTCAATTCAATCCTAACTCTACAGCTACGTATTTTAATCCTTTGTCTTAACTTGATCAAATTGATTTTATGTGGCGACTTTGAAAATTATTATGTTTTTGAGTATCATAAATTTTGTGCTATTTCGTATGTAGAGAGGAATGGGCATTGAAACTCGACAAAAATTTGGAAGTTGCAAAAAAGGTACTAAAGCCGGGACTTGGAAGTGAAGAAATAGTGAACCAAGTTATTACTCATTTAAACACATTCTTTGTTGGAGGAGTTGTGCAATTCTCATTCAACAATGGAGAAGAATGGATGACTTCTCATGTTCTCTTCAAGAAAAAATGACTAGCTGCCATCAACAAAGCCTACCACGTACTGATTTTGAGAGATGAAAAGTTAAAAGTGACCAACCTGTAAATCTAATATTTTCACTCGACCAGTGTGTAATTTTTTTTTTACAAAAACAAAGTTAAGAGGGGTTTTACGAGATCTTCAAAATCCAGAGTGGATGATATATTGACCTCAAAAGATCATGGAGGTGAGGTTCATGGCAAACTTGACTAACCCCAGTTGGTTGACCAGTACTGTATCGAGGTGTATTTTTTTTAAATTATTATTTATTATTTATCGAGGTGTATGTATTATGTCTAGATGTTGATTTCTTATTAAGAGTAGATTGTGAATGTATGTGTGTTTTTAACCCTAACAAAAAAAATAACATAAGATAAAAAAAATTAATTTTTATAAAGTGATTATTTTTTTGTTTACGACTTCTGAAATTGATATCTGTTTTTGGTATCTAAACACTTATATAAAAAAAAATTATTTAAAAAATATAACCACGATAGAATACATACGCATATTAATGCATTCTTGTGCAGTCCATACATCAACATTCAAAACACCTTTAAGCAAAAATATAATATAACAAATGCGAGTCACTAGAAAAATTAAGGGATGAATATATAAATGGCAAGCAATAGAAATAACATTTTCTATAAAAAATTTCCTATCATGCTAGACATACCAAAAATATGGACAAACTAAGAAGGTGTTTTGGATGTCACGTAAAAAAAAACACTGCAATTTAATTAAATCGGAAGATCAAAAGTTTTTTTTAGATAACTAATTTCTTATTAAAGAACTAATAGGATTTAGGCATGGAATGCCTAAATAACAAATCTAAAATTCTGGGAGAGTAATCACTATGCTCCTCTAGAATAAGTTTATCATCCCTGACCTTTTTAGAGATGGCATCAGCTAAGTTATTGTCATCTCTTTTAACATGAGAAATTTTCCAAGAACGAAAAGAAGATAAAACTGTTTTAATCTCTCAAGTGTTTATTATTCTCCCATATGACATAAACTGTATCAATGGGGATAGAATTAACTGCTATTTCAGCATTAGCAACTAGATGGATTTTGTCAATCTTTAAACCTTTAATCCATCTAAGAGATCTAGTACTGCCATGCATTCTCCAGCTTCAGAGTCCATTACTCCAACTGCATAGCTTCCTTTGACTCCATCATGCTTACATGAAAAAAATAAAGGCACAATATCAGTGTCAACCTCATTAGTTAAAATATCAAAAAAAGCATCTACATATATTTTAAACATATCAGAATCTTCTTGTAAGTTCAGAGAGTTAATGAGTTCACAATTGGTAATATGGTTCAAAGGCATTTTGTAATTATTTAAATGAAATTTGATTCTTGAAGCAGTGCAAGAGGGGTTTAGAGTTTTATCCTGGAAGATGCATTCATATCTTTCTTTCCATATCACCCAGCATCCAACCATGAGAGTATTCCTCCAATTATTTTGTTCACTTACTCCAACATTAGTAGCAGTGTAAAACCAAGATAATATACAATCCATAATTGAAGAGCAATTGTCCTTAACCTGATCAATATCAATATTGACTATCCTCCAGACTACTCTTGCATGATTACAAGTGATTAACAGATGATGGCGAAATTCTTCTTCATTGTTGCAGATGTTACAATGAGTTTCCATTGAACTGTTGAATTGAAAGATCCTAAATCTTGTAGGAACAATACTAAGAGATTTTCATATGAATAACTTAACTTTGTAGGGGAGATTCATTTTCCATAAAGCCTTCCAGGTATTCTTAGGAACAATATTAAGAGCAACTTGATTGTTAACTCTATTTTCCACTAGTTTACTATAAGCACTTTTGACTGTAAATATACCATCCTTAGAAGGTTTCCACTTAATAATATCCTCCTCATAAGGAAAAATAATCATCCCTTTTATCTTGTTGACCACATCAGTACTGAAAAGAGAAGTAGGCAAGAATACATTCCAAGAAGTAGAATTTTGAGACAAAGGTATAAGAAAGATGAGTAAGAGGTAGTGGTTTGAAATCAAGACCAATTATCCAACTGTCATATCAAATTCTAGTTTTCCTTTCGTTATTAATCTCCATGTAAAAATTATCTTGAAGAATAGATAGTCCAACCTCCACCCCTCTCCAAACCCAAGAAGTATTATACTACTTTCTTTTCTTAAAACGGAGAAAGTATCTTTCAAAAAAAAATATGTTTCATTCTTAAATATTTGGATTTCGGTATTTGTGTCACAGAACAAGCTTAGTAAGAAGAGTATGATTAAACATTTTTAAATCTCTAAAAACAAGTCCTCCTAAATCCAGGCCGATAACTCCTAAACCAGTCATTTTTATTTTATTTTTGCTAAGTCAAAACTCCTAAACCAGTCAAGTATTCCCTTATCTGTTAGATGCGGTGGTACATATCATACCACCATTACGCGGTAAAAAATCAACACTCCCGCCAATTTTCGTATTGTCAAATCAAACATCACTTTAGTCAAATAACTGACCGAAAAAGCATACAATGCAGAACGGTTGATTTGAAACATTGAGATTAAACCTCAAATCCCTGTGTAGATATTATTTTCCATCCATTTACAAAAAGAGAGAACTACATATTAATCCCAAAAATCATAGATTTGTTAAGGTTGTTCATCTTCATCCTACCTCTGCTTTTGCTGGTACAACCTCTTCCTATATCTGACTTGCATATTTTTTTATTCTCTGTTTTTTGCTCTGTTTCCATGTTTTTGTTTTGATTTCTTCAGTAATCAAAAAAACTAGTTCTTAAAAATCATGGGTTGTTTCTTGTAAGAATACATATCGTGTAAAAATGTCATTTTTTTTGGGGTTTATTGTTTTTGAAAGCAAAGATCTAGAGTTGTATAATCATAGGTTGTTGCTTACTTGTTCCGGAGGGGTTCGAATCAAAGAACTAGAACTGATAAATGATGGGTTCCTTTGGTTAGAAATCATGATGGTTTCTTTAGGTTGTAATAATCAAAGAAAGTACTATTACTTTTAGAATCATGTTTTTGGTTTTGATTTCTGTTGTAATCAAAGGTACAAGTACCTAGGAATCATGGGTTGTTTTCAATTTGTGTTTATTTTACTTCAATTTAAAGATCAAAAGCTATAAAATCATGGATTTCATTATTGATTTTTTTGGGGGTTAGTTTCTTGGGTTGTTTCAATTTTAATTTCTTTTTGTTGTTGATACCAAAAATTCATGGGTTCATTTATTTTTCATAGTTTGATTGATTAATTACGGAGTTTTGACCTCAAGTCGTGGGTATCACCCGCTGAACAACTCTACCCTTCTACTAGTTTGGATAGTTCTTAAATCTATATTTCATTTTGACATCGAACTTGACATTTGCATATATTGTTTATATTTCAGCAACGATTGTCTAATTTGAGATATTTGATTTGCAGGAATGGCGCAACTACGAGATCAGGATATCGTATCAAACATCATCGTTAGGTTGCCTGTGAAGTCGATCTTACGGTTCAGGTGTGTATCCAAAGCCTGGTGCAAGTTATTGAAAGACCCTGATTTTGTGAAAACGCACGTTAGTCATGCAATTGAAATGAATAAATTCAGTGTAATGATGCCCTCAGGTTTGAGGGAATTAGGTATTGGTGATTATGATAATAGTAAGGATACCTACACTTTAGCTTATGATCCATCATTGTCCACATTGAGTAACTGTGTTCGCATAAATTATCCTCCGAGAAATGCAGATTTTGGAATTTCGATTTGGGGAACTTGTAAAGGCTTGATTTGTGTAACCCCCGCTTTTGATTATGATGCTGTCCTTTGGAATCCAGCAACTAAGGAGTTTAAGGAAGTACCAGCTGTACCAAGTGAATCAGGGAATGAATTTAGTTTCTCTAAATATGCATTTGGCTATGATGACGGGATTGATGATTTTAAGGTTGTAGGTTTTGTGGGGTCTGAGGATTATGCAACTCTTTGTGAAGTTCAGGTATATACACTTAAATCTAATTTATGGAGAAGGCTTGAGAATATACGTTGGAAGCTTTGTGCAGGAGACCTTGTTATAGCTCAAGTAAGTGTTAATGGAGCTACACATTGGTTAGCATCTACTGATTCTAAGCCCGACAAAGTCATAGCCTCTTTTGATTTCAAAGATGACAGCTTCGATGAGATGCCCCTACCCAGCTCTTGGGATGAATATGCTGAAACAAAATTGTGTTCATTGGGAGGGTCCCATTGCTTACATGGTTCTACTGGCAGTCGCATTGATGTTTGGGAGATGAAGGAGTATGTAGTGACTGAATCTTGGGCTAAACTCTTCATCATTAACAAAGCAACTATCTGTCAGTTCCCTAGACATTTGGTTCCACTTCAGTTTGTCAAGAATGGTGAGGTTTTATTAGGACACTAATGTTGATTATCATCTGGATTTGTATGACATAAAGGCTGGAACATCCATAAATCTCAAGGCTTATGCTACGGGGAATTCATACTATGCTACTACCTTTGTCTATGTGGAGAGCCTTGTAACACTAAATTCGGGCACTTATGTCGTGCAACCAGAAATAGAAAGGAAAAGACTACAAAGACAGGGTGAGTATCTTATGCACTTATAACTTATGTCACATAGTATCTCATATATTTGCATAACTCAATGTGAGCTTAAACATATAGATTTCTTTACACCACTACCAGAAAATGCGTGTACTACAGCTATTTTGTTTAGTTTTAGGTTTACAACTTAATGTTATATGATATTATTTCATTGTTTTTGCTCACAACAATATGCAATTTTGTTTGGTTTATTCATACCATCGATATTCCATAGTGAACGTGTTCTTTCCCTTATCTCTCATATTAGCAGTTTCAGGCTTGGTGTTACCTAATAATGCAATTCTATCTTCATATTTAAGACAGTAGGTTTTGGTACTAGTGACTATCTGAAGCTTATTTGTGTCATTTGTATGTGTGTTCTTTAACTTCAGTTTGTCCGGTTATTGGTTTAATGAACTAAATATTGTTTCGATCTCTAAGCAAATTGAAACTTTAAATCATCCGAGTTACAAAGTTCTCCTTTCTTGTCTCTCGGATTTCCTGAATTATCATAATTATGTACTGTTTGCAGTTAGCTCGAAAACATTAGATTTAGAGCTGTAAATTCATGGGTTGTTTCTGTATTAAGTCATGCTTTTTGCTTATATCAAAGTATCTGAAATTAGATTGTGCACTTATTGTTCATTTGGGATATTTGATTTTTCTTTTTCTTCTGGAAGTGCAGGAACGGCGAAACTCCAAGATAAAAACATCTTACTGAACATCCTTGTTAGGTTGCCCGTGAAGTCAATCTTAAAGTTCAGGTGTGTGTCGAAAGCCTGGTGCAAGCTACTGGACGACCCGAAGTTTGTGAAAAAACACTTGAACCATGCTCTTGAAAGGAACATGTTCAGTGTGATGATGCACTCTGGTTACGGTCTTCATAAATGCACCTACACTTTAGCTTATGATCCATCAACATCCACATTGAATAACCGTGTTAATGTCAATTATCCTTCGAGATATACAAGTGAGGGGATTATATTCCGCGGAACTTGCAATGGCTTGGTTTGTGTGAGTCCTCATGAAGATAATTCTGTTGTCCTATGGAATCCAGCTACTAGAGAGTATAAAAAAGTACCAGAAGCACAAATTGAGTCATGCCCGGATGACATTATTAGTTACTTCACATATGGATTTGGGTATGATGATCGGCTTGATGATTTTAAGTTGGTAACCATTGCGGGTTTTGAGGGTGAAAGTTGTTGCGAAGCTCAGGTATATACGTTAGAATCTGACTCATGGAGAAGAATCGAGGACATTCCATATGAATTTGGTTTGGGAGAACCAGATATGGCTCGAGCAAGTGTTAATGGAGCTATGCATTGGATAGTAAAGACTGACCCTATGGCATCTGAGACTTACAAAGTGATAAGTCTCTTTTGAATTTAAGGATGACAGATTCGATGAGATGCCCCTACCCAGCTTTTGTGATGAATACTCTGAAGCAAATTTGTGCTCTTTGGGAGGGTCCCTTTGCTTACTTGGTTCTATGCACCGAGGTCGCATTGATGTATGGGAGATGAAGGACTATGGAGTGACTGAATCTTGGGCTAAAATTTTCACCATTGAGCAAGCAACAATCTGTGAGTTCTTTGGACACTTGATTCCACTTCAGTTTTTAAAGAATGGTGATGTTTTATTGGGATATGACACGGGTCTTGATTTTCGTTTGGATTTGTATGACCTAAAGAATCGAACTTCCATAAATCTCAAGGCTCATGATTGCTTTGATTCATACTCTTCTACTACCTCTGTTTATGTGGAAAGCCTCGTATCGCTTAATTCAGGTACTTATGTTGGGCAAGATGATGATGACTCAGAAGACGAAGACTCAGAAGATGATGATGACTCAGAAGACGAAGACTCGGAAGATGATGATGACTCAGAAGAAGAGGAGCAGGAAGAAGAAGATATTGAGACGAAAAGGGAAAGACTACAAAGATGGGGTGAGTATTCACTGATGTTATGCTTTGTTTGAAACTTATGTCACATGGAATCTCATAATATTGCTGGTTTGCTTAGTTTCTAAGACTTCACATTCTCGACTACACAAAAATAATGTAGACTTTTAGGAATAAACTTCTTACATAACCAATTTGAAAGGGCCCTTTTAAAGTAGGCTTACGACTTAGTGGTATGATATTATATCTAACCTTTACCTTCAAAACAATGTCCAATTTTGATTCATGCCATAGATAATCAATACTCGATATGTTCTCTCCAAGACTCCAACATTTCTGAAATGAGCTGTTTTGATATTCAAGACAGTTTGTTGTGATACCAGTGACTATCTGAAGTTTATCTATGACGATTATATGTGTTTTCTTTAACTTCAGTCTGTCCAGTACGGGTTCACAGAACCAAATATGGTTTATTCGATCATTGAACAAATAGAAACCATTAATCTTCTCACATACAGATCCCTCCTGTCTTGTCATTCTATTTTATCGAGTTCTCATGAATTATGCACTCCATGCAGCTAGCTCAAGAGCAATAGATCTGGATAGCCTTAATTCGGGTACTCATGCTGGGGTAGTAAAAAGAGGAGACTCCAAAGTTGAAGACTTAGAAGATAATGAAGACTCAAAAGAAGAAGAAGAGGAAGAGGAGGAAGAGGAAGAGAAAGAGCCAAGAAAACTAGATTTGGAAACAAGAAAATCCAATTTCGAAATTCATGTGGAAAAAGTTCGGCATATGACTACGGACAAATCAAAGATAGATGCTTCACAGTTGAAGTGGTGGCAGATGCGTGCTAATCAGATTGCAGAAAAGTATGGGATTCCTTGCATGAACACTGGTGATGTCAATGATGACAAAGAAGAAGATGAAGATTGCAGTGGTGTAGAAGAGGATATCGAGAATAAAAAGAAGAAAGCGAAGTTGATGTGAGTATCTTAAACATTCTTAATCTGTAAGATTAGCTCAATTTGTTTGTTTGTCTGTTTGATTTTCACCCATTGAGTAGTAATACGTTTACAATTGGGTATATCTGTTTATAATTTGAATACTATATATAGTGATATTTGATTTGGTATTTTACTATTTATCATGATTTAGGTGTGTGCATAAGTGAACTATCAACTGAATTCAATAGCATACCTATTGGGTATATTCGTGAATATGCAGGTTTATTTATGAATGGTGCTCTTCATTAGTCTGATAATTGCAAAACTATTTTTTTTTTTTTTTACGTTAGCAGTGAGACCAGAAGAACTTATACGACGTCCAAAAGACAGTGATGTTATGCTTAGAGTGTTGGGAGATTCCCTTTGCTTAGTTTGTGGAATCGGTGATGTTCGAGTTGATATACGGGTTATGCAAAATTATAGAGTGACAGAGTCTTGGGTTAAGAAATTCACCACTACCCAAGTAGAAATTACTTCATATTCTCGTTTGTTAAAGCTCTATTGGTCTTTCAAAAGTGGAGAGATTCTAATACAACTTCGTGAGGGTTTCGTATTATATGATGAAAATACTGACATAGTTAGGTTTCTGAATTTCGATGGCATTAATGGTAGGTTTGATTATCTTACATCGGAGAGTTACGTTGAGAGCTTAGTTTCACTAAATTCTAACGCTATCCTGTTAGATAAAAGCACGTCCTGTTATTTTATTTTTTTGAGAAGGAGGATTAAAATTGGTAACAAGGTGCCGAAGAGACACAAGGATACAGAGGGTTTAAGAGAAGTAAAAAGAAAGAAAAAATAAAAAGCTGGAAATCAAGTTGAGCACGACAAGAGCTCTAGCAAGGTAAATTTCAGACCTCAACTAGGCCTGCTAAGAACAGGATAAAGTTTAGCTTCCCATTGAGCCACCAAATCTTCAAGTTTTTTCCCTTGCAGGTTTGAAGCAAGTTTGTTCTTTTTTTTCGTGTATTGTTCCAATCAGACCTCTTCTCTTTGTTTGTTTCATTGAGTTTAGCATGATATCTCATAGAATTTTCAGGGAGGGGTAAGTTAAATCATAGGTTTAGCATTATTTTTTTCTTTTATGATCCTCTTTTTGATTAAACTCAAAGAAACATAACTTATAAACCATGGGTTCTTTTAGTTTCTCATGTTTACGCAATGTATTACAGAATTAGCTCAATTTGTATGTTTGTTTATTTGATTGTCTACAATGGGTAGTATAATACTGTTAGCATTGTGTACTTGCTCTTTGAATTTTGAAATAGTGATACTTTATTTGGTGTTTTTAAGGGCTTGAGCAAGTGACTAGAATGGATGACAAATTTGGGCTCATGCTTCATAATCACAATGATGTTTATACTTTTAGCTATGACCCATCCTCGTCTACATGTAGAGGCATTAACTATGTGACACACCCTGTTAAATCTGACCAGCTTGGAATTGAGTTTTTTGGATGTTGCAATGGTTTGGTTTTCTTAAGGCATGTTGATAAGTATTACTGGAATGTTCTTATACTTTGGAATCCAACTACTAATAAGTGTAACAAAGTAATGTTTCCAAGATTTCATGAAACGGAACAGTGCTTGGACTACGTAGAGTATGGAATTGGCTATAGTTCACGGAGGAAAGATTTTAGAGTGGTAGCTATCGGGAATTTTGAAGGTAGTTTTGAGCTCATGGTGTATTCATTAAAAAGGAATAAATGGAATGGAATTCAGGAAATCTATCTTGATAATCTTGATCATCGGAAAATACCTGATATGGCTCGGATGCCTGTTAACGGAGCTCTTCATTGGATAGCAGATATAGCATCTATGACCTTACCATCTGGAAACTCAGAAGTTATTATTCGTTTTGATATTGAGAGTGAGCAGTATGACCATCTGCCACTGCCTGACTTGTTCGATGAAAATTCTGAAACAAGTTTGTGTGTTTTAGGAGGACTCTTTGCTTGCTTGGTTTTGATCCTAAGGTTGGTGCCGATGTGTTGGAGATGAAGCAGGATGGAGCTGAAAAATCATGGACCAAGCTATTCACCTTTGACCTGCAAAAACATTTTGGTGGGTTGGTTAAGAATTTCATGCCCTTGCAGTCTTTGAAGGATGGAAATGTTATGTTAGGATTAGACATGGATTCTGGTTTTCATATTGTTTCGTACGACCTAAAGCACGATACGACTAGAATTCTTAATGTCCAAGAATTTCAAAAGGCTGGCTCTTTTAATACTTCTGTGTTCGAGGAAAGCCAAGTTTCTCTCGATACTGGAATGTATCTCGGGAAAGTTTACTTGGCAAACTCAGATAAAGAAGATGACGACGATGACGACTCTGATGATGACTACTATGGCTTCAGTGACTAAGATGACGACGAGGATGACGATAGTGCTGGTGATGGTGATGAAGAAGAAGGTCTCCAACAAAATAAGAAGAAGAGCAAAAAAATGTGAGTCTTACATATGCACTTATTTTGCTATGGTATATTACTATTTTAGTTACTGTCCTAGTGAACATAGTTTAAGATTATCAAACTATCTACTGGACTGGATTGTTCATCCAGTTAGAATATGCTTTTTCCTTAATTCTTAGTTATGTGTTTTGGTACTTCCGAAGTTTTTTATTCTGTAGTGTACGGTTAGAATGTATACATTGCGACGCTTATGGTATGTTTCCGTAGGTATCTTTTAAACTCTTGTCAACTATGTATATGATGAACATCCTTGCTAGAAGTAGTTCTTCATGCTCAGTCAAGTAATCTTTGTAGGGATTAGAGCAGTTTTTGTTACTTAATTGGCTTTACTATTTGCTCTCTTGATCATCTCTTTTGTATTTTCTTTCCATTAGTTTGGATGTGAAGCAGAAGAATCTTGTTTCTGTTTTTTTTACCATGATGCATGGCATTTTAAAAGTATGATAAACATGCTTCTTATGTTGAAGTTATTGCAAATTAGCTGTTGTTTTATCTGAGAAGGTGGTTGTGGTTGGTATTGTCGTGAATATTCAGATGCACCTGTTCTGCAGCTATATTGCCGTTAAAAATTGTTACCCTCGTGACTCTTTTTCTGAATTGTGCTCCAGCTCTCTTAACAAACCATATAAATTTCCGATCGTCGCCTGAAACCCCTTAAACACAATGCTTGATGCCCAACTAGAACTTCAACCTCATGCCCGATAACAGTTTCATTGTTTAAAAAATAAAATGAAAGGTTAAAGCCAAAATCGCCACCTGCGTGCTAATAGCGAACAAGTAATATGTTCTTTTTAAAGAGTTTTGATAAAATTAGCCTCTTCTCTTGCCACTGTTAAAGTAAAGTATAGGCGATATTTATCTGACCATGGTTATAAATAAACTAGGAGACCTAGCAAGTACTGTTCGCTGGCCATGCCTTTCATTTTTCTTTTGATAGAAGACTATGTCTTTCATAGACCGAGGTATATTATGCCCTTGCCTACTAATAATTATCAGTAGCAGTTGAGGGTCTGGTTATTACACATCCATTCCATTCTCCACTCTACAGATCTTCTTTTCATATTCAACTCAAAATAATTAAATCTGTAAATCTCTACGAAGACGACCATTTCTAGTAATCGTGGGTTTGGTACTCTTTAAATATGCAGCTCAGGCTTTTATTTTTCTGATAGATAAAGAAAAATATAATTTTCCTATTTGATTCGGATAACAGATACTTTGAAGCTTCAACTGAATAACTGTCACCACCTTTGACAATAATATTTTCTTATTCCCGCCCTTTTCCTAACAAGACTCCACGACCTATACTATTTCTCCAAGGTGGACACTTTCAATTTTTTTCTCATTGAAAGTTGGACACTTTCTATAATCTCTAAAATCTCTTTGAGATCTCTTCATCATTTCTTCAAATAACTTTTCAATCCTCTCTAAGTAGTAGATAGATGAGGCAATGATGAACAAAATCTGTACTAATTTGTTCTTGTTTCTAGTACTAATCGTTTCTGTTGAGTGCAGATTCATTACATTACATAGTTCATCAGATCATACTCATAATAATCTGATTTCGGATGGAATATTCAGTAGTGATAATGTTGAGAAATCAACAACAACACCATCGTTTCAACTTACGGATAATCGACAATCTGATTATTTATCAGCAGAAGGAGTTTGTGAAGAAACTTATGGATTTTTACCATGTACAGCAACAGTGTTTGGAAACATATTCTTAATTGTAATCTATGGAGGACTTATGCTTGTTGCTGCTAGATTATTGTCTGATGGTAGTGAACTTCTTTTGGAGATCCTTGGTCCTGGAATTGTTGGTGGTCTTTTTCTTCCTATGCTTGGTGCTCTTCCGGATGCTTTACTCATTCTTGGTACCTACTCTCTTTTCTCTACCTATAATTTATTCCCTATATTATACTCTTCTTTCTGTGGATCTTTTGGATTTTCCATTGCGCCAATTTTTCATTTGATACTACTTGTTCGTAAAATTGGTATTAGTGTTTTTGCCTCGCCCTCCAATATCGTGCAAGCAATTATCTAGTTCTAGTATTTTTCAGAAGCAATTTGTTGTCTTACTATACCACACAACTGGATTTTAATTTGAATGTGTAGTTATATCCACTCAATTTGAACTGATTGATTGACGGTTCCTCTGCAAAGAAGTGAATCATTGGTCATTCTTGATAAAAATCCAGATGAAGGGAAACTGGACCATCTCTTCCTCAATTGACTCAGACTTTAGTTAGGAAAGGGAGGGTGCATACCATACTTAAGATGGTTCTGCATCAATTCCCTAGGTTGAGATCTATGATATGTACTAATAATCGAGCATCAATGAAGGAGATGATTTCTTGGCCAAATGTGTTAGTTACTGCTATTCACATTCTTACGTATCCAAGTATATATCCTGCTCATGCTTTGTTCGCACCATAGTTGGTTTAAATGCTGCATTTGCACTACATGTTTTGTACAGTATCTGGAATTTCTGGAACTAAAGAAGTTGCTCAAGAGCAGGTCCTAGTTGGAATGGGCTTGCTAGCTGGATCAACTGTCATGCTTTTGACACTACTATGGGGATCTTGTATTGTTCTCGGAAAGTGTGATATCGAGGATTCAACTGCGGTAGATTTGAAAGATACCAAGAGATTAAGCTTAGTGGGTATGCTCTTCTATTTATGTCTCATTTCTCGAACACTCCAAGTTCTTCAAGTCTGAATAGTAGGCTGTATCAGATTCTTATTTGTTGCACAGTTGCGTCCAGTGGCCGCTGCCATTAAACATATAACCCACGTTCCGCAATGTCTTGTTTTCTGCAGGATCTGGTGTAACTGTGGATATTTGGACTAAATATGCTTCATGGATAATGATCATATCTGTTGTTCCGTTCATTATTGTTCAACTGCCACAAATTTTCCATATAAATTCCGGAAGGCACTTAGTAGTTTTGATTTCACTCATCGTTTCAGTTACATTATTGATCTCTTATTGTGTCTATCAGGTATGCTGTTTGCTAATGATTTTCATAGTTATTACTCATGAACGTGCTTTCTGTAGCATACTTCCTTTAATATTGAACTCCCACGTCTTTGTTGCAGGTGTTTCAACCTTGGATTCAAAGGAGAAAGCTTGCATATGCTAAGCATAGTCATGTAATGTCAGGAATTTTAAATCATCTGGACCGTGTTGATAAGCTTATGACAGATGGTTATTCTCCAAACATAGATGTTATGAAAAAGTGAGTCCTTGTTATTATGCTTCTAATTCTTGTCATTCTTTTTCACTATGGTTGTTATTATATCTACCAACACGTACGTCTTATTCATTTTATCACTTTTTCGGGATAATAACAGGTTGTTTAGATCGCTGGATTTAAATGATGACGGAACTCTATCAGTTCATGAGTTACGAGCATTAGTTATAGGAATTCACTTTGCTCATGAGGAAATAGAATTTGATAAGGAGGAAGCTGTGCCAATAGTGCTTTCAGATTTTGATACATCTCGTGATGGTTGTGTTGATGAGACCGAGTTTGTCGACGGTATCTCAAAATGGCTTGATAAGGCGAGGCCGCACAAAAGGATCCATAAATTTTTCCAGGTATATATATGTCATCTAATGGTTGTGAACTCTCTCTTGTATTTTCCAGTTATGTTTTGCATCATTTTAGCATGATATCTTCAAATAAACATATATACAGTACACAAAGAAAGAACATGATCAGCTGCTGGATAAGAGTGATGAGGTCGTAGAGGATGTTGAAAATCCTAACTGGACTTCCATTAAAGCTGGATTACTATTATTGTTGGGAGCCGCTATCGCAGCTGCATTTGCAGACCCTCTTGTGGATACTGTTAACAATTTCTCTACTGCCACAAGTATACCACCTTTCTTCATCTCATTCATTGTTCTGCCATTGGCCACTAATTCCAGTGAAGCAGTGTCAGCACTTATATTTGCTAGCCGGAAGAAGAAAAGAACCGCTTCCTTAACATATTCTGAGGTCTGTACAGTCTGTCTCTCATAAGCAAATCATAAATTGTAAATGATATTCGAAAACTAAACCCTTAACGTAACGTGTTTGTGGGCAGATTTATGGAGCAGTGACTATGAACAACATCCTTTGCCTTTCTGTATTCTTAGCTCTGGTTTATGCGAGGGGACTGTCTTGGGACTTCTCAGCTGAAGTACTTGTGATTCTTATTGTGTGCGTTGTTATGGGTCTCTTCACCAGCTTCCACACAACTTTTCCTCTTTGGACATGTTCGGTTGCATACGTACTCTATCCTTTCTCCCTTGTGCTGGTTTACCTTCTTGACTATAAGTTTGGATGGACATAGACTTTGTTCAGTCCACCACAACTAAGATGAGTAAAAAAGGTCAAGTGATCAGACTTAACCTGTTCTTCGTGTATTTGTTATTGTCATTGTGTTAGACTTTTGACTTTTGTGGCGAGTCCCTTTTGAGTTATGGAAACCAGGATTTAATATTGAGCGAGGCTAATTTTATTTATTTATTTTTTGTATGAACATATTAATTTTTTATTTTGTGAATGCGTTCATGAATTAGACGATTTTTAATTTGGGTATTAGATTTTTACGATTTTCATCATATTTTGGGTAACAGAAAATAAAATTATTGCTCAGGATATAAAAGTAGTAAAGTTTAAAAGGTTTGGTTCATATTACTCGAGGGAGTATATCCTTTGACTTAAAATCATGCTTTAATTTTTACTAAATTTCTTTTACCATGAAATGGAAGAGGATAGATTGTGAAGACTGAAATTTTACTAACTAATCATATCCTTATTTCTTGTTTCTCTCTCAAACTAAGATTGATACAAACAAAATGTTGAATACTGCTAAATCTTTGAATTATTGCAATCATATCTGTAAAGATAGGATTGGTCTTGCTGGTGGTCTCCTTCTTATGTGAAAAGATGGTATCAAATGTGATGTCCAAGATGCTTCTAATAACATTATTCATGTAGTAGCTAGAGTTCATCCTGCTAAACCAGAAGTTCTTGTATCTTTCATATATGGCTCCACCTATTTTGATGTTGAAAAGGTTCAATGAGAATTTATGGAAAAAATAAGTGAAAACATTATACAGGAAAAAATAAGTGAGAACATTATACAGCCCTGGTTAGTTATAGGAGCTCTCAATGTTCATCTCCAAAAAGGAGCATATACTACTAATGTTTCTTTGGAAGATAAATTTGTTCAAGATAAAATTAATATTTGTTGTCTAATGGACCTAGGATATGTAGAGAAGGATTTTACTTGGACTATTAATAATCTGGGTACTGGGCAGGAAAAGTCTAGGATAGATTTGACCCTAGGAAATCAAGATTGGTGCTTTCATTTCCAAAAGCTAAACTTTTGCATCTTGCTCAAACTGGGTCAGACCACTGTCCCATTTTACTTATCACTGATAATATTTCTAAGAAGAGTTGGAAACCTTTTAAGTTTTTTGTTATGTGGATGAAACATGCTTCTTTTAAAAACCAGTTAGACATTGCTTGGAATATGGAAATCAATGGTTCCCCTGCTTTTCAGTTAACTGGAAAACATGAGAGTACTAGAAAAAGACTTTCACATTGGAATAAGACGGAGTTTGGAGATATTGATAGAAATATCAATAATCTCCAAGAACAACTTACTAAGGTTCATTTTGAATCTTTTTCGAGTAATCAACATGATAAGCTTATAGATCTCACCAAAAAGCTTGATACTTGGTTTGCTATAAAAGGTGATTTCTACAAACAAAAATCTGGAGATAAATACATAATTGATATGGACAACAACACCAGGTATTTTCATACTCTTGCTAATATAAGAATGTGTAGGAAAAACATTGATAGCATATGTGATAGTAATGGTAATTGGTTTGATAATAAAGATAATGTTGCTAATATTTTGACTACTCATTTCAGTTCTGTCAGTTGTTCTTCTTTTACCCAGTTGCTTGAGGATATCTTTGATATTATTCCTACTATTATTAACTATGAGGAGAATGTCAGTTTAACTAGAATTCCTTCTAGTGAAGAAATACATCAAACTATTAAGGATATGGCTTCATGGAGTTCCCCAGGTATAGATGGGTTTCAAGCAGGTTTTTATCAAGCCAATTGGAGTATAGTGGGTATGGATGTGATCAATGTTGTTCAATTTTTTTTTGTAATAGGCTATATGCCTAGTGAGTTTAATAAAACTTATCTCTCTCTAATTCCTAAATCTGATGTTGCTAAGTGTCTTGTTGACTTTAGGCCTATAGGATTGTGTAATACAATATATAAGTTGATTTCTAAAATTCTGGCCAACAGAATTAAACCACATCTTAAGCATATTGTTTCCCTTTTGCAAGCCGCTTTTGTTCCTGGTAGAGCTATTCATGACAACATAATAGTTGCACATGAAATGATACACACTATGAAACATAAAGAAGAATATAATGGTACAATGGCATTGAAGTTTGACCTGTCCAAGACATTTGATAGAATTGAATGGATTTTCTTGATAGGAATTCTTACGAAGATTGGTTTTGATGAGAAATTTTGTAAGTATGTTGAACAATGCATATCTACTATTAAGATTTCTATCCTGATTAATGGGTCTCCTGGTCATGAGTATTGTCCTAGTAGAGGCATTAGAAAAGGGGATCCTCTATCCCCTTATCTTTTCATAACAGCAGAATCTCTCTCTAGGCTTCTTATAAATATTGCTTCTAGTCATGTTATTTCTGGTGTTAAAGCAGCTAGAACTGCTCATGCGCGCTATTTATCACCTCTTGTTTGCAGATGACATCCTCATTTTTACATGGCTGATATGTACAATATAACAGATATTTCAGAGGTTCTTAATCAGTTTAATAAGTTTTCTAGGCAAATGCTTAATTTTGATAAGTGTTTACCTTAGTAAAAATACTAGTCATAGTGCTAGGGTTGATCTTGCTAAATCTCTCAATATGACTGTGATGAAAGATTCTGAAAAATATCTTGGTGTTATTTTGTTACTTGGCAGGGGTAAGAATAAATCTTTTAAGCCTATAATTCATTCCTTCGAGGCTAGACTTTAAAATTGGAAACGAAAAACTATGAATCAGGCTGCTAGAACTACTATGATTAAACCCCTATTCATCAAATGGGTAGTTTTATGATACCTAAGAATAAGATTAATCAAATGGACTCTATTCAGAGACAGTTCTGGTGGAGGCATAAGAACAATAAAGGTCTTAGTTTTATAGGTTGGAACAAGTTGAGCATTCCTAAAGCTTTAGGGGGTTTAGGCTTTAGAAACGTAGAACATTTTAACACTGCTTTGCATACTAAGATTGCTTGGAAGGTTTGTAGTGATAATGATGCTCTTGGGTCTCAAATTCTTAAAGCTAAATATTCCAGAAATGGTAATTTCATTCACCTAGATAAGCTTAAAGAAGATTGTTCTTGGCTTTGGAGAAGTGTTTATTCTGGTCTTGAAATTGTGCAACAACATTCCATGTGGGCTGTTAGATGTGGTACAAAAATTAGCATCTGGCTAGATTGTTGGGTTATAAGTATGGATATCCCACCTGTTCCAATCATTGGTTCATCTAGTTATAATAATTATCATTTGGTTTGTGTTCTTTTCTTACCTGGGACTAGGGAATGGGATTCTAACGTTATTAATTCTCTTTTTACCCAGGAATGTGCCACTCTGATTCCGAGCATGAAAGTTCCTACTACTAGAGAAGATTGTCTTATTTGGAAACCTGATAGAAAAGGCAAATTCTCTGGGAAAAGTGCCTATAATACCATCATCTGTAGTGAGTTTGTTCATAACTTAACTGTTAATGATCAAACTCCTAAAGAGATTTGGAAACATTTGTGGAACACAAAAGTCCCACATAGAGTTCAAATCTTTATTTAGAAATGTCTTAAGGACATTGTGCCTATTAGAACCAAGATAGCAAGATTCAAACCTGATATAAAAACTCACTGTAGTTTCTGTAATAGTAGTGTTGGGACAATAAACCACTTATTCTTGGAATGTAGTTATTCTAAATCTGTTTGGATGGCTATGAACATTAATACTAGTGTTGTTTTGGTTAATTATAACAGTTTCCAAAGCTGGGTTATGAGTTGGTTCTGTACTATTGATTCAAATCTACCTTGCATTTGCTTAAATGATGAGAAATATCTTTGCAGACTTATGTCTACCATTTGGTACATTTGGAAGGATAAATGCTCTCTTATTTTTGAAAATACTAAACCTAGTTATCATGGTACTGTCATAAGAATTCATAACTTGTTACAACAATGTGAAATTGTGTATACTAATGCTACTCCTAGTGGCTCCAATAATATACAGGTAAAATAACGGATTCCGCCAGAGAATGACTTTATGCAAATTAATGTGGATGACTCTTATTTACCTGTTACAAAAAGAGGTAATGCTGGACTGATAATTCGAAATTTTATAGGGACATGCCAGGAGTCAAAGGAATAAAGATGGAGGAGGTGGTGGTGGATGATGAATATGGGGATAAACACTTTAAATGTAAAGCTTTAGATCTAGCTGGGGAATGGACGAAGGAGCTGAACTATAATAAAATAGTATTTGAAATAGACCGTGAAATACAGGTTCATTGGTACAACCAAGGCCTGATGCAACAACTTAAGAAATAAGAATATATTTAAAAGTAATAGGTTTTGATTTTGCAAGTCTGTGCCAAGGCGTTGTAATAATGCAGCGCATAACTTGGCTAAAAAAGCTAGAGAGGAGACTACTAGTTTTCATTTTTTTCTCATAACTTTTCTTTTGATATTTCTGATTTTGTACGGAAGGATTATGTTTTTGAAACCACTTAATTAATAAAATTATATTTAGTATCAAAAAAAAAACCTCCGTCTAAGATATCGTCGGGCCATATGTATTTAATTTAAAAACTTGTCTCATCCAAATCTCGTTAAATGCTTTACTTTTTGAAAAAAAATAGGAAGTTAACAAATAAAAATAAAACAATTAGGTAATAAAACTGTTTTGGAAAAAAAATTCTATTTTATAAGACGTGTCACCATATAAAAATAGGCCACAACTTCAAGCATATGATCCGACCAATCGTAGCCACACCACGATAAAAAATACCCATGGCCCATTAGGACACCCCTTATCCCTGCCTTAACACAAAATATATATACGTTATTATCAATTTTGTACTCCTTCAAATCTACCTGCCAACATCTGCAACAAAAAGTGTAAAGGGCAATTTAACAGTGGTGCAAATGAACATGAATAACTTATTAGCTTCACACAATAACATAAGCCTTTGTTAAATCAATGCTCAGGCAGATGAATACATGATATCTAAAACGGAATTTTGCAAACAGGAATATTTCTCTTAGGCCATTATACAAACAGCAATGTTCACAACCTTAGTTCAATTAGGGCGTTGAATTGGAAACAGTACAAGAAACCCAGTCCTGCCTGGGTAACGTGCAATGCAGATATAGCTGATGAATTTGGTGGACCTTAGTAGCTAGTCCTCTTCAAAAAATGACAAGCTTTGACCATACAACAAAAATGTTTCCTGTCAAATGGTACATATTATTGCAGGTTTTACATTTAACTCACCATGCATTAAAGTAACCTTACCATGGTTAAATCTTCGGGAGTTACACCCATCTTATCTCTGTTACTCTGTATTCACATCTTCATTACTCTCAATCTCTTCAAAGATTGGTTTACAATTCTACTACTCCGGCGATCCTTTAGTAACGTTTAAATGAGTAAATTTATTCAGCTTGGTTTACACTATGGAAAAATACAATTAGTATCAGTGGGCGGAGCTAGTGTATAATAAGGGTATACATTTATTATCTCTATCCAACTGGTTCTCAAACCTATTTTATTTTAAATTATGGTTCCAATTCTTTTTTTTACTTAGTTGCTACTTTTAGCAAGATGTTGTTTTCCTATAGAAAGATTTTTGGCTCCACACGTCAAAATACATATTGCAGAATAGAAGTTTGGCCGAACGGTATAAGTTGGGTCATTATCTTTATTTGTGTCATGTGTTGTAACGTGCCAATATACCTATTAGTTTAACATAACACACGAATCTAAAATATTATATCGTGTTGTGCTATGTCATATCATATATTGTGTTGTGCGTGAATTTTAACATGCTGACATAATACATTTTACCCCTCTAGCTAGCGTGTATACTGCAAACCCCAAATTTACTAACACACAAGATACATCGAAATATCATTTCCTACCCCTAAAGTTTCTGTACCAGAGTTTATACTAACACACAATGTCGCGACTTGAATCGCTTTCAAGATAGTTATGTGGACTCACAATGGCTAATGGTTAGTTTATTAGGATTTTAGAAAGTGAAGAACCGTTCAACTGCCGACACATCGTGTGTGGTAACTTGGGGTAGAAAGTGGATTCGAGATAAAAATCATAAGATATACCCAAAATGCCTTTAAAAATTACTAGGCAAAGCTTAGATTTTTCTGCAAAAGATGGTGCTGGTTAGTCAGTGAACATGACCGGATGACCCACACAGCAGTTAACTTGTCTCTTGGCTGTTTTCACTGATCAGTCTTGTTCTAGCCACCAACTCATACTCATAGACCTGCAAAAACCAATGTCGTTTCTGCCACAATTATCTAAATGTTCGCAACAATTATATATGCTGACTATATTTAAGTCTACGGAAATTATTTTGGTATTCCTAAATTTATTCCCAACTAAAATATGGAATAAAAGCATCTATTTAGCTATTAAAAGTTATTAAATTATTATTTACTCATTAATTACCTATATTTAAACCAAAATAAATATAAATCATTTTTCTTATTTCAATACATTCCAAATCAACCAAAATCTAAACTAAAAAAAAAAAAAAAATTATTTCCTCTCACTCAAAAATCTAAAAACTCTAACGCTAACTTTTCTAAAAATAAAATCTCATCATCTAAAGCAAACTACAAGGTAAATCTCTATAAACCCTTTTACAACATATCATTTGCACACAAATTAATTAAGATATTTTCTAATAATACTAACAAGTAATATAGCGGTAGTAAGGATCATTCCAACGAAAAGCTATGAATTGTTATTTGTTTTCAATTTCTTATATAACCAAGGGAGGGTTTTAGAATTACTAATCTAAATTATACTAATAAAAACAAAATAAATAAAATTGAGATTAAAGTGAGAAAACACTGATCAGGGTTTCATCTTCCATCACCAATCATGCTCTTAATCGATTAGAATCAACATATATTTTCTCTTCATACCAATAGCCTTAGAGCATACTCCGGTAAATTCCTTATCTCATCACATACCATAACGATGAATATGTGACTACTACTAAGGAACAACCCAACGCAACATGCTACTAAGTTTAATCCTCTAAGAGTGTTAGGTTCCCTGAATTAGGCTAATCAATGTAATAGAAGTAATACGAGTAATCTATTTAACATTGGTCAAGCTTCTACATGCAATCACACGAAGGTTTTGAATACAATCGGTAATCACACTATGCTACTTGTAACCGGGTCTATCGACTATTCTGTATCTTCAAACCCTAGTTTAGCTTTAGATATGAATCTATGTTCACTTAGTATGCATCCTCAGTAAACACACCTCCAATCATACATTACGATATTAAAAGTAAAATATGAACGATAAAAAGAGAGTTTGAACATCAATAATAACCAGTTAGATTGATTCACAAGTTTAGGACTTCCAACTACATCCCCAACCAATAAAAGAAAATTACCTACTCATCGATTTACTAATACCCATAGAAAATATACAAAGAAGAAGAATGGTTTCCCTTAAGGGGAAAACCCTAGGTTTTTGATGTAGAAGATGTGATATATGAGAGGTAGCATATTGTGTAGAAATCTAGATATTTGATGTAAATATGTCTTGTTTGAGCCTTAGATGTCTTTTTTTATAGTTTTCAATGCTTGAACCTTAAGTCTCCTCTCCTTCTATGGTTTAGAATCCTTCCTTAACCATATTTCCTTGTTTTTTGAAGTTAAAATACGTCAAAACACTTCCCTTGGGTTAGCCACAGTCGGCATGGTCAATTCTCATGAACAATGTCGACTTTAGGACAAAAATAACTCCAATTCTCTGTCCCAAAACTTACTCCAGTCTGCATGCTCGATTCCCAATGAACCGTACCGACTCTAAGGCTTTAAATCCAATTTTCTTATCAGAAAAAGTGTTTCAGTCGACATAGTTGGGAACCGTGCCGACTGGAATGTTGTATATGATTTTTTTCTTGCTTCAGCTGTTTTGTCCATAATTTCTTTATCCGAACTCGGAATGACCTCATTATTTTTGCATTCACTTCTTATTATCATTCTCTTAAAAATGGTATTAACAACTCCTGGATTTGATTGAGTTGAATTTGGTCTTTGGCCCTTCTCCATTGGTAGAACTTGATTTCCTTTTTCATTTCGTGTTGTAATGAACACCTTTCTTTTTCTTTGGTTGAATATACTTCAAAACTCCTAAGAAACTCATAAACAAACAAAATAAAAGTATAATGATATGAAAAATTACAATAAACAATGAATTAGAGCATCCAAATAATGCAAATAATGCACCTATCACCATTCTTATACTAGCATTTGTGATAGATCCATGTGTAGAAATCAAAATTTTCATGAATCAAAGTCCTGATTTTTTCCAGAATCGTTGGATGTGGATCCATCGTATCCGACGATTATAGTTGTGTTCTTCGTGAACATGAAAAACATACAGCAAAATCGTTGGATACGGTGGATCCACACCCCAACGATTATCGTTTCATATTCCTCGTACATAGTTATCATTACCAAAATCGTTGGATATGGAAGATCATATCCAACGATTCTATCTTTCATTTTTTTTTTTACTTTTTCTATACTGGAATCGTTAGATAAAACACCTTATTATCCACCGATTCTGACCTTTCATTTTTTTTTACTTTTTCTATATTGGAATCGTTGGATAAGCACCTGATTATCCACCGATTCCTTTGCTTTCATGTTTTTACTACTACCTGACGAGAATCGTTGGTTACTACAGACCATATCTAAGGATTCTGGATATGATTTTTTTTTTTTGTGTTTTATAAGTAAGAGGAATCAGTATCTATATATACTACCAAACCAACGATTCTGGCTTGGTCTTTTCTTAATAGCTTTTATAGTTATAATCATTGGATAAATATGGCCTTATCCAACGATCCTGTTATGTTCATTCTTTTTCCAATTTTTTTGTTGGTGATTGAATTAGAGATTTGGTTGAACTACTAGTATGTTGTGATGAATAATCCTTGTTATTGGATTGTTTGAATCTTTGTTGATATTTATATTTTTTGTTCAATTTGTTTATTCGTATAGCCATTATGGACGATCGCAAGAGAGGTTATGGTCCAAACCGACAGTGTGATATTGATAGGAAACCACAGAAAAAGGTTAGTAGCGACCTTTGCTGCCCCATCCATACCAAATTGGATGAAATCTTGGAACTCATGCGTCAGTTGGCAATGGAAGAGCTTGAGGATGTGATTGAAGTGGCATCCAACATAAGAAAGGATATTGCTAGTTGGAGAGCCCAAGATGCAATCCTTGAAGAGGTTGCTGTTGAAGATGCTACTGCAGTTGTTGCTGCTACTACTGATGTTGGAGCTGATGGTGCCGCTCCCACTACGGATGATACCTAATCAATGTTTTTAAGATTTTTTTGCTAAACTAAACTAAGACTTGTTGCATTAACTAGTTTGTGTTGTTTTATTCAGATATTTTTTTTTATTTTATTTGTGGATGGATGGATGGATGGATGAACTTATGGTTTAATATGTTATATGAATGGTTTGAAGTTTGTTATTCCTTGTTACGTTAGTGGTAAAGAATGTCAATTTTTTGCAATTGTGATCCAGAATCGGTGGATAATGCACATACGTGTCCACCGATTCCAGATGCACTTGTTGCGACATTTGCAGGTTTTTGCAATAGATTCAAAATCGATAGACAGAACACTTATGTATCCAATGATTCTGAATGACTTTCTGGTATATGTGATTCAGAATCAGTCGACACGTATGCGTTATATCCACCGATTCTGAGTAACTCATTTTCAATTTTAGCTATAACTGCTTTTGTTTAAAAATATTCCAACAACAATTCAAAATAAGCAAAAAGCAAATCAATTTCATTCATTAAAAGTGGTTGTTCAATATATGAAAGCTACAAACTATGGAGATATGATAGTTCCTTCGTTAACAAAAAATAAATACTTAATTCAACACGATTGTGCCCTTGATTACTATTCTAATAAACATATAAACAACACACAAAGAAAGAACATGATCAACAGATAGATAAGAGTGATGATGAGGTTGTAGAAAGTGTTGAGAATACTATTTGGATTTCACTTAAACCTGAATTACTATTATGTTGGATATTTTCAATAAGTTAATATCATAGAAAATAAATGTTTTGTGTATTTTGTTTGCCGCGGCGAAAAAAAAAAGTGATTTAAATGTAAACAGACATAATGTGCCTATTGGAGATGAAAAAACATTTCCAATAAGAAGTTGTTAGAGTTTGTGAGGCAGTTTTTAATTTGTCTATTTAGACGGTATGTTTAATATTTTTGAATTGTAAATGTTATTCGCAAGCTAAATCTTAACGTAACTAGGGCTGCACAGGAACCGATCGGGACCGAAGAACCGGACCGAAACCGACTTAACCGTACCCCAAAAGAACCGAATCGAGGGTACATGTATAAAAAATGGGAACCGAGTACAACCGGGTACAAGGTACAGGTACTACCCCAGAACCGACCTGTACCGGACCGAAGGAACCGAGGTATACTAGTCGTTGATCATTTTAGGTTGTTTTAAGCTCAGCCGTTAATTTTTTAAGTTAGGTTAGGTTACTTCAATTTCATTTCATCCGTGAAAGAATCGATTTCGTCAGGTTATTGAAATCGATTTCTTCTTCAATTTCATTTCGTCTGCTGAACAAAGCAAAACCCAAGTCTTCTAAGCTTATTTTCTCGATCAAGGCAGGTAGAAGAACTATTTTCGAACAATTTCAATTGCACCATTCTATTAGATTCATATAACATGATTATACTTTTACAAATAATATGTTGTCTAACTAATCATGTACTCCATGTAACCTCCTTCAATAGTTGTTGATGGACTACCTGAAGACCTTATGAATATCATTGAACAAGTGCTTAAACAGTTAAACTACTTAAACACCTGATACAAAAGTAGAGTATTCAGTATTCATCGGGTTTCTTCATGCTCTCTGTTGGTCTAACACCTTATGATTAGTTTCTTCACAAAACACCTTGAAACGTTTACTTCACAAAACACGTCATTTTAGATGCAGCCAAAATAATTGCCAACCAAAATACAAAACCAAACAATCTACAAGTTAAAAAAAAAAAAGTACAGGTATAAGTACCGACCGGAACCGATCGGAATCGGGGGTACGGATATAAGAACTGAATCGAAGTAAAGGGTACGAGGTACAGGTACAGGTACACGAATAGAAAACCAACCATAAAAAGATACGGATATAAGGTTCTACTAAAAACCGAGCCAAACCGACCTTTGTGCACCCCTAAACGTAACGAAGTACATAATTGTTTGTGTGCATGCTGATGGAGCAGCCACTGTCAACAACATCGTGTGTACCACATATAAAATTTCCATATTGTGAGTCAGATTGATGTCTTGTCGGCCATTTAGCTATCATCCAAGTTTGCCGGCCATCTAGCTATGCCAGTTATCGGTCAAACTCAACTGTCAGTTAATGACCAAAGCCAATGGTGAACATCGAGCGGTCAGACTCCACCGAGTTTACCCATCCTGGTCCGCTGGCCCAATTTACCCACCCGGTCCCCGTGCCCCTTTTGTCCGACCTGGTTTGTTGGCCTAATTGGGCCCAGTTTACCCGACCCAATCCATATGCATACCTAGTGTTTCAGCAAGTCTGCTAACCTAGTTTATCAACCATCCATCCAGCCAGTATTCCAGCTCAGGCTATATCAATCATTCTGCCAACCCAGTCTGCAAGTCTGTTCTACGCGCCGGATTGAAGTCAATAGGTAGTCAACTATTAAAGTTAAAGTTAACGTCCATCTGCCAAAGTCCTTTGGTGTTAAACTGTATACTAAAATAAAAAAGAGTGAAATAGTGAAATTATCTTTTTTTTGTGAGACGAAAGCGTTGTAACAATTACAAATAAATATTTTAAAATATTTTTAAAATTAAATCATCTAATAAAAAAGTATCACATTCTCAGTATATTTGGTAAAAATTGAACTTTTATAAATTTAAAGTTGAAACACTAGACCGACTGTATTATACACCGAGTATATTATAGAATTAAAATAACGATCATTATTGTTCTAACTAGTTATCCAACAAATATAAATCTTAAGAGGAAGTTTGGATATTCTAAAAAAAATAACTTTTTAACTTTTAAAATTAAAAAACAGGTCCAAATAAAATTTGAGAATGATTTTTAGAAGTAATATTTTTTTATTTCTAAGTTTTGAAATTGATTTCTGTTCATGGGATTCAATAAACTTTAAATCTATGTCCACATGAATTGTTTGAACAAAACTAGGGGTGTTAATGGGTCCAGTTTTTTCCGGGTACCACAGAACCCAGGACCGAACCCAATTAAAAAAGAAGGATCCAGGTCTGGTTCCTAATTTAATGGACCTGGAATCGAATCTTAAAAACTTAAATATCCATCGGGTGCGGATAGTTATTGGATCTTTGAAATCAACTATATTTTTTAATAAGTTTATTTTATCTTCTTCGTATTGGTTTGAATCTAATAAATTTTCATACGAAACTATTGTTATATATATATAAATGTTTTAATTATAAATTAAATCTAAGAAAAGAATGAAAAAAAAATTCAAGCAAAACTAGACGAAACCTTAAAGTTTTGAATAAAATTAACGGAAAAAAATAACATATATTCAAATACTCGATACCAAATACCTGCGGGTACCCGACGGATATTTGTCCATTAAGATCCGAAAGCTTGTTGTTTCCTAACGATTCTATCCGTCGGATACTAAAATTGTTAATGGATCCGGTCTTTTTATTTGGACCTAGTTTCAATTTCGGATAATGAGTATCCATCGACAACCTAATTACACGACTATAAATTTGTACTGCTATTAGTGTTTTCATGTTGAAATTCCTGATCACATCATATACTAACAATTATAAAAAGTAATGGGGGATTCATATAAATGTGTCTCACTATTAGTGGCTGATTCAATAATATATCACTATTATGTCCTTTGTCACTGGTTTTTCATCCACAGACCGTTTTATAATCGTCCCCTCAAAAAATATCAACTAATCTTTAATGCGGCTAAGGATATGAACGGTGCAAGCAGGTAGTGCTTTTGATCTAGAATAGCCTCAACCGTTGGATAAGCTGACCGAAAAAATTGGACCATCGGATGTTAAACAACTGATGGTTAACCAAACGACTACGGTTTTCATAATTCACCGAACATCCATGGTTTTCAAAAATTATAATGCTTATAGCCGTTTTAAATTTTAACGACGAAATAAGTGTTAACAAATATTTTTATAACGAAAATATTTATCTCAAATTTGACACACTAAATATTATCCCTTATAATTTTATCGGCGCACAAAATATGTGTATGCCCACTTGTCAATACATGTTTGAACTATGGTCCTCTTGTTGCCATCTTAGAAATGATAGGCACCGGGGACTAGGAGTTTGCAATATATAAAGAAGGAAGGGATATAACTAGGTTTTAGTTTATAAGAATCAATGCATGTGTCAGGGTTCAATTGGGGCATTGACCATGGTTCATTATGTTATAAATTAGGGTTTTAATTAGAGTTTATTTCTGGATGTGTTGGATTCAGGGATTCGATTAGGGTTTTGATTAGGGTTCATCAAGTTTCAAATTAGGGTTTCAATTAGAGTTTATTTCAGGATTGTCGAGTTTTCAACATGGTTCACCATTGCCCTTTCCTCAAGGTTTAAGGATTTTGTAAATTATGCATTTTCAATTATAGTTAAAAACACAGGGTAAAGTTTTCTATTATACTCCATTCTTCCAAGTTATATATGTATAAAAGAGGAATATCTTAGATTAAGTTGTTTTTTTTTTATATAAAAACTATCATTTTTTCTTTAATACCTTTTACCTTTTGATGGATACCAAAAACATTAAATTAGTTTAAGGGTATACTACAATTATAAATAAGGATATATATAAAAGAAACTATTTGTGAATTAAAAATATACTTATATATACATTATAACTTCTTTAAAATAATATTCGATAATATAATATTTTTTCTCGTTAAAATAATAAAAAAGTTTGGTCCCCACTCGGATCCTTAATGCTAAAATAATAAATTCGATATAACCATAAAATAAAATATTTCAAAAGTTCCCTTAAACATTAATAGGTCTCAAATAATATATAAATAATATGTTATAAGAAAAATAAAAAATTAATTTTATATATATTAAATTTTCCCAAAATATGATTTAATGTTGATTTTTTTTCTTTAAAATTTAAATCAAGTTGTATTTTATTCATAATAGTTCGTAGTGTACTGAAAGACCCGAAATCATGTTGTTATATTGCAACAAGAAGTATTGAAGTATGATTGATACTTGAAGTATTTGTATTTTATATTTATATTACAATTAATTAATAATATAATATATCTATAAAATTAATTGATATTATATTTAAAGTATAATTATTATTCAACCACCATAATTTGGACTAAAGGAGTAGTGTTTAACTATTAGCGATGTATTACCTTTTTGTCGTAACGGAAAAACTGGATGGAAAATATAACTGTAAGGATTTAATTTGAAATTTCAGAAAAGGACAATGACAAAATAGTAATTACGAAAAAAGACAGATTGTAAAAATGCCCCTAAAGTAGTTTAAAGAAATAGGTAGCTTGTCCTAGTTACAAGCAGCTGAAAAAGCTGACTACATTTACTTTATTACTAGTTGGGAATCTGGAAAGCCAACATCTGACCAACAAATGCTTCAAAAGAAAAAAGAATCTTAGTAGATTGACTTGACAGTGACCGCCGTTGCAAAATGCTAGCTCATTAATCAATTCAAAAAAAGTAATTACTGTTAGTTTATATGCAGTGAACATTAACCCTGGTCTTTTACTATTAGTTTATATGCATGAAAATTTCATTGGCATTAGGAGGAGAATATGATACCGAAGATTACTGCTATGTTGATGCTTTAAGCAAAAGAAAAATATGATTAGGTGCGAGAAGGTTCGAAAAATCCCAAAATTTAACACCAAAAAAAATATGCCGTTTATATATCGTCTAGGTATTTGTCTATAGCGGTTTAAACATAATCTACCTCAAGCCATATGTAATTCTCTATTCTAGATATAGGATTTAAATACACAATATATAAAGATGTAAAAAAATAGAGTCTCCCTACCACCGTAAGATCAGGTGTATTAATAAGAGGCAACCGCTAAAAGTCTCTGGAAATTTACTACCACGCTAAATCCTAAGCAAAAGATAGTTCTTGCTAGATCAGTGAAATTTGAGCGCATGATCACGTTTTCACTTTTTGTTTACTCATGGCTGTAAGTCTATAAACAGTATTGCCCCTTCATTTCACAATCAGAAAGAATGAATCGTCTCTAATTTCACAATAAGTATATTTCTCATTTTATGTACTAACTATTGGAAAATGCTCAGTCGTTATTTATTTATTTATTTATTCCTAGTTTATGCTTGGTGCTTTAAATTACTGGTCCTACACTGATACAGCAGATTAGCTTTCATTTTGGTCCATTACTTTGAAAAAGCTTTACATTTGATTGATTTCACTATTCACACCCTGCAAAAGTGATAGCTCCTCACAGAACCACTATAAAAAAATATAAAAAAATTGAAAATGTCGAGCATGCGTGTACTTTTCTGAATCTTTTATCTTGCCCGAGGAAAACAATAAATTTTATTAGACTAGTCATATCATATCCAGCGAAAAATGTATGTCTAAAGTCTAGACCTTTCAGCTCAGATCCTGCAAAAGTCAGGATGGAGTCAAGCTTTCAACTCAAAAGTCAGGCTGGAGTCGGACATACAGTTTAAGCTTTCAACTTAAATGACAATAATACCTCTCTTTGTTTACATATAGTATATACACAACTTAAAAATACATCCCAAGTCCAAACTGTCTTATCTTTCATTAACATTTTCATGCTTCAAAATAAACAAATTAACGTTTCCACCAAACTGTCTTATCTTTCATCTTGAGTCCAAACCGTTTATATTTAGTAGTACTCGTTGTGTTTCATTTTAGTGAATCAATCAAAAGTATAGTTCTACTCTAGACATTCAGCCTTTGCAACTATTCGTATCCTTGCAGGTTGCAGCTGCTACTCTCTCATTTGCATTTTTAGTTTAATCTTTGGTGATCAGCTGAATAAGAAGAAACAAGGTCTTACCTCTTTCCGTATACTTACATATCTTCTGCTGAAATCGTTTTTCACTTTTCACTTTAATGTTTTCATATTTTTCTGTCAATTTTTTGACTTGAATGGTTGTATCGTGGATCAGGTAGAAAAGAGTATAAATGGGTTATAGATGGAGTAATGGTTTTGTATGGGATTCTGGCGGAGGAGGAAGGAATCCTTTATTCTTTCTATAGAATTATGATATCTCCTCTCAAAACAAATGTAAGTACTATTCTCTCCATTTTGATCACTGTATTTCAGTTATGTTTCATTGAAAATCATTGGGTTTTATGAATTTGAGCTTCAACTATATGTTTGATGATTTAAAGATTGCATATTTTCAAGTTGTAGAGCTTTGATTTTGTTAAATCAGGTTTTTTCTGTTTTAATTTCTTTTATATTCAAAATCTTTGATTGGTAGTGGGTTAGTTTGATTTAATTTGTTGGATGAACATATGAATGTACGGCCGTACTAAAAGATTGGCATGATGATTAAAATACTGATCTTTGGTGAAAGTGTGTGTTTTGAATGTTTGCGGTATTAGAGGGGAATGTAAATCATAGGACGTAGAGAGCAATTAAGAGACGGTTTTGTTTATGCCAAAAAATCCTTTCGACTAAACAACCAATCAAATTCTTGGATACAATTTACATAACTAAGATCGAGTAATAAAGAAAAATCCTTTTATTCATTTCAGAAAATCATTTATGAACAATAAAATTCATCAACCAGGTTTTGTAATTTTTGGGTTTATAATCCTTACACTTTTCAATTTAAATATAGAAATTCTTACATAATACTACCATATTCCATAGATTCGTACCTAAAAATATTTTCTCTCTCTTTCTCCAATTTTCCTTCTATATCTTTTTTTTCCGTCCCCTTCTTTGTTGTTTGATCTCTTCTATTTATAGATCTATTTTTCTGGGTCGCTATTTATGCAACGTGTCATTTTTTACTTCCTGGTCATCGTTCTGAATCAATTCTTCTTTGGGTCCATCCATCTTGTTTCGATGTATCTATCGTTCTTGTATTTTGTCTTTTACTTGGTGCGATCATATAGATGACAGATCACTCCTAATTATTTCTTGATTCGATGCTTTATATGTCCGACACGTGTTATAGATTATTAATTTCTGTTGGTGCCTTGGAAGCTGGTCTTCATCTCCCTCTGTATGAAAAGAACAACCCTTTCCAGTTCACAGTTCTTGCTACTCGCAACAGGGCTCCACATACTCAACTTCGATCTATCACACAGCATAATGCACCCTTCGCAGTGAGGGTCGTACTCGTCTTACCTGTTATGTTCCCGATCTTTCAGAACGTGTTCATTATACGCCTGAGAATTTCCAGAATACTTATGGTGATGGTATTACTGTTAAAAATTATGTTAAATGGAGTGTTAGTCCTGTTCGCAAATGCTCCCAAGGGTTTCCTCTACTTCGAAAAGTTGATGACCCCAGAATCAAGGTAGCTCCATATACCAATGCTGACTTTCCTTCGAACGAGAGAATTCGTCGAGAACATGATTATAGATGGTATCGCACCCCTATTCTGATCGAGGGACCTTGGGTATATGGTGACATTACTACTAGTGAAATTCAGCATCTTCGCAATTATTTCCCAAACTATTGCTCCTGGAGATTGAACTTTGATAATTATAAATTTGACTTCAAGGTTCGAAATTCTTAATTTATATCATTCCTTTTAGATTTAGTGTATCGATCTTTAATGTCTTCTTTAAATGTTTTTACTTTTTTGATTCCAGGTTGATCCTTCTTTGGACATCGGAATCCCCCTTCCTCCACCTGATCGCGGTATTCAAATCGTCGAGAATAGACAAATCGTCGAGAATGAACAAACGATCGAACCCGCAGTTGAGGGTAAAGGAAAACGAAAATTAATTCTCACAGCAGAGAGGAAGCAGAAGAAGCCCAGAACTCTTGAACTCTCAACTGAGGTTGTAGGAGAGACGGCTTCAAGTTTGAATAAGGGAGAAGGAAGCTCGATTGTTGCTCTTCCATTGGATCAGTCTGATCCTATCGATGTTATTCCAGTTTCCTCGATGCCAGCAGAAATTGTGGTATCGGAACGATCCGATCCTATTGTTGCACCTCCTTCTGGTACTTCATCCAATTTTTATAACATCGTTTCTCCACTACCTTTTGATTTTGTGCTTGATTCCCCTGTACCTGATAATGGTGCATTGGAAACTTTTTCTGTTCTTCCTCAAGAAGAGCGAGATGATATTGTTATTGATGAAGATATTGTTGATATAGTGAATGAAGTAGCTCATGTTGAAAAAGAGAATTCGTTGGAAAAGGATAATGCTGAAATAAATCCGATTGATGGCGTGGAGAATATGAATGTTGGAGCCAACACCTCTGTTGTTGAAGAAATAAATGTTATTGATCGTACTGAAAAAGAAACCTCTCCTCCTTCTAATATGATCGTTCCTGATGTTTCGATCCCTTCTGAAGTCGAAGGGACTACTGGAGTAATTCTAGAATCGATCGCGCCTTCTGATGATTTGGTTCGATCTACTTCTGTTGCTGTTGAGGTCGATACTACAAAATCCAAGTGTCGACCCTTCTACTCTGAAGTCTGTTTCCGATCAAATCTCTCGTGAAGGTTTTAATTTAGTTGGTGATGAAGAAGAAGCCTACAAATGGTTTCTTTCTCAGGGACTTTGGAATGTTTCAGCAGATCCTGAGAGTATCAAATCTGATTCTGGCTTCATGTCTCGATTCCGGAATTCACTTAGTGCGATTCCTTTGAATGAAACTCTGGATGCATGGTCTAAGAGTGATATTCTCGATCAGATATCTCCTGTGAAGCCTCCTCCTACCTTTAATGAAATTTTGAATGTTTCCGATAGTTCGTTATATTCACTTCCACAACAAGCTTTAGCCCAACTTCAATATGGTAATGACTGTCTATTTAGCGGTTATAAATTTTATAAGGCTCGAGCTACCATGATGTGATTAATATTTAAGAAAGAATCAGGGGAGATGGAGGAAAAGAATGCTTCCTTACAACAAGCGAATGATGAATTGCAACAGCAAAATAATTTTCTTCAACAACAACTTCAACAACTTCATCATCAACATAATGATCAATATCAACAACAACAAGAACGTCTCCAAACTATTGAAGGTCATAATCAAGATCTTCAGAATCAAAATCAAGGTTTATTTTTCATTCCTTTTCAATTACTATTTTATTTACTTGATTTATATGAAACATTTAAATTTTATACTAGGTTCAGTGGAAAATATGGAGACCCTATTTAGGTTCGATCGTGGAATGGTACAATTGAATAATCATGCAAGGGAAATCTTCAAAGAGATGAATGTGGTTAGAGAAAAACTGACTCAATTGAACGATAGTTTTGATTTAGCCACTTGGAGGCCGAATAAAGCAGAATCAAAATATCGAGAAGTTGTAAAATTGCTAACTCAAAAAGAATTAGAGTTTAAATCTCTTGTCAGAGAAACATTTTTGGTTTACCTAATTTTATAGTTCTTGATATCATAAAATTTGTCTAATATTTTCCTGTATTTTCAGAATTGGAGAAAAAATTTAATGAAGCTAAGGATCGAGCAATACAAGTAGAAACTGAGCTTAATACAACGAAAGATTCAGTGAAGAACAACACACAAGAGTTAAAGACTTCTGAGCATAATGCGACGCTTAGCGCCCTAAAAATTGAGAGTTTACATGCTCGACTATCTACTGAACTTTCTAAAATTAATGCTCGTGAACAAGAGATTGACTCATTAGTTGCAGAACTAAATGAAGAGAAAAATCAAAGATCGCGTCTTAGTGCTCAAATAGAAGCAAATCAGCAAAAGATCGAAGAGCTTCACAAAGAAATCAACTTTGGGCGTGATTTCGTTCAATGGGTCAGGCAGGATGCTAAAGCGAAAATTGCAATGTCCTTCAATACTTCTTTAGATCGTGCACAATCCGATCCTTCAGTGCTTAGTAAGCGCGCTTCTGTGCCTGCAGTTCCTCCTCCACCATCTCGATCCGGTCTTCCCGATATCTGATTATGTCCTTTGTAATTTCATTTACTGTTAACTCCACTATCTTGTACTTTGTTTATCTTTCATTGATTTTCTTTTGCATCCTTTTGATATGCCTTTAATGTTGTTTCCTGCACAAGAAAATGTGATTAAGTAATTCTTTTGGCTATCATATAATTTTCCGAGTACCATAAATTGAAGTACTTTTTACCTCAAATCATGTTGTTCGAGATCCCACACATATGAAACAAACCCGGGCCAGGGGTAAGATACAGTGTTGGTCCCGAACTGTACTTTGAAAATTGATAAACCAATAATTAGGAACTCCTTCTTGATTAAAAAGAATTTCATTGTTAGCGAAACTCTATAAGGATGTTTACCTTTTGACTTTGATTATGTCGTCAATCGCAACGATATCCAGAATATGATGTTCCTGGAATAACTTTGAGCGCTCAAAGTATATGAAATTCCGGGATTAATGGAATTTTGATTATATTAATAATCATAACAATTTCCAAGATATGATGTTCCTGGATTCAAAGTATATGGTATTCCGGGATTAATGGAATTATAATATTCTCCATGGTACGATGTTCCTGGAGTGATTAAATTATAAAAGAAATTACTGAATTAATTGTCTATGTACCTACTTTTTGTGTTAACATTGCATTGTTATTTACGGATGGTAAAGCTTTAAATATTGTGCATTCCACGGATGCTGTAAAATTTCTCCTTGCAAATTCTGAAGATAGTACGATCCTTGGCCTGCTGATGCTTGAATCACGTATGGACCATCCCATGTTGGTGCGAATTTTCCTGCACTCTTGTCCCTTCGGTATTCTGTTATTTGTCGGAGGACATATTGACCTTGGACAAAATTTCGGGATTTTACACGTTTATGGTATTCTCGAGCTAATCCCCTTTGATAATTTTCCATCTTTTGGAGTGCCACCTTTCTTTTTTCTTCCAAGTCATCCAATTTTTGTAACATGAGATCTGAATTAAGGTTTTTCTCCCATGCTTCTGTTCTGGTTGTAGACTTATGTTTTTGAATATTATATGTTTCAAATAACATATCGATATTCTTCCCTTGGAATTGTTTTCCATTATCAGAGACTATCGCTGCTGGAATCCCAAACCTACAAATGATATTCTCGAATAGAAATGTAAAAACATCAGTGTCTTTGAATCGCGCTAGTGCTTTTGCTTCTACCCACTTGGTGAAATAATCAGTGGCTACAATTAAGTATTTTTTTTTCTTTGTGCCTTCAGCTAATGGTCCGACTATATCAACTCCCCATTTCGCAAATGGCCATGGACTAAGTATTGAATTTAATTCCGTAGCTGGTGTTTTGATTTTCTTACCAAATCGTTGACATTCTTCGCACCTTCGAACCATTTCTTCCGAATCTTTCAACATGGAAATCCAATAATAACCCTGCATTTTGGCTTTTAACGCTAGCGATCGTCTTCCACTATGGTTTCCTGCATCTCCATAATGTATTTCTTTGAGAATTCGTAATCCTTCTTTTTGTGATAAACATCGAAATAATGGTCCAAGAAAAGAATGTCGATAAAGAATTCCATCTCTAAGTTGGTAACTGTTTGACTTAAGTTGAATTTTCCTTGCTTCTTTAGAATCTGTTGGTAACACTTTATTTTGTAAATATTGATGTATCGGGGCTCTCCAATCTGGCTCACTTGGTTGATCATTTTCTTGTTGCGATGTAGATGTGGCACTTTGTATGGCTGAGTCATCGATACCATCTTCCTCTATGTTATTTAATACTTGTGCTCTTATGGATGGCTTGTATATTCTCCCAATTTTTAGCGCTTTAGTATTTGGGTCATTTATCATGGACGAGATATACGCCAGTGCATCTGCATGTCGATTTTTTTCACGAGACAAATGTCGAAAAATAATATTTGGAATACAAACTGTTAAGCTTTGTACAAGATTTTTGTATCGTTCCAAGTCCTCATCGACCGTTTGATATTTTAACTCAATCTGTCTAATCACCAGCTGCGAGTCACTTGTGAGTCTTACATCACTTATTCCTAGTTCAATAATGAGTTTGAGAGCATGGACCACTGCTTCATATTCTACTATGTTATTTGTATGTTCTTCGAACTCAAGTCGAAATGAGTGTACCATACGTTCTCCCTTTGGTGCTGTAATCACGATACCTATTCCTGCTCCTTCTTTATTTCGCGACCCATCAACAAAAACCTCCCATCGTTGTGAACTATTTGAATCTAGAATATCTACTGGTTCTTCTTCTTCACACCCCGGAAGTCCTTGAATTTCATACTCTTCCTCGATTGGAAAATCTGCCAAAAAATCAGCTAGAACTTGGGATTTCTGCGCAGTTTATATCTCATAAACAATGTTGTATTGTTCTAGCTGAGCGTTCCATTTTGCTATTCTTCCTACCTTCCCTGTATTCTTTAAAACTGATTCCAACGGTGCTTTGGTTAATATACGAACATAATGAGTAAGAAAATAAGTGCGTAACTTCTGAGTAGCAAATATCACTGACAAAATTAATTGTTCAATCTTGGTATAATTTCTTTCTGCTGAATTCAGAGTCTTACTGATGTAATATATTGGTTTCTCAATCTTATCATTCGTTCGCACCATTACTCCACTAATTGCATTTTCTGTTGCCGCTATGTACAAAGTTAACATTTCTTCTGGTTCTGGTTTTTGTAATGCTGGTAACGTGGCAAGATGTAATTTTATACGTTGAAATGCTTGCTCACAACGATCGTTCCATTCAAATTTATTTTTCTTCTTAAGTACATCAAAAAAGGGTTTACATCGTTCTGATGATCTTGCAATAAATCTACTCAATGCAGCCAAACACCCATTTAACTTCTGTACACTTTTTATACTGTTTGGTGATGGCATATCTGTTATTGCTTGTATTTTTGCCGGATCAACTTGAATTCCATCTTTTGTAACCAGATATCCCAAAAATCGCCCTGATGTAACACCAAAAATACACTTCTCTGGATTTATTTTCATCTTATACTTCCGTAGTGCACCAAAAATTTCAGCCAGGTTCCGTAAATGATCACCAGATAACTTACTTTTTACTAACATGTCATCCACATAAACTTCCAAAGTTTTTCCGATCCATGGTTTGAATATTGCATCCACTAGGCGTTGATATGTTGCTCCTGCATTCCGTAGTCCGAATGGCATTCTAGTGTAACAATACAATCCTCGCGGAGTAAAGAACGATGTGTGTTCCTGATCTGCTTCTGCTAATGCTATCTGGTTATACCCAGATTGTCCATCCATAAATGATAACATCTCATGTCCTTCAACAGCATCTACTAACTGATCAATGTTTGGGAGTGGATAACTATCTTTTGGACATGCTTTATTTAGATTGGTAAAATCTATACAAATTCTTACTCCACCATTCTTTTTCGGGACAATTACCATATTAGAAATCCATGTGGGGTATCGTACTTCTCGAATGAACCCTGCACCTAAAAGCTTTGTTAATTCTTTTTCCACTGGTTCATGATATTCTGGTGCGACCTTTCGTATCCGTTGGCGAAAAGGAATTGCATCAGGATGTATTTTTAACTCATGCTGGACGATGTTGGGGTCAATCCCCGGCATGTCTTCCATTTTCCAAGCGAACACATCTATATATTCACAAAGCAATTTAACTATCTGTTGTTCCAAATCTGTTTTTATTAATGTCCCAATTCGCACTTGCTTGGGGCATTCTGCAGTGCCAATATTTATGACTTTTGTTTCCTCTACTGGGGTGAAGACTGGTTTTGGAATCCCAATTGGAGTTGGGGTTCCCTTTAATTGCTACATCGTCCCTTTTTGTTGCTGGTCTTCCATATTTTCTCGATTTTTGCTACTCTCTCCTTTTTCACTTTCTGTTTTATTTTTTGCATTTTTTTCTAAGTATTGGTTTATTTCTTCTTCTTTTGCTTTAATTCTTTGTTCTTTTTTCTTTTTATATTGTAAATGCTCCCGTTCCTCATTTATTCTTGTTTCTGCCATTATACAAAGCTTAGCATCTTCTTGATCACCCTTTATCTCCATCTCTCCTCGTGGTGTTGGAAATCGTAGATATTGATGATAAGTTGATATTACACCCTTTAATTGATGAACCCATCGTCTTCCAATTATAGCATTGTACGGGGAAGGTGCATCCACAACGCTAAATCTTGTCAGAATGTTGATTGGTCCGGCTGAAACTTCAAGATCAATGTCTGCTTTTGGTTTAGAAGATATTCCATTAAATCCATAAATGACGAATCGTGAAGTGATGAGTTGATCTTCTTTGAAACCCATTTTACAAAATGTATTGTAGAACATCACATTCAATGAACTGCCCCCATCCAAGAGTATTTTCTTGACATTCCAACCAGATATCAATAATGTTAACACAAGAGGGTCATTATGCATTTCAATTTCTTGGTTTACTTCTTGTGCAGAAAATGTTAATGGATGTGCCATCCAATCTTCCCATAATTCTACTTGCCTTCCTTGAATTCTAAAGGCCTCATGGTTCCGAATTCTCTTGCACAATTTCTTGTTGATTGCTACATTCAAATCTGTATCACACTTTTCCACACATGAGATCATATTAATAGTTTGTTTGTTATATGGAATATGTATTGCTTTGCCTTCATCATCTTTCTTTGTTGGTTCAATTTTTTGAATAAATTCCTTCAATTCTCCAGCATCAACCATTCTTTGTACCAATGCTATAAAATTTCTACAATTGTTTGTTGCATGCCCTTTATAACTGTGGTACTCACAATAGTCTTTTGAATGTTGCATAAATTCCAGTTGATTTCCCTTTGTTATTGGCCATTGAAAGTCTGGTCGATTCTTCAAGATGTTAAATAACCTGAAATATGAAACATTAAGCTTGGTAAAAGTTCTTTCTCGAAATTGTTGAGCAAAGTTTTTTCCATTCCCTTGTCGAGGATGTTTTAATTCTTTTGATTCAACTTTTGGAAGACATTTCCTTTTCTGTTCTGGTAATTCTTCAACTGAATTTGTTCTCCTTGTATTTCCTTGATTTTCAGAATTAATTCTCGATCCTTGCTCCTGTATATCTTGGAGTCTTGCACATGTTTCTATTATTTCTCTCAATTTGCCTTCAGTTTTTGGATTATTTCGATGGATTTCAACAAAGAGCTGACTCTTCCGATCTACAATCCCCCATTTATAATGGTTTATAGCTGTCATTGGGTCTAATTCACCTACTGCTTGACATATTGAATGCCATCTAGTTGTATATGATTGGATCGATTCTTCTGGCCATGACATTAAAGAATAAAGTCTGTCCTCCCCTGAATCAATTGGTCTGTTATACATGTATGCCTCTAAAAATTTCCTGACCAATTGTGCATAATTATTGATAGAATTTTCCGGTAATCTGTCGTACCACAATAATGCTGTTCCTGTTAAACTTGACGGAAAACATCTGCACATGATCGCTTCATGATCGTCCCATCGCGACATCACTCGGTTATAATACTTTAAGTGCGATGCTGGATCCTTGGTACCATCGTAACATTCGAACACTGGAATATTATATTCTCTTGGTAACGATACGCGCGTTAAATGTTGCGCTAACGGTGTTCGCTTTGCTTCTTTCAATACCTCTTCTATCCTTCCCCCCTCTTTATTTTTTAATCCTTTAATTTCCTCCTTCATTTGTTCCATCGCTTCCAAACATGTTTCCCATTGGGTTCGTTGAAAGTCATTCTCCTGTTGTCTTCTTACTCGAGATGTTGATCCTACTAACACTATTCTTTGATCTGGATTACGTTGTTCATTTCTTGTTATTTGTCTATTCGACATTGCCTCTTGATTTCGTATTCTGGTCACAGTTGGTCTTTGCTCTCGCTGAATTACATCTTTTAAAACTTGATTTTCGGTTGCTAGTAACTCAATTCGATGGTCGCTTGCTCTTTGTTCCTTTCTTATTTCCTTTATTTCTTCTAATAGGTCCTGTATTTGTCGTGTCTTTCTTTGAGAACTCTCATGATCTGAAGAGAAATTCTGAACCACTGTATTTGACATTAATTCTTGACTTGGGGTATGATTTCCCTCATTACTTTGTTGTTGTCCTGAGTCACTCCCTTCCTCTTGTCTATTTTCCAAGCCTTCATTACTATTTTGGTTCCCAGAATTTGCGTCTTGAGTCATATTTCTAGAATCTGTTGTTCCTTTACTGTCTTTCGCCCTCTCGATTGCTTTCCTTCCTCGATATCTAAAAATATTTTCTCAAATTAGTCAAATGAACTCTTATTCACTAAATCATGAAAGATTCTAACTATTATTTTAACCGTAAATTCTTCCTATCACAAGTCTAACTTTTCTGTCTTTATAAATTTTTTTGTTTCATATTTTTATCTACTTTTTTCCTCATAAAGCATTTTTCATGTTAATAAAGTATACTTATGTAAATAAACTTTACACTCATTTTTCGCATCTTGTAAAATTGAATTTCCCAATCTTTTTTTTTTTAAATTCTTTCAAGCACATGCGTTCTTTTCTTACCAAAAATTTTTCTTTCCTGGATGATTTAGTTTCGACATTAAATCCCTTTTTCATTCATCAGGTAGGATAAATCCTTTAATCATCCCTGTTTCTAGCGCCAAATTGTTTATGCCAAAAAATCCTTTCGACTAAACAACCAATCAAATTCTTGGATACAATTTACATAACTAAGATCGATTAATAAAGAAAAATCCTTTTATTCATTTCATAAAATCATTTATGAACAATACCATTCATCACTGGTCGTGTCGTAATCAACCAAAATATTCAAGTTCTTAGTCTCTAAAATAGAATGAAGTACAGGGATAAGAACAAGTTCGTTCCCACAAGGAAGCAGCAATTATCACTAATTTCAGTCACGTAAACAAGTAAACAGGGGGATTTTGTTGTTGTTTTAATAAACTAAACTAAGCTAAAAGTAAATACGCAAGTAAATAGAGATGTGAAATAGGGAGAAAAAGCATTGGTTAGAGATTTCATCTTCAGTCATCCAACATGTTATCAATCAAAGCATAATCAACATTCATGCATTAGTAATACCAAAAACCCTAAAGTAGCCAGTTATCTCGTCTACTTCGGCAAAACTCCTAATATCATCACAGAATGAGTACCTCCACCCTATGAATTCTTATGCACCGGATAACCTGAATGAGTACCTCCACTCAAGTTCAACCCAATGATAGCTATGGTCTTTGTGAGTTAACAACCCAAGTGAGTACCTCCACAGGATTTAGCCTAGGTCAAGCTTCTACACATATTCGTATGGCAACATCCCGTCGTTAACAAATATGTTATACTACTTGTAACCGGAGTCCCTCGACAGAATCGACTCTCAGAACTCCAGTCTAGCAATAGATATCAATGCTTATTTATCTGATTCCGGACTCAAGCAAATCAGCAATCAATCATATATCATTATACTTAGTAGAACATGAACGATATTAAAAACAACATGAAATCATGAGATATGCGCCATTCAATTAATAAACATGTCTTCAAACATCAAATTACATCCCTAACCAATAAAGAAAGGTTTAGCTCATCATGGGTTTCTTAAAACCCATGGAAAATAATTAAAAGATAAATTACTCAAACCGGAAAGATTGCGATGAACAATTGTGGCTTCGAAGCGCAGCTGCAAAGATAGCCAGCAGCCTCCAAAACGCCTTCAGCCTTTTTCCTTTGCTTTCTTCTTCTTTCCCTCCTGTATTGTATTTGTCTCACCGTGATATATCCTCTAAAACTCCTGGATACTTTGGTATTTATATGTCCTTTAATCCCTAAAATCCTTGCATGTAGCCTTTGGAATCCTAGTTTGTCTCAAACTCTCCTTGCGTAGCCAACTTGTGGCTAACTTGGTTGCCAGAGCCTTTGATGATGAACCTGACCTCCAATAAACCATTGGGACTTCAATATATGTTATATCTACCCCTACAATAGGCTTCCCACGAGAAAGGCCTAATTTCTTCATGTGGGATTCGAGTTAGCCACTTAGCCAATCCTAATAGAACTAGTAAATGTGCTAAGTATCCATATTTCACTCCAACAAGGTATATCAGCTCCAAATCCTTTCCTAAACCCATATGATGTCTAAAACATAGCTAATAACCCACCAAGGCTATCCACTAGCCCATCAAACCATTCTAGCCCTTCAAATCATGACTTAGCACATTACCGCATCATGCTTCAGCCGCACTTGCGCCTTGCCGCTGGCTGCGTAGGCCAAATAAGCCACTTAGGGGCTTTGCCCATATCTTCCTCAATTTTGATCAGAATGACTTCATTCTTTCACCATTGGCTTTGTAATTCAATTACCTACACTGTCGTATGTGAAAGGCCTATTTTAAGCAGAGTTTCACTGGCTCCTCGGTGATTCTAGCTCTTAAGCTCCATTCTGCGGGTTTCTGAAC
>JAJJMC010017424.1:0-10339 GCA_023531435.1 Papaver californicum
GGTTGAAGCAATACGATCAGAACATGAAATGTTGGGATCGTTTTTTTGGAAGTTCAGTACAGAACGTAATTGAACGTATCCAGGATGATGAATAGTTAATTTTGAATTTTTTTTTGAACATATGAATGTAAAAAAAAAAATATTAAGACAATGTTTTTCTCACAACGACTAATTCATTTTTTGCATGCATTTAATTCCATGAACAAATGATAATCGGTAGATAAAGGAGTAATATATCTACCGATTCCACCATATTCGGTAGTTTAAATTTTGTGCAAACTACCGATTATGTAAGTTGCCCCAAATTGGAATTCGAATTTTTTTCAAAACTCCTGGATACTAACAATCGGTAGTTTAAGAAATTCTAAAACTACCGATTATAATAAGTAGCCTCAAATTGGAATTCGAATTTTTTTGTAAAATTTCAACATTTTGTACAATCTCAGTCGGTAGTTTAAAAATTTCTTAAACTACCGATTATAATAAGTAGCTCCAAATTGGAATTCCAAATTTTTAGTAAAATTTTAACATTTTGTACAATCTCAATTGGTAGTTTAAGAAATTCTTAAACTACCGATTATAATAAGTAGCCTCAAATTGGAAATCGAATTTTTTTAAATTTTTTTAACATTTTGTACAATCTCAATCGGTAGTTTAAGGAATTCTAAAACTACCGATTATAATAAGTAGCCCCAAATTGGAATTCGAAATTTTTGTAAAATTTCAACATTTTGTACAATCTCAATCGGTAGTTTAAGAATTTCTTAAACTACTAATTATGATAAGTATCCCCAAATTGGAAATCAATTTTTTTTGTAAAATTTCAACATTTTGTACAACCACAATCGGTAGTTTCATTTCTTAAACTACCGATTATAATAAGTATTCTGACAAAAACAAGTAACATTCCCAGAATCGGTATATTAACATAAGCATTTACTTCCGCTTACAACCAAACTTTGAGAATATATTTGAAAATTTCTCAGAATCAGTAGATAAAATTAAACAAATACTTCCGATTATAACCAAACTCTGACAAAATATTTGAAAATTTCTCATAATCGGTAGATAAAGTTAAACATTTACTTCTGATTACACTTTGGACTTAATGAATTCATAGCTTTCAACAAATATGAATTCTTCTCCTTTTTCCTGATAGTAGTGTGTTTTTGCGAGATCCTCCTACACAGGCATAGAACAAAAAGAACATAATTCATCAAGTTTACTATGTTATTATTATTGAAAGATCTTAGAACTTAGCTTATGTAAAAGATGCTTACAAATTGTTGGATCGACAAGCCTAAATGGGTGCGGTTAAAGATCCGTTGTTGTATAGCTAAATAATCAGCTATCGTTATTCGAATAAGTTGGTACCTATCGTGAATTTGTTCAAGAGATCTTTGCTTTGGATTTCCATAATCTCGCACATATTTGATGTAGATCCTCCCCCAAAAGGTTTTGGGTGTAACCCTTCCAGCTATGACATCTTCACGTAGGGTTTCGTTATACCATGTTTTAATTATAGCCAAATCTTCAGTGGAGTCAAATGTTGCCATTCTTGTAAGTTGAGTTATGTGTATGAAACTAGGTGTGTGTGGTATTTGGTTGAGAAAAGAGAGGTGTATTTGTAGGATAATTTCAAAAACTAGCCGTTGATTGTACTTTCATTCTAAATAACCTGCTAAATAATTGCTCAAATATCATTATTCATAAAAGAAAACAACAATCGGTAGATAATAGATACCCTAAACTACCGATTATGTAAGTTGCCCCAAATTGGAAATCGTAATTTTTTCAAAACTCATGGACACTAACAATCGGTAGTTTAAGTAATTCTTAAACTAACGATTGTTGTTGAATGTACACAATCGGTAGTTTATGAAATTCTTAAACTACCGATTGTGCTTGGAATACCCAATCCAACGGTTTTTTTTTTTGAAAAAATAGTCGTTGGTAGTAAAACACTATAAAAGGAAACTATCTCTTTCAAGGTGATTTACATTCTCACATATCCCTTTCAACCTCAATCTCCCCTATCCCTTTCAATCTCATTCGCATTCTCACATTTGATTTTGAATGGCTCTTCAATACACTAACGACGAAGATGTGGCCATCATTAGATCATGGGTAACAATCATGGAGCACGAGTACGAAACTGCGTATTGGAACAGCAATAACCGAGCCACTAATGAAAATCTGATGGCGTATCATAACACTTATCCTTGGTGGAAGCGTGTGTTTCAGATTTATGTGGCATTAAACGGAAATGAAAATCAAAAGGATTCCCGGAGGCATAAGGACAAGGTATGAGGTGTTGTTTGAACGGTTGGACAACTTGAAAGAGGAAATGAGACTGAGATGTCGAGCTTGTCCCACCGAATCGCCTGTGGCAAGAGTAAGTGTTTTACGTTAATAAGTCGTTCATTAAAAAGAGTTTTCAAGCATTGAAACGTATAATTGATTTATTTTTTTTCAGTGTGTGATAGATCTCCACCAATATTTTGTTAAGCATGGGAGAATTTTATGCATGAGGATTGCTATCGGATAATGGAAGAAAGTACCTTGTTCGGTTTCCACCTATATGCTAATTGATTTATTGTATTTCATTCCTGTAATATTACATGTATGCCTTTTCCATTCAATGAAATGATTTTACGTCCAACTGTTTTACAAAAGCAATCAACTGATCTAATCATTTTGTTCACAAAGTACGTTAAACTCACTCAATTGTTTATAATCGGTAGTTAAAAAATCAACTAAACTACCAATTATGCATAATCGGTAGCACGGGCTCTACATTATCAACTGATTGAGCATATGGACACACAACAATCGGTAGTTACATAAAAGATTAACTACCGATCATGTGTCATTTTGGATCCAGTAGAATAATCGGTAGTTTAGGTGTAAAAATAACTACCGATTGTGTTCGATGTTTTTGAGTATAACTAACTAGCATAGTCGGAAGTTTAACCGTATACGAAACTACCGATTACCACTAAATTTTTGTCCAGTTATACAATCGGTAGTTTATGACTAAACATAACTACCGATTGTGCTTGAAGTTCATGGACAATGAAGAACAACACAATAATCGGTAGTTAACACAAACACGAAACTACCGACTATAACATCTTAGATTTTAGGTTTAGGGTTTCAAATTTTTATTAGTGGACGGTTTTATGGTAATAATTTGATTAGTGAAAGGTTTTATGATAATTTTATATACCCCTAGGTTACCCCTTAACTTCTTCCATTGGATGACTTTTAAAAAGTAACCCCTAAATGATTTTTGTTAGCCCTCAAATTCACAAGCTTAAATTTATCCATACGTAAAAGATGTTACTGATAAATTTATCCATATGTAAAAGATGTTACTGATAAGGGTTTATTATGAGATGGACCGTCCTTTTTTCTTTCTTTTTTTCCCTTTTTACTGAGGAATGATCTTTCAAAGCAACATCCATCTTCTTTTTGGGTAATCTGAGGCACCAACTGACCTAATCACACACTTAAAAATAAAAAATTCCTTAACTGTACCTCTACCTAATTTAACTCTTTGTTTACATCTTGAATTCTTTTAATCCATCCCAAGATCTAAAATACCCAAACATCCAGCTTAATCTTCACTTCCATTCCACAACCCTCTTCTTCTCCACTTTGGAGGGTGGGATGTAGTTAAAGCAGTTGACACGGCTCTATCTGAAAAATGGTGGTATGGATTCTTACTTTTTACAGGCTCATCTGATGCTAAAATGGATTTACCTCTCTAACTTCATTATTCATAGTACAAGAAAATTGACTTCACTATTCTGACGCAACCACATAAACTCTTAAACAGAACGCAGGAAGAACAAGTATCACTTCAAACGGCCTCCTAACTCTAGACGAACACCAAAAATGGATTCAATCAGCAAAACCAAATTAATTTACTTCCAAGATATGTTGATTCTTCAGTCTAAGACCTCATTCATTTCTCAGTTTCAGGTGATAATTTTCAAAATAAACCCTAATTTTCTGCCTTAATCCTCAAATTGTCCTTCCTTTAAAAAAAGTTGTATTGAATTTGGAAAGGGAGAAGATAATAGGTATGCTTTGATATTGGAATCCACCATTTTTCATCCACAAGGAGGTGGACAACCATCGGATATTGGTTTCATTTCAAATGAGGAATCCGGTTTCAAATTCATTGTGGATGATGTTAGATTAAAAGATGGATTGGTAAGAAACTCGTTTCCCTTGTTTATTTATTTTCCATTTTTGTGCCCTAGTTTTGATAAGTTATTCTGTTTTGGGGGAGGTAATGATAGGTACTCCACTATGGGTGTTTTGAAAATTCCTGTGGTGGTGAACCAGAACTTGAAAAAAGGCAACAAGTTTGCTTATTCGTAGATAAAAAGCGAAGAATTCTTAATTCTAGGTAGGTATGCTAGAATTCCAGCTCCTTAATCATATGGTAATTTACATTATGTTGAAAACAGATTCATACCTAGTATTAACATGTTTGCAGCTGTAATACGCATCTCTCACATAGGATAAATAGCATACTTGCTAACAACAGATATTACCCTTAGTCGGAATTTTGTAGACATAGAAAACACCATTGTAACCAGCATCAAACATATTTCTGATAAGCTTTATGAAATTAGCAAGAAGATAATAGAAAGAACACATAGTTTCACTTCGGGTTTTGACTTGGACTTCTAGTTCTATCTCCTCGTACTTAGAATGATGGATAAATTGTGATTTTTCTTTTATCGCAAGAGGCTACAAGAGAGTCTTAGTGAACAGCCGTGTGCCATCCAACCTTTCCACCATGTCAGGTGACATTTCACTAGCTGAGTCATATAACACCCAGGGTTTACACAACCTTAACACTTGATTAAACCTAACCTTACCTTAATCCAGCTCATTACTGATCTGGATTAAACTAATCAGAGATTAACTTAAAGATAGACATAATTTGTTGCGTAAACCGACCAAGATGTCAATCATTATAAATTCAAAAAGAAAGTCTCACTTGTGCGTAGTAACATCACTTCTAAAAATGTTTTGTCTTTGATATCGTGGTGGATGAATATGAATGTAATCGCGGCAAATAATAAAAGAACATGTTCGTTTTTCTGGTTAGTGTTTTCGTTTGATTAAGTTGTTCAGTAATCATGATTTTGTTTGATTTTTTATAGGTTGCATTCAGCTGGACATTTGTTGGATACTTGCATGCAAAATGTGGGTTTAGGAAATTTAGAGCCAACCAAAGGTTACCGTTTCTCTGATGGGTATGTTCTTGGAGCAACTCTGACATCCGCAATGGAAAATGAGTATCTAAAGTTCAGAAGTTATAATATATCGACCTTTTCTTCTTTATTGACACAACTCTCAGCTACAAATTTTAATTAATAACTATATCAGGTCGTAAAATTCTTGATGTAGTTTGTTGGATGCCTTATGTCGGCTGTTACAGTCTATAACTCTCATGGTCGGCAACTAAGAATTTACACTTTTATTATAACCTTCTAGAATTCGGGGAATCACTTAATCAATCTGCATTAGCTTGTTAATCTTCTCAATTCTGCATTAGCTTTTCAGTTTTCGATCCATTATGTATAATGTTAACATTTGCAGCCCATTTGTTGAGTATAAAGGCATAGTTCCACAAAATGAATTGCAAAGTAAACAAAAGGAGCTGGAGCTTGAAGCAAATGCGTTAACATCCAAAGGGGGAAAGGTCTGCAACAAATCCTACTAGAAACATGTATTTCCTTTTATACTGAATATTAACAAATAAACATCTATCTGTAGGTTTTTGTTGCTGTTCTTCCGTATGACGAAGCTTCAGAGTTATGCGGTGGGTCTCTTCCTGATTACATCTCCAAGGTCAGAGCTCATAATGCATCATTACTCTAATTTTGTTCCCAGTTCAAATGCATTACTCTAGGTTGAGTTTCGAAAAATGCATTTTAAATGTTATCGTCCTCGCAAATTTGCAATTCATGCAGAGTAGTACACCTCGCGTCGTGAAGATGGGGAATAGTCCAGGCTGCCCATGTGGAGGGACCCATGTTTCTGATATCAGGGAGATCAAGAACCTCAAGGTATTCTCCTGTTAACATTTCCATCAAATGTATGTCGGTATTAGGTGGAGACGTAAGAAGGGAACCGATGTCTTCATCTTAGCCTTAGGTTAGTATATGACATGATATAATAGAAAAAGCATGTGAATCCCATCAAACTCAAGGGAATTAAACCCAGTAAGTTTTCTACCTTGACCATGAGCATCGCCAAATAGTGATATTCACTGTCGCAAAATGTTTGCTCTTGTAGATTCAATAATTGGTGATGAACTTTCACTGGTCATAGCTTCATAAGGATTATTTTATTTTATTTTTTATCTACCTGAAGGATCATTCTGCTAATTAAAATGTTTGTTGTTGGTAGATATAAACTTGTGAGCTGCATTATTTCTTTATGTAGTTTACCTAGAAGCACAGAATAGTTCCCTAAGTCGGTAAGAAATTTTAGCTGTCATTTGCACTACTCTCACATTCCATGGGGTGAATTTTTTGGGCATCAAACATTTTATTGTAACTGAAATAAAAGGTTTGATGATCCTTTCTCAATCTACTTCAGCTTCTGCAAGTAGATTGACGGGCATTATTTATTTTTTTCCTAGAGCCCAATGGTGAAGGAATAGCAATCTTTGATTATCCCTTCAATCAAAACTGACAAAGAATAAGTGTATATTTTCTCTATCTTAACTTGATACAACAATAGACTACTAGTTTTGACAACCTCCAACATATTTGAATTAGTAGGATATTTCTATCTAGAGGAATTATAAATCTATAATGTGTGAGAGATCTATATTTCTTGTAAAATTAATGTCTAGCTTCGAATTTTGTTTGTACTGCTTCATGTTATGTTGTTCACTATACAAACTTTTATTCAGGTTACCCAGATCCGTGTAAAGAAGGGTTGCACAAAAGTGTTTTATACCATAGAGATCTAACCTTGTCAGATTCCATTTGAAGAAACAAGTAAGTTGTATGCGAATTTGCTGTAGCTGAATTTATGTGGATTATTTGTGCGAACTAGAAATGTATGAACTCTTGCTTTTTGTATGGGAAAAATTAAGAAACACTAATATACGTAATACGTTCACAGTTTCAATAATTGTCAATCTGAATTGAACACTGTTATAACTTTTATGAAGTTCTGGTTGGAAATTGGTTTGTCTTTCTTTTATGGTCATTTAATCTGGGAATGCTAGGAATACCTTTTAGAGTTTCAGAAAAAAGAACTTATTACTGATTTGAAGGGAAATGTTTTGGCCGGATGTTGTTAAATGATTCCTTTCAAACAAGAACCCTAATTGTTAATTATCAAGAGAACCAAATTCAACTATTAAAATTTAATGTTTTTTAGAATAAAATTGTTCTTTGAAACTATGCACAGAGTAAAATCAACGACCATGTCAACCTGACTTTATGAATTGATTGATCTTACCCCAATTTTGTTTGCTCTATCTAATTTGTCAACTAATGCCTGTTGAAGTTACTAAAAAATATGATTATGAATATGTCAAAGTCTCGACTAAGAAGCCGAGACTCTGTCCTAATAGAACTTCATTATACAGCAGTAGACAATGTTCTACCTACCATTAACATATAGCAATAACGATTATTCGCCGTTGAAGCTCGGATATTTATAATCCTAAGCTGTCATTATACAGCAGCAGTCGTCACGATATTTATTAGCACAAGTTATCTAATTTTATAGTCTGCTACTTGTTAATGTCAATGGTCGACATTAACTGGTCCTAACCTCAATTGGACCTAGCAACATCTATTTTTTCTGTGTTTTGTACATATGTAGCATGAGATAAGAAATAACTGGAGAAAGATTAATGGCGAGGGTGGGGAATTTCATTGAGAAAAAGAATCTTGTTAGCCATCTGACTCATGAACATCTTCTAAAAGAGGTTCAAGGAAATGGTGAAGAGTTCATGTGTAAAGGTTGCTGCACAGTTGGTGAGGGCGTGAGATACGTTTGCTCAGAGAACTGCAATTTCAGTCTTCATGAAATCTGCACAATCGCCGAGGCATTCATCTCTTCTCATATCCATGTACACACACTCGAACTAAACTGGGAAGGACTTTGTCAAGATCAAAATAAGAGTAATATTCATGGCCATCATCATCACTGCAATGTATGCGAGGAGGAAGTGGTGGGACTTTACTTCACATGCCCACAATGTGACGACTTCTATATTCATCCTGTTTGCACCAAGTTTCCAGAACGACTACACCATGTGATCGATACAAAACATGATCTCACGTTTCAAAGCATAGTGCTTAATCCAGTTTCACCAAGATTTTGCAGCATTTGTCATGGTGTTTGTAGTAGTCCTTGGAGGTATAGATGTGGTCCTTGTGGGTATGATATTCATCTCGAGTGTGTAATTAAACCTCTTCCTTCATTTACTTCTTCACCTCAACCTGATTTCTCATGTCGCTCAGCCTCAATGTCCACACAGTCGCCACCAGTGATGCATCAGCAGAAGTCTATGGTGGAGACGCAGAAACCAGGAATTCATTACCATCATCAAGAATACTTTAATAATGATCATGCCAGTTATGTTGCCGTCGGGGTGCCCCTTGCACAGCCTTATCATTATGGGTTACAGATGCAGGCTCCAGCACCATACCACGGATACCAGCATTTCCAACACCCAATCACCTCGCCAATACCATTCGAGATGTACCAGCAGCATTGGCAGCAACCAAACTCTCAACCTGAAATGTAGCAGAAGCATCAGCAACCACCATCCATTCAACCTAATCCTTTGTTTGGCATGTACCGAATGCCGCAGCCTACGCTGGGTATGCACAAGTATCAGCAACAACCATACATGAAACCTGATCCAATGTATGACATGCCCCAGCATCAGCAACAGCAATTCATCAAACCTGATCCTGAGATACTGGAAAGTCATGGTACGGTGTCGTCTGAGTTACCTTCGCCTTCCACATCTGGTAGTGAGAAAAAGAGGTTTAAGAAAAGGAAGATTTTTGTAATTGTGGCAAGAATTGGGCTTACTGTGGGTTTGGGTGTCGCATTTGGAGCTCCTATCCCCTTCTAGCATTTCTTTCATTTGCAGATTCACAAGAGTTCCAACATTTTCAAACATTATTATGTCTTGATTCTCAATAAAGTGATAAACCTTTTGATGGGTTTAAATCTAGCCGTGCCGTTGCACGATGAGATGAAACATCATTAGTCATCTTAATACGAGTCCCAGAAAAAGTATGTCATAAGGCGTGTTGCCCTGCCAAGAATTTGATGGTATTTTAACTGATTGAATGAAATTATTCCTTGAATTTCCTTATAAAAGCTGTTCCAGTATAGCAGTTTTTTTTTTTTTGATCGATCAAAGAGAATAGATTAAAAGGCACATAAGCCGTGTGCGGGCAGAAACAACCAATAATGAGCCAAAAACTAGCAAAAATAAAACAAAAGCAAAAAAAAAACGCAACTTGTGAATCCTAACAATCCGAAGTCAACTTACAAACCGCAATGAGAGACAATTGCCTAAAGTCAATTAGCTGACTCATCAACATCTTCTATAATTAAATCATCGTGGTTTTTCACGAGATCACCAAACATTTCTTCACGCTTAGTCTTTACAGATGGGAATTCTAAGCCCCATAGAGTACCAAGCTCGACGAGTTTATCTGCCGAGACTTTAATAGGAGCTTTAGATTTATGAGGCTTTTTCTTTTTTATGCATGAAATACTCAATTTCATACCAATTCCTGCAATTTGCTTAGACGAAGACGGCTTAGCGATGTTTACTTTAGAGTCTTTCGGAACTAACTGGGAGGTGGCTATCTCCCCTTATTCTTCTTCTTCTTCTAAATCTTGAAACTTGTTGTGGGATTCAAAACCAGGGGGATGGCAGGATTTGCACCTTCCACAACCGGTTGAGTCTGTAGTTGCTTTACTTTTTTCTTTTTGCCTGTGCGTTTCTTTCTTTTAAAAGAAATCCACTCACCAAGAACCTCTTCTTCTCTCGAGTCATCCTCTTTGTCTTCTAGATTGTCCTCAAAATCTGGAACATTATAAGGATTAAGAAGACAAGTTGGTGCCTGCCCACAATCATTCTTTTTCCGACTAGAATTCTTCTTCTTTTTAGTGTAAGTTGTCCACTCATTTGTTTCTGCTATATCCCTTGTATTAGAATCAGTGGCGGCCTCTATTAACTCATTTCCTTGAGCACTTGTATTTTCATTCATACTATGTGGAACCAATTCCTGGATAATGTTCTCAACGATTCCAG
>JAJJMC010017433.1:0-13905 GCA_023531435.1 Papaver californicum
ACGCTAAGTTTTCGCTTTCGCGTACACATGTCCTTAAGAAACTTGGAGTAAGCAGGAATCTGCCTAATTGCATCTAATAATGGAAGGTTGATCGTGACTTTCTTAAAAACTTCCATTATTTCATTAAAATTGGATTCCTTCCTAGTAGGTGCTAACAACCTTGGGTATGGGGCTCTAGGCATGAAATCGGTTCTCTGAGGGGTTGCCTCAGGTTTTTCAGAGGCTTTATCAGTCTCTTCAACTATTGGGTCAGGGTGAACTACAGTTTGTTCACTATCAGGCCTAGTTACCTTGTTATCCACTACCTTACCATTCCTAAGGGTACTAATTGCATTCACATGACTGGATGATTTTTCACCAGTCAACATTCCATTGGATCTTCTAGGATTAGGTTCGGGTTGACTAGGGAACCTACCAAGTTCTCTCTCTCTCAGAACCGTAGCAATGTCACTGACTTGGGTTTGTAAACTTAACACAGCTTTTTCTAGGCTTTGGAACCTCTGCTCATACTTTTCATCATTGCTGGGATGAGTTGGACCAGCCGAATTCTTATAACTGAAGCCTGGAGGACCTTTAGCATTACTAAACTGACCTTGAGCCTGGCCTTTCGACCAGGAAAGGTTCGAGTGGTTTCTCCATCCAGGGTTATAATATTCCGAATACAGGTCGAACGTTCTCTAGTTATCAAATCTAGTGTTATTATAAAGAGCAAAAGCCTGCTCTTCGAATTGGTTGGCTCTGAACTACTAGCTTAATTCATTTCGACCAGTTCTAGCCTTCTAGATAAGGCTTCTATTTGGGCCTTTGAATCGAAAGATCCTTCTACCCTATGAATGTTTCCTCTTCCTAGAAGAATTGTTCTTTTTGGCTCTCTACTGCTCTCCCACTGCTGGGTCTTCTCGGCGATGTCCCTCAGAAGTTTCATCGCCTCAGCAGGAGTCTTACTGTCGAACCCTCCGGTTGACAAAGACTCGACCAAGGTTATAGATGCATAATCTAAACCGTCATAGAGGATTTGAACTAGCCTTAACTCCTCTATACCGTGGTCTGGGCATTGGGACAATAAGTCATTGAACCTTTCTACATACACATACAGAGACTCTCCCTCTAGCTGGGAAAACGTGCATATTTTCCGCCTAACAGACGAAATTTTGTTCCTAGGAAAGAACTTCTGAATAAAAGCTGAAGTAAGTTGGGCATAGGTTTCAATTGACTGAGGGGCCAAGCTATACAGCCACGACTTGGCTTTATCTCTTAGTGAAAAGGGAAATAATCTAAGTTTAATAGACTCGTCATTCAAGTCTCTAATTCTGATTGTGCTACATATTTCCTCGAATTCCCTAACATGAAAATAGGGATTTTCGTTTTCTTTTCCTAAGAATAATGGAAGCATCTGGAAAATTCCGGGTTTCAGTTCGTAGCTCGCTTCAGTAGCGGCTAACTTGATGCAAGATGGACGTAAGGTCCTGGTTGGATTCCACAAATCCTTCAGAGTTGTCATTGCTGAGACGGTCTCGAGAGTGACTATTTCACTCTCAGTTTGACTTCTCAAGGTTAAGGTGAACTACCGGTCTTCCACTAATTAACCTACCCTGAGGGTCTCTATCCCAAGTTCGCCTTAAGGGCGTCCTTGGCATGCAAAAATTAAATCCTAACAAGCAATTAATCAAACACAATCGTGGCTTGACTCAACCAAATCAAACCTAAATCTAGCAAACAACAAGCATGATGGTTCCACTTAGATTGTCTCTAGACCAGCTTCTATTCTTTTAAAAATCAACTGGTTATAATTTTAGCAAACCTCCTAGAACGATCTGAATTAGATTAATTCGAAGAGAAACAGGAGAAGCTCAATGGAGCTTTGATACCCCTGTCTCTTTGGCACTTTTCCATGGGTTACAAGGCGGCTCTAATCAACTTAAAATATTCTTCATGTTCTTTGAGTTAGGCTAATAAAGTAACCCGTACAGTCCTTTTGAACGATTTTCCAATAAGCTCGATACCCTATAGGTCTCTTTCTAGTCAAGATTTTAGGCTTAGGTTCGCGTAGGTTTCGTTTTCCTAAGGCGGGCAAGAAGGAGACGGTGATGAAATCCGAAACCTTATCTTGTATGGCCAGGCCTTGCCCTTTACTATGCAAAAATTAAGTTCCGTATTCAGTCCTCAACATATATGCATACAAAGGCGTCCAGAAAACCCACTGACAGGAGATTCGTGGGTTGGTCGAAGTTTACCTCCCGTACTAGACGGGCGACGAACCGTTGAAGTCGACTCGGGCCACTAATATCCTTTTCAATAGTGTGCGAACCCGAGGGGCCGAGACAATATCGTAATTGTCGTCCTTTCCTGCACACAGTTTGATATTCAAAACTACCCTTCCGTAGGGTTTAAAAATAATAAAATGTCCAAAATGTCCCAAAAATAATGTCCAAAAGTGTCCGAAAATAAAAGAAAAATTACAGAATTAATAAAAACCCTAATACAATTTTCTAAACTAATTAAAACTAATTAAAACTAATTAAAATAAACTAAAAATCTAATTAAAAAAAATAAAATCTTCGATCTTCTTTTTCGTTCTTTAAGCTTTTCCCTTTTAATTCCAAGTCTTTAGCTTTAATTCCAAAACTTTGGCGTACTCTCTTTTCGATCCAAAATCCAACCTGTAGCCGCAAGAGAAATACCAAAAGAAGCGTACAATAAAACAAAGTAAAATAATAAAACTAAAAATAAAAACCTAAAAATAAATCTAAAAACCTAAACCTAAAAACAAGTCCCCGTCGGCGGCGCCAAAAATTGATGTAGTTTTTATAGTGGTAAATAAGGTGATCGTTTCTCGAACTTGTAAAGGTAATGATCTTAGAAAATAATGATTTAAATTAACTCTAGAAAATTCCAGGAGTATGAAAAAGACTAAATAACCTAAAAATGATTTTTGAATAATTTTAAAAGGACCAGGAATCAGGAATCAGGTAATTCTAACAACCTATGTTATTAATCAGATAATTCTTTTTAAATTAATTGAAGCAAAAGTAATTGCCAAAATTGGTTTTGTTATGCTAACAAACAGAGGTAAATCACAAGCATGGACTATCAAAATTAATTAACCAAGCATAATCCATCAAGCAAAAGCACAACTGTTGAAAGAAAACCGTTTTCACTATTTAAAACTATGCAATTCTGATGTAGTTTTTAAAGTGGTAAAAAGAGGTTCGATTCTCGAACTTGTGAAGGTGATGATTTTAGAAAATATTCAACTTAACCTAAACTAATAAAAATCAGGAAAATACACTAGAGATGATTTTTATAAAATATGGAAAATACCAGGAATCAGGAATCGGGTAATTCTAACAATCTATGTGATTAATCATGTAATTCTTTTTAACAATTTAATTCAAGTTTGCCAAAAATATGTTTCCTAAAAGAATAATTGTAAATCCTAAGCATGAGACATCAAGAGTAATTAACTAAGCATGACCCATCAAAAGAGAACACAACTATTTAATAAAAACCATTTTTTATCTAATTTAAATCCATGCAAATAATAATAAAAGAATTATAAATAATTAATTAAAAATAGACTTACCACATAAAATTGAGAGAAAAACCTCCTCCATCATCCCAGTAAATAAACTTAGCCCATGGAGAAGAAAACTTGCTCAAAAGATCTTTTCATTGCTCAAAATATCAATTACAAGGTTGAATAATAGTGCAACAGCTGAACAGACGCGTTTATAAGTGTTACAGAACAAGGTTCAGCCGTTACAAAAGGCTAAGGCAATTGAAAAGGGAAAGGAAACTCAAAACTATAGGCAACAGAACAGCAACACTTAAAAGTGTTGCTGTGTCTTCTTCTTCGGCAGCGATGGGATGAAGAACACGGTCACCGGCGGTGACCGGTGCAGCAGCAGTTGGTCGGATCGTGAGTATTCCGGCCACAATTCCGGCGACTCCGAAACTTCAATTCTAAGCTATTCTCCCCGTTCTTCTTGGCTTCTCTTGGTATATATAGGCTCTAGGGATCCTTGTGAGTCTTCTAAACCTAATAGAACTCTTTAAAACACATCCAAATCCTCCCAAATCCGAATCAAAGTATAACTCCCTTTTTCCGGCCAAATTCGGATTTGGGGCTATTTTTCCGGCTAAAATTGTTGTTTCTTCACGTGTTTAATCTTGTATTGTCCTCTAGTATATTGTGTATCAATTTGGGACGAAAATATACAAGTTTTATCATGAATCAAAGTTCACAGTTGTATGCAGACGATTTCCGTGACTGGCTTGACTTGGTCAACTCGGGTTGACCGATTTGACTCGGGTTTGACCCGATTTTGACCGAGTTGACTCGAGGGTACCCCTTATCCACTTCTAGCGTGCCAAATAACACTTGTCCTTGAGTGCCTTTATCACTTTTTGAGCCAATTTTTCCACAAATCTTTATTTTTCAAATGTACCTACAAAAGCATAAAAACACGTAATATTTGCAAAATCGAATACTAACTTAATAGAAACTAAGGTGCAATTTAGACACTAAAATGTGTCTATCAGTTGCTTTTGGCTCTTTTTCACGTTGTTGCTGGCTTACTTTCTTCTTATTCATTGCTGCTGGCCTTTTATTCTCTCTTTTTTTTTTTTTTTTTTTCAATTTACGCCAGCAGCACCAATATTTTTTTTCTGTTTTCTTTTTGAATTTACGCCAGTTTTTGTATCTTTTTACGCCTGTAGCAATTTTCATGTTGCTGATTTTTCTAGCCTTTTACGCCACTGCTGGTTTTGTATGGATGCACTCTTGCTTCTTGTTTACTTTCATACACGAGTTACTTGCTTGCTCTATTTTTAACTTTTTTCCGATTTTTATTGCTCCGCCTGTTGATGATGATACGTTTCTATGGACTTGACGTTGCCGAGAGAACGATGCCAATTGCAAACCAAACTACAAGAATAAGTTAGCAACTCTGATGACACCCTCATGATTGATAAAAAATAGCACTCAAGAGATCAAAAATAGTGCTGAAAATTGGTGCGAGGTTAGGTAGCTCATCATTTTACCCTGAATTAGCGCAGATGAAACACTCTAAACGTATAATTGAAGGTCTGGTGCCTCACTCATGGGTATTGAATGATTACAAGTCTAACATGTACTCTCCTACCGGCAATTTAGGTCCATTTTGGTCGTCTCTAGCCTCTCAAAAACTAAGCACTCCGAATATAGTTCTCTAATATTTCTAAGTTCAGTTGTTTCGAGTAGAAATCCGTATGTAAACGTAGCTAGCCGTATGCCAATTGACTCTAAAATCTCTAAAAGTTGAAGGTTTTCATGCAAATGTGTGTATGCCTAACAATTCTACGTAAAAATCTATATGCCTAAATACTCCCCCACACTTAAACTTTACATTGTCCTCAATGTGAATTGAATCATCCAATATACCGTCAAGATGGGAAACTCTACATGCTCTAAAATAAATAAAAATTCAGCAACAAAAGATAGTATACAAGACCAATGGGTTGCCTCCCATTTAGCGCTTAGTTTAACGTCTATAGCCCGACTAGCCATTTTGTGCTATTCCTCCATAGGGAGCGCCTCTTCTAACTGTAAGGTAGCCTTTTCAGGCTCAAATGACTCGTAATATGGCTTTAAGCGATGTCCATTCACCTTAAGCTCCTTTCCCGAATTTAAGCACCTGATTACTACTGCACCATGAGAAAAAACCTTAGTCACAAGAAAGGGTCCATTCCAACGGGACTTAAATTTCCCCGGAAATAAATAAAGGCGAGAAGTAAACAAAAGAACTTTCTGTCCAACAGTAAACTGTTTTCTAGAAATCCTGCTATCGTGAAAAGCCTTTGTTTTTTCCTTGTAAATCCGTGAGCTTTCATATGCATCGTTCCGGATCTCTTCTAGCTCACTCAGTTGAAGTTTCCAGTGTGTGCCAGCCCCGTCCATCTCCATATTGCACTGTTGAATAGCCCAAAAAGCCTTATGCTCAATTTCAACCGGAAAATGACACGGTTTCCCGTAGACGAGTCTGTATGGGGACATCCCAATAGGCGTTTTATATGCTGTCCGGTATGCCCACAAGGCATCATTGAGGCGCAAGCTCCAGTCTTTCCTTGACGGATTCACTGTTTTCTCCAGAATCGACTTTACCTCTCTATTCGAGACTTCGGCTTGCCCGTTTGTCTGTGGGTGGTATGCTGTGGCAATCTTGTGAGATATGTTATACTTCTTCAACAGACTCTGAAAGAATCTGTTTCGAAAGTGTGATCCCCCGTCGCTGATTATGGCTCTAGGAGTGCCAAACCTCGCGAAAATCTGTTCTTTCACAAAATCTGTAACTGCTTTAGAATCATTAGTAGAGGTGGCTTTAGCTTCCACCCATTTAGAGACATAATCAACAGCGAGTAAGATGTATAATTTACCGAAAGAGTTAACAAAAGGGCCCATAAAATCAATGCCCCATACATAAAAAATCTCAACGTAAAGCATAAATTTTTGTGGCATCTGATTTCGGGCACCTAGATTGCCTGTTCTTTGACAAGTTGCGTGATGTAATTTTAATAGTGGTAAATAAAGTGTTCGTTTCTCGAACTTGTGAAGGTAATGATTTTAGAAAATAATTATTCTAATTAACTCTAGAAAATTCCAGGAGTAAGAAAAAGAATAAATAACCTAAAGATGATTTTTGAATAATTTTAAAAGGACCAGGAATCAGGAATCAGGTAATTCTAACAACCTATGTGATTAATCAGATAATTCTTTTTAAATTAATTGAAGCACAAGTAATTGCCAAAATTGGTTTCGTTATGCTAACAAACAGAGGTAAATCACAAGCATGGACTATCAAAATTAATTAACCAAGCATAATCCATCAAGCAAAAGCACAACTGTTGAAAGAGAACCGTTTTCACTATTTAAAACTATGCAATTCTAATAACAAAAGAATTATAAATAATTATTAAAAAATAATTAAATCACATAAAATTGAGAAAATTACCTTATCCATCATCCCAGTAAATATATACTTAGCTCATGGTGAAGAAAACTTGCTCAAAAGACCTTTTCATTGCTCAAAAAGTTGATTACAAGGTTAAAGAATAGTGCAACAGCTGAATAGATACGTATATAAGTGTTGCAAGAGAGGGTTCAGCTGTAACAGAAAGTGTTCCAAGCAACAAAGGTTTAAAAGCTAGGCAACAGGAGCAGTTTGAATCAGCAACACTTGTGGACGTTGCTGTGTTGTCTTCTCAGGCGGTGGTAGATGAAGAACAGCACCGGCGGTGACCGGATCGCTGTCCAGTTCCGGCCAAACTCCGGTGACTCCGAAAATCGATCTCTAGGCTTCTCCCCTGATTTTTCTTGGCTTCTCTTGGTTTATATAGGTTGTAGAAACCCTAGGGAGAGTTCTAAACCTAATAGAACTCTCCAAAACACTCCCAAATTCATCCAAATCCGAATCAAAGTATAATACCCTTTTTCCGGCGAAACTTGTATTGGTCCCATCTATCTTTGTGTATCAATTTGAGCCGAAAATATCCAAGTTTTACCGTGAATCAAAGTGTCCAGTTGTATGCAGCAATTCCGTCCGATCCCGTGCTGCAGTTGACTCGTGTTTGACCCGATTTGACCCGATTTGACCGGGTTGACTCGAGGGTGCCCCTTATCCACTTCTTAAGCAATTTTCTCCACAACTCCTTATTTATCCGACGTACCTACAAAAGCCATAAAACACGTAAAATGCACACTAAAGAGTACTAACCTAATAGGAACTAAGGCACAATCTAGACACTAAAATGTGTCTGTCAAATACCCCCAAACTTACTATTTTGCTAGTCCTCGAGCAAACTACTCTAAAAATAAAGTAAAAATCTTAACTCACTTTCGTAGGAATCGCGACTACATTTAGCATATGCAGTAAGCCGTTAAACCCTAAGTGTCCCTAGTGGACGAGTTTTGTCTCGTGAGGGTTTACAAGAGGTATACCCACAAAACCTGGATTCAGATCTTAGCAACACGTGAACGATTAAGGATAGACACTAAACAAGCTAGTTAGTTGGCTACTTAGATATTCGGCTATAGGGACCATTACCCTTTATGGGTCCAATCACTGTACACGAGTGTTAACTCAAGCGTACTAAAATTCATATCTAAGACAACAGAATTCTACTCAGACAGTTATCTAACCACCCATCACATGAAAAGACTTAGAAGATGAATGTAGACTGTAGAAAGTCGCAAATGTTGACCAAGGCGAACGATGTTTCCCATATTTGTCTGAAGGTCAGTACCGATATGAAACCTAGTGTGTCGAGATACTCCCCATTTATTTTCAACGGTTACTACTAACTAAAATATTTACAAGTTCCCATGGATCCTGCGTTCCACGCTTGCTTAGGTGACGGAGACAGGGAGAACTTTAAAATACCAAATACTATTTTTTTTCAATTTTTTCTAACTTTTTTCGATTTTTTTTTTTTTCTGACACCTAGTATATGTGTGTTCCCATGGATCCTGCATTCCACGCTTGCTTAGGCGACGGAGACAGGGGGACCACACACATAACTCTAAAACACTAACGTATTATTCATGTGGGGCATGATCTAAACACACTAAATGTCATTCTAGTGCTAATTAACATGTCGATGCTAGGACCCACCAATACTCTCAGAGAAACACGAAATTGCAAACAATAAAACAGAACGTGATATGGTGGTGACAACTATCATGTTATTTCTAACACCTGAACTCTGTCTCTTTTATGAATAGACCATCTAGCTGGGCACACCAATCCTTTTAGAAAAATGGCTAAGTTTCCATCTACCTAGAGTGGTTAGTGTCACCCTGAAATGTTCAAAAGTCGCTAAATTCCGAATTTTATTATTCTTAAAAAGACTCCCTTACCCCCAAACTTAAAGTAAACAGTGTCCTCAATGTTTCTAAGTAAAGAACTGGACAAAAATAATAAAATGAGGGAAGATAGTACCTTGTTGCATGAGCATGGGTTACCTCCCAAGAAGTGCTAAGTTTAAAGTCTTCAGCCAGACTAGAAAAGAATTAGTCACCCCCTTAATTCATATAGCAATAATCGGAACAACTGTGGGTCATCTGAATCAAATAGTGTGCCCCACAGTAGAAGTAAACTACGGCAAGCTAAGAGGATAAACGATCTGAGTACACCTTGATCCCTATCTAGGTAAACCACATCGACCAAAGGATGGGTTTCTGGCAACTGAGGATCGGTAAATCTAGCTGGAGGATGATCTCGTAAAATTACAGCGGTGCCTATGTCAGGTCCCAAGCTAGGGACCTTTCTAAGAGTTAATGGTACAGCACATGGAGTATGATAGTCACCCCCAAACTTAAAGTTTTCAGTGTCTCTAGATAGACTAATAATAATTTCACTCGTTTCCAGATCGTCAGATTCTCGAAAATAGTCAACTGCTTCTTCTAAATTACAATCCGGTGGTGCAAAGCCTAACAAAGTACGCACCTCATCAATAACCCTATCATTATTGCCATTAAATCTGTAGTTGGTTAGGCATTTTTCTAATGGATCTTCTATTGGGTTGGGCCTAAGCTCCATCTCACTAGACGGTTTGGATTCCTCTTCTGATGGGCCTAACTTACTACTTATCAGGGTATCTGGTGGGTCATGCTTAAAGTCCAACTCATGAAAATCTAATCCAAAGTGGGCTCGACATTTCTCTAATGGGTCTTCTATCAAAGTGTTTGGTAATGTCTTCTGAACTAGGGTCTCTATCATGTTGACAGTTTCTAAGCTGGGGTCCTTCCTAGTAGGTGCTAACAACCTTGGATAAGGGGCTCTAGGCATAAAATCGGTGGCCCGAGGGGTTTCCTCAGTCTCATCAGAGACTTTATCAGTATCTTCGGCTATTGGGTCAGGGTGAACTACAGTATGTCCACTATCAGGCCCAGTTACCCCGTTGTCCACCAATTTACCATTCCTGAGGGTCGTGACTGCATTCACGTGACTGGATGGTTTCTCACCCGTCGCCATTTCATTGACGCCTCTTGGATTGGGTTGGGGCTCTAAACTACTAGCTTGATTCATTTCGACCAGTTCTAGCCTTCTAGATAAGGATTCTAATAGGTTGGGATTTCTATTGCTCTCCCACTGCTGGGTTTTCACGGCAATATCACTCAGAAATTGCATCGCCTCAGCAAGAGTCTTACTGTCGAGTTCTCCGATCGACAAGGACTCAACCAAGGTTACAGTCGCGTAATCCAAACCCTCATAGAGAATCTGAACTAGACTTAACTCATCTAAACCGTGATCTGGGCATTGGGACACTAAGTCGTTGAGAAACATACAGAGACTCTCCCTCTTGTTGAGAAAACGTGAAAATTTTCTGCATAATTGAGGATATTCTGTTCTTAGGGACGAATTTCTGAATAAAAGATGAAGTAAGTTGGCATAGGTCTCAATCGACTGAGGGGCCAAGCTATACCACCATGACTTGGCTCTATCTCTTAGTGAAAAGGGGAATAGTCTAAGTTTAATAGACTCGTCCTTCAAGTCTCTAATCCTGATTGTGCTACATATTTCCTCGAACTCCCTAACATGAAAATAGGGATTCTCGTTCTCTTTTCCTAAGAATAATAGAAGCATCTGGATGATTTTGGGTTTCAGTTCGTAGCTCGCTTCAGTAGCGGCTAACTTGATGCAAGATGGACGTAAGGTCCTGGTTGGATTCCACAAATCCTTCAGAGTTGTCATTGCTGACACGGTCTCGGGAGTGACTGTTTCACTCTCAGTTGACTTCTCAAGGTTAAGGTGAACTACCGGTCTTCCACTAATTAACCTACCCTGAGGGTCTCTATCCCAAGTTCGCCTTAAGGGCGTTCTTGGCATGCAAAAACTAAATCCTAACAAGAAATTAATCAAACACAATTGTGCCCTGACTCAAACAAATCAAACCTAAATCTAGCAAACAACAAGCATGATGGCTCCACTTAGATTGTTTCTAGAACAGCTTTTATTCTTTCAAAAAGCAACTGGTTACAATTTTAGCAAACCTCTTAGAACGATCTGAATTAGATCAAGTTGAAGAGAAACAGGAGAAGCTCAATGGAGCTTTGATACCCCTGTCTCTTTGGCAACGCTTCCCTGGGTTACAGGGCAGCTCTAATCAACTTTAATCTAATCTTCCGGCTTTTTGAGTTAGGCTAATAAGGTAACCAATACAGTCCTTCCAACCGATTTTCCTATAAGCTCGTTACCCTATCGGTCTCTTTCTAGTCAATATTTTAGGCTTAGGTTCGCGTAGGTTTCGTTTTCTTAAGGCGGGCAAGAAGGAGACGGTGATGAAATCCGAAACCTTATCTTGTATGGCCAGGCCTTGCCCTTTACTATGCAAAAACTAAGTTCCGTATTCAGTCCTCAACATATATGCATACAAAGGCGTCCAGAAAACCCACTGACAGGAGATTCGTGGGTTGGTCGAAGTTTACCTCCCGTACTAGACGGGCGACGAACCGTTGAAGTCGACTCGGGCCACTAATATCCTTTTCAATAGTGTGCGAACCTGAGGGGCCGAGACAATATCATAATTGTCGTCCTTCCCTGCACACAGTTTGATATTTAAAACTACCCTTCCGTAGGGTTTAAATAATAAAATGTCCAAAGTCCAAAAATAATGTCCAAAAGTGTCCGAAAATAAAAGAAAAATTACAGAAATAATAAAAACCCTAATACAATCTTCTAAACTAATTAAAACTAATTAAAATAAACTAAAAATCTAATTAAAAAAATAAAATCTTCGATCTTCTTTTTCGTTCTTTAAGCTTTTCCCTTTAACTCCAAGTCTTTAGTTTTAATTCCAAAACTTTGGCGTACGCTCTTTTCGATCCAAAATCCAACCTGTAGCCACAAGAGAAATGCCAAAAGAAGCGTAAAATAGAACAAAGTAAAATAATAAAACTAAAAATAAAAACCTAAAAATAAATCTAAAAACCTAAACCTAAAAACAAGTCCGCGTCGGCGGCGCCAAAAATGATGTAATTTTAATAGTGGTAAATAAAGTGTTCGTTTCTCAAACTTGTGAAGGTAATGATTTTAGAAAATAATGATTCTAATTAACTCTAGAAAATTCCAGGAGTAAGAAAAAGACTAAATAACCTAAAGGTGATTTTTGAATAATTTCAAAAGGACCAGGAATCAGGAATCAGGTAATTCTAACAACCTATGTGATTAATCAGATAATTCTTTTTAAATTAATTGAAGCGCAAGTAATTGCCAAAATTGGTTTCGTTATGCTAACAAACAGAGGTAAATCACAAGCATGGACTATCAAAATTAATTAACCAAGCATAATCCATCAAGAAAAAGCACAACTGTTGAAAGAGAACCGTTTTCACTATTTAAAACTATGCAATTCTAATAACAAAAGAATTATAAATAATTATTAGAAAATAATTAAATCACATAAAATTGAGAAAATTACCTTATCCATCATCCCAGTAAATATACTTAGCTCATGGTGAAGAAAACTTGCTCAAAAGACCTTTTCATTGCTCAAAAAGTTGATTACAAGGTTAAAGAATAGTGCAACAGCTGAACAGATACGTATATAAGTGTTTCAAGAGAGGGTTCAGCTGTAACAGAAAGTGTTCCAAGCAACAAAGGTTTAAAAGCTAGGCAACAGGAGCAGTTTGAATCAGCAACACTTGTGGACGTTGCTATGTTGTCTTCTCAGGCGGTGGTAGATGAAGAACAGCACCGGCGGTGACCGGATCGCTGTCCAGTTCCGGCCAAACTCCGGTGACTCCGAAAATCGATCTCTAGGCTTCTCCCCTGATTTTTCTTGGCTTCTATTGGTTTATATAGGTTGTAGAAACCCTAGGGAGAGTTCTAAACCTAATAGAACTCTCCAAAACACTCCCAAATTCATCCAAATCCGAATCAAAGTATAATAACCTTTTTCCGGCGAAACTCGGATTTGGGGCTATTTTTCCGGCGTAAACCTCTAATTCTTCACGTGTTTAGTCTTATATTGGTCCCATCTATCTTGTGTATCAATTTGAGCCGAAAATATCCAAGTTTTACCGTGAATCAAAGTGTCCAGTTGTATGCAGCAGTTCCGTCCGATCCCGTGCTGCAGTTGACTCGTGTTTGACCCGATTTGACCCGATTTGACCAGGTTGACTCGAGAGTGCCCCTTATCCACTTCTTAAGCAATTTTCTCCACAACTCCTTATTTATCCGATGTACCTACAAAAGCCATAAAACACGTAAAATGCACACTAAAGAGTACTAACCTAATAGGAACTAAGGCGCAATCTAGACACTAAAATGTGTCTATCATTGCGCAAGTTACATACGCGTCTTTGAATAAGGTTGGCCAGTAGAAACCACTTTCGAGAACCTTGAGGGCTGTCCTCTTAGCACCGAAGTGGCCTCCATACGCATAAGAGTGGCAGATAGACAATATAGAAGCGTGTTCAGTTTCGGGTACGCACCTTCGCATAATTTGGTCCGAACAATGTTTCCATAGGTATGGATCATCCCATATATTGGTGTGCTATTTTTTTCAGCTTGTCTCTCTCAGCACGAGACAAATCTTTAGGGATTTGTTTAGACACTAAATAATTCACTATATCTGCGTACCAGGGTTCCGACGCTGTAACTGTGAAGAGTTGCTCGTCCGGAAAGCTTTCGCTCAACGGGACAGCCTCTTCCTCTATAGTCAGACGGCTCAAGTGGTCTGCTACAGTATTCTCTATACCTTTCTTGTCTTTAATTTCGAGATCAAACTCCTGTAGGAGTAAAATCCATCGAATTAGCCTCGGTTTCGCCTCTTTTTTCGTCAGTAGGTACCTGAGTGCTGCATGATCAGAAAATACAACAACTTTCGAACCGATTAAATAAGAGCGGAATTTTTCTAATGCAAAAA
>JAJJMC010017436.1:0-15000 GCA_023531435.1 Papaver californicum
AGCTCAGGGCTCCATTTGCAAGCTTCACGGATAATGTCATTACCTTGACGAGCAAGATCACGTCCCTCATTACGCGCTTGTACACACGCTTCTAGGGCTACTCGATTTGCTACGGCACCCGGTGCATTACCCCAAGGGTGTCCTAAAGTTCCTCCACCGAACTGTAGTACAGAGTCATCTCCAAAGATCTCGGTCAGAGCAGGCATATGCCAAACGTGAATACCACCTGAAGCCACAGGCAGAACACCCGGTAGAGAAACCCAATCTTGGGTGAAATAAATACCACGACTTCGGTCTTTTTCAATATAATCATCACGTAGTAAATCAACAAAGCCCAAGGTTATTTCCCTTTCCCCTTCCAGTTTACCTACTACGGTACCAGAGTGAATATGATCTCCACCAGACATACGTAATGCTTTCGCTAGTACACGGAAGTGGATACCATGATTCTTCTGTCTATCAATAACTGCATGCATTGCGCGGTGGATGTGAAGAAGTAAGCCATTATCTCGGCAATAATGAGCCAAGCTAGTATTTGCAGTGAATCCCCCCGTTAAATAGTCATGCATTACGATAGGAACTCCCAATTCTCTGGCAAATACAGCCCTTTTCATCATCTCTTCACATGTACCTGCAGTAGCATTCAAGTAATGTCCTTTGATTTCACCTGTTTCGGCCTGTGCTTTATAAATTGCTTCGGCACAAAATAAGAAACGGTCTCTCCAACGCATAAAGGGTTGTGAGTTCACGTTTTCATCATCCTTGGTAAAATCAAGTCCACCGCGGAGACATTCATAAACCGCCCTACCATAGTTCTTAGCAGATAACCCCAATTTTGGTTTAATAGTACATCCCAATAGGGGACGACCATACTTATTCAATTTATCTCTTTCAACTTGGATACCGTGAGGTGGGCCTTGGAAAGTTTTAACATAAGCAACAGGAATTCGCAGATCCTCCAGACGTAGAGCGCGAAGCGCTTTGAACCCAAATACATTACCCACGATGGAAGTAAACATGTTAGTAACAGAACCTTCTTCAAAAAGATCTAAAGGATAAGCTACATAACAAATATATTGATTTTCTTCTCCAGCAACGGGCTCGATGTCGTAGCATCTTCCTTTGTAACGATCAAGGCTGGTAAGTCCATCGGTCCACACAGTTGTCCATGTACCAGTAGAAGATTCGGCAGCTACCGCGGCCCCTGCTTCCTCAGGTGGAACTCCAGGTTGAGGAGTAACTCGGAATGCTGCCAAGATATCAGTATCCTTGGTTTCATAGTCAGGAGTATAATAAGTCAATTTGTAATCTTTAACACCAGCTTTGAATCCAACACCTGCTTTAGTCTCTGTTTGTGGTGACATAAGTCCCTCCCTACAACGCATGAATTAAGAATTCTCACAACGACAAGGTCTACTCGACATGAATTAGCCGTTAATGAAACCTTTCACAGGAATCTTTCACAAAACTCTCAACAAATATTATCAACTAATCAGAATGGTTGGTTGTTAGACTACGGTATTTGATTCGCCAAATACATCAACATCATTATTGTATACTCTTTCATATGTATGGCGCAACCCAATCCCTGTTTTTCAAGTTTCTAATCCCGTACTTTTTTTAATCTAAATTTAGAAAAAAAAGGAAATTCACTCTTGACAGTGCTATATGTTGTATATGTAAATCCTAGATGTAAAACTATCTGGAATTCGTCCCTGAAAAGGTAGAGAAGAGGCGGAAAACTATATGCTGAAATAAGAAACAAGGGCCAATGTGAAAAAAAAAAATGAATCATAAATAGAGTTCAGGTTCGAATTCCATAGAAAATATGGGTGGGATTGTCTATAATGCTAGAGAACTGAAACGCTCCCTCATGGTTTTTATCCATCTACCTTTTTTTTAGGTTGTGAAATTGGAAAATTCACTCATTGAACGAGTAAACAATCGAATTGGAGTCGCTTGAATGGTACCAACGAAATCAAGTGCTAACTCCTATTTATTATTGAATTAACCGATCAACCTGCTTGCTATCGGACATTTTTTCTTCGGTTTACAAAATGCAAAGAATTTCTACATATTTCACTTTATTATCATTATGAAAACAAATCCTACCCCTTCGGGTCTCGGGGTTTCCGCACTTGAAGAAAAAAACCTGGGGCGTGTCGCTCAAATCATTGGTCCGGTGCTAGATGTATCCTTTCCCCCGGGTAAGATGCCTAATATTTATAACGCTTTGGTAGTTAAGGGCCGAAATACTGACGGCGAGCTAATTAATGTTACTTGTGAGGTACAGCAATTATTAGGAAATAATCGAGTGAGAGCTGTAGCTATGAGTGCTACAGATGGTCTGAAGAGAGGAATGGAGGTTATTGACACGGGAGCTGCTCTAAGTGTTCCAGTTGGTGGGGCGACTCTCGGACGAATTTTCAACGTTCTTGGAGAGCCTGTTGATAATTTAGGTCCTGTAGATACTCGCACAACATCTCCTATTCATAGATCTGCGCCTGCCTTTATACAATTAGATACAAAATTATCTATTTTTGAAACAGGGATCAAAGTAGTTGATCTTTTAGCTCCTTATCGACGTGGGGGTAAAATAGGACTATTCGGGGGGGCTGGAGTGGGTAAAACAGTCCTTATCATGGAATTGATCAACAACATTGCCAAAGCTCATGGAGGCGTATCCGTATTTGGCGGAGTGGGCGAGCGTACTCGTGAGGGGAATGATCTTTACATGGAAATGAAAGAGTCTGGAGTAATTAATGAACAAAATCTTGCAGAATCAAAAGTAGCTCTAGTCTATGGTCAGATGAATGAACCGCCGGGAGCTCGTATGAGAGTTGGTTTGACTGCCCTAACCATGGCAGAATATTTCCGGGATGTTAATGAACAAGATGTCCTTCTATTTATCGACAATATTTTCCGATTTGTCCAAGCAGGATCCGAAGTATCTGCTTTATTAGGCAGAATGCCTTCTGCTGTGGGTTATCAACCTACCCTTAGTACAGAAATGGGTACTTTGCAAGAAAGAATTACTTCTACCAAAGAGGGGTCTATAACTTCTATTCAAGCAGTTTATGTACCTGCGGACGATTTGACCGACCCTGCCCCTGCCACGACATTTGCACATTTAGATGCTACTACCGTACTATCAAGAGGACTAGCTTCAAAAGGTATCTATCCAGCAGTAGATCCTCTTGATAGTACGTCAACTATGCTCCAACCTCGCATCGTTGGTGAAGAACATTATGAAATTGCGCAAAGAGTTAAGCAAACTTCACAACGTTACAAAGAACTTCAGGATATTATAGCTATCCTTGGGTTGGACGAATTATCTGAAGAGGATCGTTTAACCGTAGCAAGAGCACGAAAAATTGAGCGTTTCTTATCACAACCCTTCTTCGTAGCAGAAGTATTTACGGGCTCTCCAGGGAAATATGTTGGTCTAGCAGAAACCATTAGGGGGTTTCAACTGATCCTTTCCGGAGAATTAGATGGTCTTCCTGAACAGGCCTTTTATTTGGTAGGTAACATCGATGAAGCTACCGCGAAGGCTGTGAACTTAGAAGTGGAGAGCAAATTGAATAAATGACCTTAAATCTTTGTGTACTAACCCCGAATCAAATTGTTTGGGATTCAGAAGTGAAAGAAATAGTTTTATCTACTAATAGTGGCCAAATCGGTGTATTACCAAACCACGCCCCTATTGCCACAGCTGTAGATATAGGTATTTTGAGACTACGCCTTAATGACCAATGGTTAAAAATAGCTCTGATGGGTGGTTTTGCTAGAGTAGGCAATAATGAGATTACCATTTTAGTAAATGATGCGGAGAAGGGTAGTGACATTGATCCACAAGAAGCTCAGCAAGCTCTTGAAATAGCTGAGGCTAACTTAAGTCGGGCTGAGGGCAAGAGACAAACTATTGAAGCGAATTTAGCCGTCAGACGAGCTAGGACGCGAGTAGAGGCTATCAATTCAATTTCATAACTAATTGGTGCGCCCCAATAAAAAAGTGAATTCCGTTTATACACCATATTTTGGTTCTGCGGATTGAGTCGAATCAACTGTAATGGCATTTCTCTAAAATAAAAGGGAGGGTGGGTAGAAAAACTTATTAGATACTAATTACTCCGGTATCTAATAAGTTCTACCTACTATTGGATTTGAACCAATGACTCCCGCCGTATGAAAGCAATACTCTAACCACTGGGTTAAGTAGGTCATTTATCATCACAAAGAGAAAGAAAGGGGCTTGTCATATCGATGAATTATAGATGCAATCTTATTTCGAAGCAATACCAATTCTTGGCAGGAAACAGATCAGAAGCTATCATGTTGGATCATAGAAGATTCATCTTGACAAGAAATTATTTCCATGATAAACTATCTATCACAAGGGCTATAGCTCAGTTGGTAGAGCAACTCGTTTACACGCGCGCCAATGTTTTTCAGGGGAGTCCATCATGCAATCAAAAAAATTGATCTTATTGATAAATCGGTGTCTTACTCTATATATTCGAGGGAACAATAGCCTGACAAATAGTTGGTTCGGTCCGCTTTGGGTGCCAATTTAGGCTCCAAATAGAACCCATCATTGATTCGATAATTGATAAGGTGAATACACAGCCCATTCAATGCTAGGCATAATGAGTATAAGGACCTCAAAAAAATATCTTTTCGTAATATGAACTTTAAGGTGTATGAAGTTTCATATTTGACTCTTTGAGCAGAGCGATAGAGACTCCATTTAACTTAGGTTGATCTAGGCCAGAGGCAGACCTACGTCAAGGTAACTCTTCTTTGAAACACTTTGGTATTGCTCCTGGATCATAATCTAAATAATGAATCAGAGCACGTGGAGCCATCTCGTTATCTTTCTGTTAAGAAAAAGTATGGCGGACTATCTGATATTTATATCAGTTGATGAAAGAGCCCAATGCAAAAAAAAATGCATGTTGGGTCTTTGGAACAGTTCGAATCATTTCGATAATAAAAAGTTTGATCTGTTTTACCGAGAAGGTCTACGGTTCGAGTCCGTATAGCCCTAAAAATTTTTATAGTTTTCATTTCCTCATTCTTGTTTGTTGGTTGTAGTCGGACAGTCGTTTGGCCCATCGAAATAGAATAATTATCACATGCTCCGAGCGATCCCCGCGGGTGAGCATGAAAGGGACAAAATTCATTTCAGTGGGCCCAATCAGTCTTTGTTTGATCTCGGATAAAAAAACTGTCCTTTCTTCTTTGTGGATAAATTACACACAAATTTTTCCTGTTTTCCTATCCAGGATCAAAGGGTTTGGGATATTCCTTTTCTTTTTGTACAAAATCTCTTTTTCTAGATCTCAATATACCCCAATCCAATTGCTCACCAGTCCAATTCTACCTATGCTTACTTTATGCAAGAAGATTGAGGGTCTGTTTGCACTTGGACGAGTTAAGAAGCCCCCAACTCATCGTTTTTTCGGGAGCAGAACCCAATTCGTTGTTTCAGAGATAATGACTGGTTCCTAACTCTATTAGTGTTTGTACCCCTATCGATTTCCATGAGTTGTTTGGGGATTTGGTCTGTCGAATCATTTGAGTTGATAAAGCGCGATTCGATTAGAAGAAGTTTCTTCTGTAAATTATTTAGGATTCGGCTGACTTTCCCGTTGTGATATACTTCGTTGTATAGGGTTCGTTCAACATAATTTTTTTTTTGCATGAAGGCTAACCCAGCGGTTGGTCTTACTTTTGAAAACTCATTTTAATTACATTAATAAGTATTCTCGCCTTTTCGGACCCATTTCAAGTACTAAAGATCGATATTCTAGATTCTTCTTTTAAGACTTCGAGTTCTAATTAAATAACCCACTTCTTTTTGGGGGGGATGGGTTGCAGGTCGAGGTAGTACAGACTCAAAAAATGTAAATTGGGGATAGAACCCTAGGGTTGTTAGATGTAAGGGTTTCTCTCAATTCAATGCATTGAATAAAATCCATTAAGTCTAGAACAAGGATAAAAAATAGAATAGGGCGATGCATTCAGTTTCCGTATCTAATCAATAGAAACAACAATCCTCTAACTGGATTGGATCTTAATGAAAAGAATAAACCAATACCCTTCGGTTTTATTATATGAATATTCAAAAAGGATATAACATACATATAGAATTGTTCATTTTCTTAATAGTATCTTAATTTAATCTTAATCAAAATTCTATATAAATTAGAACTAAAAAAAGATGTAATGTAATTCTTTTTTCTCTTTTTTTTATAGAAAATTTGAGACAAGATAAAAACGATAAGTTTGTAATAAGAGCATAATATGTCTCTAGCATATCGAAATAAGTGAAAATCGGATTCCACTCGATGAATCTTGAAACAAGAATGACCCACAGCAAAAAAACTGGGGAGTTCAATCAAAATTCATTGGTATTTCGACTAAAAAGTTATAGCTTAATTCAAATTCCAGATCGAATCGAAGAATACGGTATATATTTTTCCACATTCATAGGAGTGCATCTATGTTTCTGCTTTACGAATATGACATTTTCTGGGCATTTCTAATAATATCAAGTCTGATTCCTATTTTGGCTTTTTTCATTTCCGGAGTTTTAGCCCCGACTAGGGAAGGACCGGAGAAACTTTCTAGTTATGAATCGGGCATAGAACCAATGGGCGACGCTTGGTTACAATTCCGAATTCGTTATTATATGTTTGCTCTGGTTTTTGTTGTTTTTGATGTTGAAACGGTTTTTCTTTACCCATGGGCGATGAGTTTCGATGTATTGGGTGTATCCGTTTTTATAGAAGCTTTAATTTTCGTGCTTATCCTAATTGTTGGTTTAGTTTATGCATGGCGAAAAGGAGCGTTGGAATGGTCTTAGCTCCTGAATATTCAGACAATAAAAAGAAAAAAGAAGAAAAAAATGACATTGAGACAGTTATGAATTCCATTGAGTTTCCGGTACTTGATCAAACAACCCAAAATTCAGTTATTTCAACTACATCAAATGATCTTTCAAATTGGTCAAGACTCTCCAGTTTATGGCCGCTTCTGTATGGTACCAGTTGTTGCTTTATTGAATTTGCTTCATTAATAGGCTCGCGCTTCGACTTTGATCGTTATGGCTTGGTACCAAGATCGAGTCCTAGGCAAGCGGACTTAATTTTAACAGCCGGCACAGTAACAATGAAAATGGCTCCCTCTTTAGTAAGATTATATGAGCAAATGCCTGAACCAAAATATGTCATTGCTATGGGAGCCTGCACTATTACAGGAGGGATGTTCAGTACTGATTCTTATAGTACTGTTCGAGGAGTTGATAAGCTAATTCCTGTGGATGTTTATTTGCCGGGTTGCCCGCCTAAACCGGAGGCAGTTATCGATGCTATAACAAAACTTCGTAAGAAGGTATCTCGAGAAATCTACGAGGATAGATTTGGGTCTCAACAGAATAATCGATGTTTTACTACCACTCACAAGTTTTATGTTGGACGCAGCACGCATACTGGAAATTATGATCAAGGATTAGTCTATCAATCGCGATCCACTTCAGAGATACCTTATGAAACATTTTTCAAATACAAAAGTTCAGTATCTTCCCACGAATTAGTGAATTAGGGAGGCTGCTTTTCTTTTGTGCAGAAGAATAGCAAATGCCCTTCACTTCAATTTTCAAAAATTTCGTCGTAAACGTGAACTACTTATACAAATGAAAATCCGGGAGAGATTAAAAAAATGCAGGGTCGTTTGTCTGCTTGGCTAGTCAAGCATGGGTTAGTTCATAGATCTTTAGGCTTCGATTACCAAGGAGTCGAAACTTTACAAATAAAGCCCGAGGATTGGCATTCCATTGCTGTCATTTCATATGTATATGGTTACAATTATCTACGCTCTCAGTGTGCCTATGATGTAGCACCGGGCGGACTCTTAGCTAGTGTGTATCATCTTACGAGAATAGAGTATGGTGTGGATCAGCCAGAGGAGGTATGCATTAAAGTATTTGCCCCAAGGATAAATCCCAGAATTCCGTCTGTTTTTTGGATTTGGAAAAGTGCGGATTTCCAAGAACGGGAATCTTATGATATGTTGGGAATCTCTTATGATAATCATCCACGCCTGAAACGTATTTTGATGCCTGAAAGTTGGATAGGATGGCCCTTACGTAAGGATTATATTGCTCCAAAATTCTATGAAATACAAGATGCTCATTGAATGATACGAACCTAATTTTCTTTTTACGCCGCGAGATATTCAAGGAATTTTTTTACAGTCTCTTCTAGAGCAAACAGAGTAATCGAACTCTTTTTCCTATATATGGATATATGGATGCGCAAAAAAATGGGTCCTCATTGAGATTCCCAAATTTGGAAGATATTCTATTTCTTTTTTTATACAGACTTTAAGAAAAAGGGTAGGATTTTCTCTCTCTAGACATTCGGACGATAGCATGTATGTATGCTGATTCGTATCGAATTTGTATGAGTATCTATTATTAACCTGTGGGTTAATAATGGATGCTCAATGTCAGGAACTTAACAGTAGATACTCAATGTCAGGAACCAGATTTGAACTGGTGACACGAGGATTTTCAGTCCTCTGCTCTACCAACTGAGCTATCCCAACCCTTCTTGAGGCACCATCCCCATCCTACTAGAGGGCTTGGGTATATGTCAATTCAAGAGAATCAAAAAGCATTACAAAATCTTACCCAGGCCCTGGAATTTCCGGAATTTTCAAAAAAGAAAACTTTTGAAGTTGAAAATAATGCTGTGAACTGTGAATGATTCAAACGGGGATTCCTTGATCATAGATTTTCTTTTGTACATATATACCACAAGACTTGTGATACGAGAGAGGCTTTTCTGCTCCGATCCTTTTGTGAAATAGTACAGTGAATGATAAATATAGCTAATTTTCGGGCGCTGCCGAAAAGAAAAAAGAGTAGAAGTATAAATAAACAGTTAGGGAGTAAAACGGGCCTTTTTGTGGGGATAGAGGGACTTGAACCCTCACGATTTATAAAGTCGACGGATTTTCCTCTTACTATAAATTTCATTGTTGTCTGTATTGATATTGACATGTAGAACGGGACTCTATCTTTATTCTCGTCCGATTAATCAGTTCGTCAAAAGATATATCAGACTATGGAGTGAGTGGTTTGATCACTGAATATTCGATTCTTCCTTCAACTTGGAATAGATTCACAAAAATGATTCCTTTTTTTTTATGTAAAAAAAATTTTAGGGCGGCATTCATAGAATCTTTGATATTTCAGTACGTATACGTACGTCTCGTATATAGGTTTATCCCCCATTCTTTATGGAGTTTAAATTCAAATTGAATAGAAGGATTCCTCTACCAACGCAGTCAACTCCATTCATTAGAACAGCTTCCATTGAGTCTCTGCACCTATCCTTTTTTTATTCTCGCTTTCAGAAACCCCTTAATTTATTTTCTGAAAACAGGATTTGGCTCAGGATTGCCCATTTTTAATTCCAGGGTTTCTCTGAATTTGAAAGTTATCACTTAGTAGGTTTCCATACCAAGGCTCAATCCAATCAAGTCCGTAGCGTCTACCGATTTCGCCATATCCCCTTTTTAGTTTGAGCCGAAGATCTGGCCGGGATGCCATCCCTTTCTTTTTTTCGTTCATGCTGGAACCGTTAACCGTTGAATTCATTAGATACAGCTTATCTATCTAAAAGGTTTCTCTCTTTACTCCTCTTTGATTTCTTTTTTATCTACCCCTTTTTCTCTATTGAAGGACCTACATTTGGTTTAATCAGAAATGATTCTATCATTGATGTATCCGCAATTCAATATGGATGGATATATATCACATATATATTCCTCTCTTCCTCTCACTTTTCCCGCCCGATTTTAAATACTTGAACGTTCGATTCTTTTTTTAGAATGCCATATTTTTCTTAATTTCTAATAATTTAGAATTAAGATATTGATAATCATATTCATATAAATTATAAATATAAAAGAGAATTATGGAAAAGAAAAAATGTAGAATTTCTTCCCATTGAAAATTTTGATATCATATATCACTCTATTTATCGTTATATTAATTCTTATGTTATATTATATTGTTATAGAATACCATTCTATTCAGTATTCATTTTTTCTCTATTCATATTCATTATCGATTTTGAATAGCTAAGAGCTAAGTAGTTGACTGAATTCCTATGCACAACACAATTTCTGTTATGTGAGCCCGCTTAGCTCAGAGGTTAGAGCATCGCATTTGTAATGCGATGGTCATCGGTTCGATTCCGATAGCCGGCTTTTCTCTCTTTGTTCCATTTTATACTTTATTACATGATTAATAATGTCTGGTTGAACTCAAGGTATATTGAAAATACTTTTTTCCTTTTCTCAAAAATAGTGGATCTATTATGTCGTAAGAACTTCCAACTATGAATAAAAAACGGATTCGAGCGGTTGGTTAGATCTCTACAGAACAAATTAGGACAAAGTCTCCTTACCTTGCTATATATACAAAAGAGTCTGAATATTGATACAATTCATCTCATTCTTCTTTGTAGTACAGTACTTAACTTCAGTATATTTTTTTCGTTTATCGTTTAGTTCAGTCTTAATTTAGGTTTATTCTGTAAATAAAAAAGGAGTTTTTATGTCTCGTTACCGAGGGCCTCGTTTCAAAAAAATACGCCGTCTGGGGGCTTTACCGGGACTAACTAGTAAACGGCCTAAAGCCGGAAATGATCTTAGAAATCAATCGCGTTCTGGGAAAAAGTCTCAATATCGTATTCGTCTAGAAGAAAAACAAAAATTGCGGTTTCATTATGGTCTGACAGAGCGACAATTACTTAAATATGTTCGTATCGCCGGAAAAGCCAAAGGGTCAACTGGTCAGGTTTTACTACAATTACTTGAAATGCGTTTGGATAACATACTTTTTCGATTGGGTATGGCTTCGACCATTCCTGGAGCTCGGCAATTAGTTAACCATAGACATATTTTAGTTAATGGCCATATAGTAGATATACCAAGTTATCGCTGCAAACCCCGAGATATTATTACGACGAGGGATGAACAAAAATCCAAAGCTCTGATTCAAAATTATCTTGATTCATCCTCCCATGAAGAATTGCCAAAACATTTGACTCTTCACTCATCCCAATATAAAGGGTTAGTCAATCAAATAATAGATAGTAAGTGGGTCGGCTTGAAAATAAACGAGTTGCTAGTCGTAGAATATTATTCCCGTCAGACTTGAACCTAACTCAAATAGCAAGGCAAGGATTCGGAGAATTTTTCCCCCTTTTCGCCGAAGTAAATTGACCGAAGCTAAGGGGTTTGATCCGGATATTTTTCCCATTCATGTATCATAAATGGATCCGCGGGGATTTTTTTATGTCTTGGCGACCCTTTAATCAGTATTTTTCGTACCACCCCAATTAGGAATATAGAATTCATTTCAAAGAAAGGTCTACCTCGTGGAATAATCCTATTCCTTGTTATTTGATCCATTGTGGTCAATAACGCTCTTGAATTAGGCAAAGATAAGGAAAGAGAGGGATTCGAACCCTCGGTAAACAAAAGCCTACATAGCAGTTCCAATGCTACGCCTTCAACCACTCGGCCATCTCTCCTACAAAATTTTATGATTATGACCCAGAAATCGGGTGAATAGCGAGCCATTCATATTTATTTTTGCAATATAGGTACGACTAACCGATTATAACAATTCGAAATATGAAAATGGATGGGATTTTGGTCATAGAATTATTATTCTATTCTTTTTCCTTCTTTGAATCATAATCTGTAGGAAATATTAATTGAATGTTTAGAACGAGTCTTTTTTTATGTTATTTCGTCCTGTACAATTCCTTTGTTTGTGGGATTCTTTTCCCATGCGAGGTAATGAGAAGAATTATAGAATGGATTGCGAACTATGCCTAGATCACGGATAAATGGAAATTTTATTGATAAGACCTCTTCAATTGTGGCCAATATCTTATTACGCATAATTCCGACAACTTCCGGAGAAAAAGAGGCATTTACCTATTATAGAGATGGTGTGATTTGATTCTATTTAGTGTTCTCCGTCTTACGAGTAAAGGCACGCAGGGTTGGATTCGGTATAAAACGAAAGGCGTTTATTGAAATAAATCTGCAAAAAATCTACGCTTCTTGAAGGTGAAGTTTGGAAATAGAACAATTCCTTCTATTGTGTATCCCCGATTGATGCAGCCTCAGATACTTCAATTTTCTAATCTAGTATTGAACGAAAGGTTACACCTATAGGTTCTTCTGTATTAGAGGTCCATCCTACTCCATCAGTACCAATAGGCGGCATAGGGGAAGAAGCACTACACCTAGGAATCAACAAAAAAAACTTTGTTATAAATTATCCCTTTCCTTATCGGGATCGGAACTAACAAGAATGGTTGGGACAACAAACATCCATCTCGTTTGTACTTTGGATACCTATATAACCATCAAAGACTGTTGAAGTGACTAATTCCTGGAAATAGGGGGCGTTGAGGACAAAGAAATTGTTGGAGTAACCTTTTCTATCTAGCAACAACACGATTAGTGTTAAGAAAAGACCTCTTGCAGGAAGGCTGGCTAGAGATTTCTTGTAAAAACACTAGTCCCTGTCAGTTCATAATGAGAATATTTCAATATTCTTTTGGTTCCATGGATTATTATCATTCATTATGCACAGAAGGGAGGAGCCGTATGAGATGAAAATCTCACGTACGGTTCTGAAACGGGGATTCTTTGAATAGAATGAACGACCGTAACGGATGTCAGCTCAATCCGAAGGAAATTATGCGGAAGCTTTACAGAATTATTATGAAGCTATGAGACTAGAAATTGATCCCTATGATCGAAGTTATATACTGTATAACATAGGCCTTATCCACACAAGTAACGGAGAACATACAAAAGCTTTGGAATATTATTTCCGGGCACTAGAACGAAATCCATTCTTACCACAAGCTTTTAATAATATGGCCGTGATCTGTCATTACGTGCGACTATCTCCACTATAGAAAGAGGGAAAGAAAGATAAAATACGCTAGTAAATACTAGAGGATAGGCTTTCTACATATGTATCGTACAAAGCAACGATTTTTATTAGCTGTAGCAAAGAAAGATACTTCATAAAAGCCAAAAAATGAAGAAATGAATATGCCTATAATACTATATTCTATGGATAGATAAAAGATCTAATTGATAGGGGAAGCGCCGTAAAGATCAATTAGTGAGATTTTGGGTCGATACAATAAGAAAAAACTGCTTACTTATGTCATGATATGAGATATAAGTTAGGAATCAACTTATGTAATAGGGTTGATCCACTAAGGTATTGAGCAGCGGTGTAGCATCAGATCCCAAAGATAGTAAGTCCTTTCTTTCTTAGAGAGGAAAGTCTTTTTCAAAGATTCTATATGAAAATGAAACGGAGATAGTTACCTTTCAGAAAAAGATAACTATAGTGGGGTTCATTTTTCTGAAGGTAGGAGAAAAGATAAAACTTATTTTGAATCAAAATGAAAGTTTAAAACTTATGTAAATGTAATTAACCCCTTCTGGTTAACCCGAGAAACAAAAATGGGATAGATTTATGAAAAATCTTATTTAGTTAGATAGGGTCGATTAAGATAAGATGGGACACCAAAATAATTTATTGCTGAGCCGTATGAGGTAGGAAACTCTCAAGTACGGTTCTAAGGGAAGGAATCGACCCACCTATTCCGACCGAGGAGAACAGGCCATTCGGCAGGGAGATTCTGACATTGCGGAAGCTTGGTCCGATCAAGCTGCGGAGTATTGGAAACAAGCTATAGCGCTTACTCCAGGTAATTATATTGAAGCGCATAATTGGTTGAAGATCACGCGGCGGTTTGAATAAGAACACTCTTTTTATCCGTCAGTAAAAAAAATGGATCTTTCCTCTGGGAAGAGCTAATCAAGGAATTTCATTGTATCCCTTCTAAGATTGTTCTGTTCTATTTCGTTTAGTACCTCGTAGGCATAAACGATACCCGACTACAGTACATCATACATCCCTTTTTGCTATTCAAACTAAAAAAGCCTTTGAATGTGGATACTGGGGTCTTGGTCTTATTCATGACTGCCCCAATGAAGTGATTTGGAATCGAGCAATAGTCATACGTTCTATGTAAGATACGAAGCAGCTCCATCTAAGCACCTGTAATTTACATATGAATCCAAAAAAGAGTTTTTGTGTCAAGTCAAAGCCGGGAAAGGATTTTCAAATATTATAAAGGTCCGTTGAGCGCCTCATGGCTATGTCATAATAGATCCGAACACTTGCCCCGGATCGACTTCCAGATCATAATTGCTCTAGTAAATAACTAAACAAAATAAATAGCTGGGAGATAGGAAGGAAAGGAACTAATTATAAATAGATTTCAGAAGTTCACTAATTACTTGACTGTTGGCAGGTCTCTTTGTATGTGTTGTCCGGAAAGAGGAGGACTCAATGATTATTCGTTCGCCGGAACCAGAAGTTAAAATTTTGGTGGATAGGGATCCCGTAAAAACTTCTTTCGAGGAATGGGCCAGACCAGGTCATTTCTCAAGAACAATAGCTAAAGGCCCTGATACTACCACTTGGATCTGGAACCTACATGCCGATGCTCACGATTTCGATAGCCATACCAGTGATTTGGAGGAGATCTCCCGAAAAGTATTTAGTGCCCATTTCGGTCAACTCTCCATCATATTTCTTTGGCTGAGTGGCATGTATTTCCACGGTGCCCGTTTTTCCAATTATGAAGCATGGCTAAGCGATCCTACTCACATTAGACCCAGCGCTCAGGTGGTTTGGCCAATCGTGGGCCAAGAAATATTGAATGGTGATGTGGGTGGGGGTTTCCGAGGAATACAAATAACCTCTGGGTTTTTTCAGATTTGGAGAGCGTCCGGAATAACTAGTGAATTACAACTCTATTGTACTGCAATTGGTGCATTGGTCTTTGCGGCGTTAATGCTTTTTGC
>JAJJMC010017436.1:25000-35000 GCA_023531435.1 Papaver californicum
GATCCAAGATATTTCATCGAATCATTGATGAACAGATTCGACACGTACCCTGCAATTTTTATAGAAAAAAGAAATTAGATGGAATCATGAAAGCAGAAAATATTCTTCGTATTTAGCCATAGCATTACATTATATTGACAATTACAAAAAACTGTTCATACTATGAGTATAGTAGGCGATCCGGCGGGTATGCCCCCATCGTCTAGCGGTTCAGGACATCTCTCTTTCAAGGAGGCAGCGGGGATTCGACTTCCCCTGGGGGTAGGGTACTACGAAAGGAGGTTGATCATGGATTTATCCATAAGTCTAAAATGGATTCTTCCTGGGTCGATGCCCGAGTGGTTAATGGGGACGGACTGTAAATTCGTTGGCTATATGTCTACGCTGGTTCAAATCCAGCTCGGCCCAAAAATCCGCCGATCCATCATGAGATAATAGAAAAAATTTTGCCTCCAGAAACCAGACAAAGAAACGAAGACTTTTTTATGCTATATCCTTAATTTTTTTGTTCCCATAGATTCTACTTTCTAATGATCTGGTCTGTACCCTTAATTTCTAAGGGAGGGGTAAAGAAAAAAAGACTTTTTCTTTTTTATTTATTATGAAATGATTTGACTACTAGTAATACGTGCCGTTCTCACTAAAGCCCATACCCATATGAATATCAACATATCGCTTCTATCTCTGTTACAATACAGCGATTCTAAATAGAAATATGCTATGAATTTAATAATAAGAATATGTATCCTTTACATCTTATTTCCCTGGGATTGTAGTTCAATTGGTCAGAGCACCGCCCTGTCAAGGCGGAAGCTGCGGGTTCGAGCCCCGTCAGTCCCGACCTAGGATCCGATGAATCCGTCAACTCATTTCTCTATTTTCGGTGAAGAGGGAGGACTGAAAACAAGATCTAATTTCCGCCGGAGGTCTTTTTTATCATCGAAGAAATACAAGAATTTTCATTAATTCTCGACTAGTACTGATTCGTGGGGAGAGCTAGATTGGTACAATTGGTGGTAGGGTCCTATTCGGGATTTCAAGAGATACCGCACAGGTTTTCCTTTTTCTATTGGTTCTGATCCATGGAATTCAATATAATACCCACCCGGTTCCCGAGAGCATACCTACAAATTGAATTCCTTCATTGTGTGATACAAAATTAACTTGACCTTAACATAGTTGGCGCGCCAGAATCCTTTTCAGATTCGATTAAAACCACCTCCTTATTTTCTAGCTCCTATTTTTGGGAACCGCAATTCCTAATTGGAAACAATCTATCTATCTCACTTCCATACCGAATTTCGGATATGATATATGTTCCGGTTTCAATCCAACGAAAGAAGCTTTTATTTTAAAAAAAGAGAGATCAAAGAAAGATCTGCCCTACCCCGCTTAATAAAGAAATTAATAATATTTCTTCTCCTGTTTTTTCTTTGATGAAGGGGTCCTATCGAAGCAAGAGTAAACTCCAAAAAAGTACATTTCTAAAAAAACGAGATCTTTTATACCCGAATCCATCTTTATTACACCTCTTTGTCTTCCAAGAAATTTAGATCATAACAAACTAAATGAGTTTCGAACTTCACTTTTTTCCATTTCATTTCTACTGTTTGGGTTTGTGACCAATTGAAATGGAAGACGGGTCAGATGATACCTCATCAGCTGGTTGTATACGGAAGACGGTAGGTTATAGAAAAGAATGAAAAACGAAAAGGGATTCTTTGTTGTATCAAGAATTCCTTTTTTAATTCGTTATGGATAAAAGATCCTCCTATGTTATACTATTCAATTCTCGACAATGAATCGATCTGAAAGCTCAGATATTGTTATTCATGATATTGATCCGATTCAATATCAAATAACATTGGGATGCAATTCATTTCATTGAATTTAGAGGAGAAGATTTATCATCTCTATGGGATTAGATCCCGAGTTATTGTGAAGTAAAAAACGATGGGATTATGGAAGTAAATATTCTCGCATTTATTGCTACTGCGCTGTTCATTCTAGTTCCTACTGCTTTTTTACTTATCATCTACGTAAAAACAGTCAGTCAAAATAATTGATTCGAATGAAGCTTGACTTCTTTATTCTTATCAATGATTGAAGAAATGAAAGGTATTTTCATTCCACGTCTTAAATGAAATGGGCGGACTAGAATCAGCAGTATATGAGATCCGGTAGTATGGTAGAAAGATATCAATTTCTTTCTACCATACTTTCTATTATTGTATTGTCTCAAGTTGTACTGGTACTGTATAAAGAGGGATAGGCTTCATCTAGATTAATCTACAATATGTATCTTGTATTTTCATATATGTACATATCTATAAATTTCATATATGTGATGTACATCATGTAAATAACACCCCAATTCTAGTTCTTCCTTGCATCTATTTTTTTGTTTGATTGAAAGGTTTTTTTTCATATAGTCCATTACTGTAATTCAATATAATTTGCAAATGGAAATTTCATATTTAAAATCCCTTTACGATATATGAAAAAATGGCTACAGTTTGATTACTCAACTCAATTAGTAGTGCTTTTAGAGTCCACTTCTTCCCCATACTACAAGTGAAAGGGAAAATGTAAAGACTACCATTAAAGCGGCCCAAGCAAGACTTACTATATCCATGTGAATTATGTCCCCTATCTCTATGAATATGAAGGAATTCGTCCATTATTGATCACTAATAATAGTGGAATCTATGGTGCAGAGTCAAAAAGGGATTATGACCAAACGCTATTGATCAAACAATCCAAAAAATCCACCCACAACAAGTTCCTATATGATTTCTGGTAGAAAAGGGAAGGATTAACCACAAGCAAGATACACAGGGACTTTCTTTGTATTATCAAGGAAATCCTCTTTAATGGAAGATGTAGGAATAGTAAGGCCTATTGTTTAGTTTCTTTTGTTGACCTTCATAAGCAAAAAGCATAAAATATACAATCAAGGTAGATCACTACCTACCCCATATCTCTTCAAAAGAGGGTTTTTTCCTTTTGGTTTCCTCTCGAATCTATTGCTTCTGCTGAGCAAAAAAAGAAAGTATTTCTCGGTTTTTGTAGATGAGGCGGCACCCGGATTTGAACTGGGGTAAAAGGATTTGCAGTCCCCCGCCTTACCACTCGGCCATGCCGCCAAACGGATATAAAATAGAGGGAACGCTCTCTTCTTTATTATTTCTTGAATCTCATTGTCTTTATCCCTTTCCTAAACCTAAAAAACCCTTTTTTTTGAACCCAGTTGATTCCCTTCGATTGATTGTATGGTATCTCAAATCTCAAAATAAACAACACCTAAAAACTTCCCCCTTTTTTTATCTTTCAAAAGCGAATGTGCTTTTTCAGTTACAGAATGAAAAATGCAGGGCAAATAGGAACCATTAACTATTGACTTGAATTCATGAAGAGTTCTTGGAACTCCAATTTCGTTTCCTTAACAACGGCATCAAAATGAAGTTGATACACAACTTATCAGTATCAATTCTTTTCAATAATCAATCTTTTTCAATTAAATTTACATTATAACAACAATTATATATATATGTAAACCCCGGAACAGAGATTGTTACAAAGATATCCTAATCAGGTATCTTAGCCATATATGTCTATAAGGAATTATCGTGCTTCCTTTTTTCTTTTTTTCTCTCATTCATAGAGAACAGATCAAACCTTGAATCATTTCTTTTTCTGGTACCCAACCGGATTGTAATATCATAATAAGAGGTAGAAATTGGATTCCTTTTGATATTCTATACAAGACTCTAAAAAAAGTATAATCGGCATAATTATGATTCCAGGAATGTTTTATCCTGTTGCAAATTCTAATTTGAGTAGAAAATTCTCCTTATTGCTCCGCTCAATGGTATGAAGTTGGGTAAAATTTCATGTGATTCAGTAAACAGAATATACATTCCATCATTGCTAGATCGATCCATATGGTTCGATGAAGAATGAGCCAATAATGGGATTTTGCTATAAATGGGAAGCTTAAGATGCTCCGGGATGGAAATGAGGGAATGTCTACAATACCTGGGTTTAGTCAGATACAATTTGAGGGGTTTTGTAGGTTCATTGATCAGGGCTTGATGGAAGAACTTTATAAATTTCCAAAAATTGAAGATATAGATCAAGAAATTGAATTTCAATTATTTGTGGAAACTTATCAATTGGTAGAACCCTTGATAAAAGAAAGAGATGCTGTGTATGAATCATTGACATATTCTTCTGAATTATATGTACCTGCGGGATTAATTTGGAAAACCGGTAGGGATATACAAGAACAAACCATATTTATTGGAAACATTCCTCTAATGAATTCCCTGGGAACCTTTATAGTAAATGGAATATACAGAATTGTAATCAATCAAATATTGCAAAGCCCCGGTATTTATTACCGTTCAGAATTGGACCATAACGGAATTTCGGTCTATACCGCCACCATAATATCCGATTGGGGAGGAAGATCAGAATTAGAGATTGATCGAAAAGCAAGGATATGGGCTCGTGTGAGTCGGAAACAAAAAATATCTATTCTAGTTCTATCATCAGCTATGGGTTCGAATCTAAGAGAAATTCTAGATAATGTTTGCTACCCTGAAATTTTCTTGTCTTTCCCGAACGATAAGGAGAAAAAAAAGATTGGGTCAAAAGAAAATGCCATTTTGGAATTTTATCAACAGTTTGCTTGTGTCGGCGGGGATCCGGTATTTTCTGAGTCCTTATGTAAGGAATTACAAAAAAAATTTTTTCAACAAAGATGTGAATTAGGAAGGATTGGTCGACGAAATATGAACCGGAGACTTAATCTTGATATACCTCAGAACAATACATTTTTGTTACCACGAGATGTATTGGCAGCTGCGGATCATTTGATCGGAATGAAATTTGGAATGGGTACACTTGACGATATGAATCACTTGAAAAATAAACGTATTCGCTCTGTAGCGGATCTGTTACAAGACCAATTCGGATTGGCTCTGGTTCGTTTAGAAAATGTGGTTCGAGGAACTATATGTGGAGCTATTAGGCATAAATTTATACCTACTCCCCATAATTTAGTAACATCCACTCCATTAACAACCACTTATGAATCATTTTTCGGTCTACACCCCTTATCTCATGTTTTGGATCGAACTAATCCATTGACACAAATAGTTCATGGGCGAAAATTGAGTTATTTAGGTCCTGGAGGATTGACAGGTCGAACTGCTAGTTTTCGGATCCGAGATATCCATCCTAGTCACTATGGCCGTATTTGCCCAATTGACACATCTGAAGGAATCAACGTTGGACTTATTGGATCCTTAGCTATTCATGCTAGGATTGGTCATTGGGGGTCGCTAGAAAGTCCGTTTTTTGAAATTGATGAGAGATTCAAAGGGGTACGGGTAGTTTATTTATCGCCAAGCAGAGATGAATACTATATGGTGTCGGCAGGAAATTCTTTGGCGTTGAATCAGGGCATTCAAGAAGAACAGGTTGTTCCAGCTCGATACCGTCAAGAATACCTGACTATTGCATGGGAACAGATTCATCTTCGAAGCATTTTTCCCTTCCAATATTTTTCTATTGGCGCTTCCCTTATTCCTTTTATCGAACATAATGACGCGAATCGGGCTTTAATGAGTTCTAATATGCAACGTCAAGCAGTTCCGCTTTCTCGGTCCGAAAAGTGCATTGTTGGAACTGGGTTGGAACGCCAAGTAGCTCTAGATTCAGGAGTTTCCGCTATAGCAGAACACGAGGGAAAAGTAGTTTCTACCGATACTGACAAGATCGTTTTCTCAGGTAATGGAGACACTCTAAGCATTCCATTGGTTATGTATCAACGTTCCAACAAAAATACTTGTATGCATCAAAAATCCCAAGTTCAACGGGGTAACTGCATTAAAAAGGGACAAATTTTAGCAGATGGTGTTGCTACTGTTGGTGGCGAACTCGCTTTGGGAAAAAACGTATTAGTAGCTTATATGCCATGGGAAGGCTACAATTTTGAAGACGCCGTACTTATTAGTGAACGTCTAGTATATGGCGATGTTTATACTTCTTTTCATATACGGAAATATGAAATTCAGACTCATGTGACAAGTCAAGGCCCTGAAAGGATAACTAATGAAATACCACATTTAGAAGCCCACTTACTCCGGAATTTAGATAGAAACGGAATTGTGATGTTGGGGTCTTGGGTAGAAACAGGTGATATTTTAGTAGGTAAATTAACGCCTCAGATCACGAAAGAATCATCATATGCCCCGGAAGATAGATTATTACGGGCTATACTTGGTATTCAAGTATCCACTGCAAAGGAAACTTGTCTAAAATTACCTATAGGTAGCAGAGGTCGAGTTATTGATGTGAGATGGATCCAGAAAAAGGGGGGTTCCAGTTATAATCCAGAAATGATTCGTGTATATATTTCACAGAAACGTGAAATCAAAGTAGGGGATAAAGTTGCTGGAAGGCATGGGAATAAAGGTATCATTTCCAAAATTTTGCCTAGACAAGATATGCCGTATTTACAAGACGGAACGCCTGTTGATATGGTCTTCAATCCATTAGGAGTACCTTCACGAATGAATGTAGGACAGATATTTGAATGCTCGCTCGGGTTAGCGGGGGATCTGCTAGACAGGCATTATCGAATAGCACCCTTTGATGAGAGATATGAGCAAGAGGCTTCTAGAAAACTCGTGTTTTCTGAATTATATGAAGCCGGTAAGCAAACAGCGAATCCGTGGGTATTTGAACCCGAGTATCCGGGAAAAAGCAGAATATTTGATGGAAGAACGGGAGATCCTTTTGAACAACCTGTTATAATAGGAAAGTCCTATATCCTAAAATTAATTCATCAAGTTGATGATAAAATTCATGGGCGTTCCAGCGGGCATTATGCGCTTGTTACACAACAACCCCTTAGGGGAAGGGCTAAGCAAGGGGGACAACGGGTAGGAGAAATGGAAGTTTGGGCTCTAGAGGGGTTTGGTGTTGCTCACATTTTACAAGAGATGCTTACTTATAAATCTGATCATATTAGAGCTCGTCAGGAAGTACTTGGTACTACGATCATTGGAGGAACAATACCTAAACCTGAGGATGCTCCAGAATCCTTTCGATTGCTCGTTCGAGAACTACGATCTTTGGCTCTGGAATTGAATCATTTCCTTGTATCTGAGAAGAACTTCCAGATTCAAAGGAAGGAAGCTTGATCGGAATGAATCAGAATTTTTCTTCTATGATCGACCGGTATAAACATCAACACCTTCGAATTGGATCAGTTTCTCCTGAACAAATAAGCGCTTGGGCCAAAAAAATACTACCCAATGGAGAGGTTGTTGGAGAGGTGACAAAACCTTATACTTTTCATTACAAAACCAATAAGCCGGAAAAAGATGGATTGTTTTGTGAAAGAATTTTTGGGCCTATAAAAAGTGGAATTTGTGCCTGTGGAAACTATCGAGTAATCGGAGATGAAAAAGAAGACCCGAAATTTTGTGAACAATGCGGAGTCGAGTTTGTTGATTCTCGGATACGAAGATATCAAATGGGATACATCAAACTGGCATGCCCAGTAACTCATGTGTGGTACTTGAAACGTCTTCCTAGTTATATCGCGAATCTTTTAGATAAACCTCTTAAAGAATTAGAAGGCCTAGTATACTGCGATGTGTGATTTGATCAAAATTCTTATTTTACAGATTGGGACTAAGAAACTGTCATCCCATTCACTCCGATTGGGATGCCCTGACTCTGACATGTCTCGTGGTAGGAGTAACATGAAGCTCAGAATTATGGATGTATTTAATACTCCAAAAAAGGGAATTGATCTATGGTCGATTCCGTAACAGAAAAATAGGAATTGCTAGTTGTACCTCGTGAAAAAGACTTCTTTCGTGGAATTAGCCATTCCATTTGTTTTAGAAAGAAATTATGTTCTAGTAAGCAAATATGACATGGTTACAAGGGCCTATTCATCGCGTATAGGCTTTAAGGGCATCATGTCATAACCGTCGAGGTTAAGTAGGGGCCTAAAAGATCGAATGGAATGATACATAGACAAGTAAATCCCTTATGAGTTCCAAGGTATTCTTTTAAAAGGGATTTGGTATTCGAAGGGAGGTAGACTACTCAAGAATTTCACATTTCATTTCATTGAAATGTTGGTTGGTCCTGATTGGGAACTTGAGTAAGGAGTAGATCGTTGGGGGTTTTCTAAAAAAAAATTTTAAACGAGAACCCCTTATTTGATGTAACTACTTGAGCCGGATGAGAGGAAACCCTCGCGTCCGATTTTTAAGGGGGGAAATCCTATACTATAAGGAACCTATCCCAATTTTTCTTTTGCTAGGACCGTAGCTAAAAAACCTACTTTCTTACGATTACGAGGTTCATTCGAATATGAAATCCAATCTTGGAAATACAGCATCCCACTTTTTTTTACTACTCAAGGCTTCGATACATTTCGAAATCGAGAAATCTCTACTGGAGCAAGTGCTATCAGAGAACAATTAGCCGATCTGGATTTGCGACTTATTACAGATTGTTCATTGGTAGAATGGAAAGAATTAGGGGAAGAAGGGCCCACGGGTAATGAATGGGAAGATAGAAAAATAGGAAGAAGAAAGGATTTTTTGGTTAGACGCATGGAATTAGCTAAGCATTTTATTCGAACAAATGTGGAAGCAGAATGGATGGTTTTGTGCCTACTACCAGTCCTTCCCCCCGAATTGAGACCGATCATTCAAATAGATGGGGGTAAACTGATGAGTTCGGATATTAATGAACTCTATAGAAGAGTTATCTATCGGAACAATACTCTTACCGACCTATTAACAACAAGTAGATCTACGCCAGGGGAGTTAGTAATGTGTCAAGAAAAATTAGTGCAAGAGGCCGTGGATACACTTCTTGATAATGGGATCCGCGGACAACCAATGAGGGATGGTCATAATAAAGTTTATAAGTCTTTTTCAGATGTAATTGAAGGCAAAGAAGGAAGATTTCGCGAGACTTTGCTTGGTAAACGTGTCGATTATTCGGGGCGTTCCGTAATTGTCGTGGGCCCTTCGCTTTCATTACATCGATGTGGATTACCTCGCGAAATAGCAATAGAGCTTTTCCAGACATTTGTAATTCGTGGTCTAATCAGACAGCAGGTTGCTTCAAACATAGGAGTTGCTAAAAGTAAAATAAGGGAAAAAGAACCTATTGTATGGGAAATACTTCAAGAAGTTATGCAAGGGCATCCTGTATTGCTGAATAGAGCACCCACTCTGCACAGATTAGGCATACAGGCATTCCAACCCATTTTAGTGGAAGGACGTGCTATTTGTTTACATCCATTAGTTCGTAAGGGGTTCAATGCAGACTTTGATGGGGATCAAATGGCTGTTCATGTACCTTTATCTTTGGAGGCTCAAGCGGAGGCTCGCTTACTTATGTTTTCTCATATGAATCTCTTGTCTCCAGCTATTGGGGATCCCATTTCCATACCAACTCAAGATATGCTTATGGGACTCTATGTATTAACGATTGGAAATCGTCGAGGTATTTGTGCAAATAGGTATAATCCATGTAATCACCTAAACTATAAAAACGAAAAAATTGACGATAATAACTATAAATATACAAAAGAAAAAGAACCCTATTTTTGTAGTTCCTATGATGCACTTGGAGCTTATCGGCAGAAACGAATAAATTTAGATAGTCCTTTGTGGCTCCGGTGGCGACTAGATCAACGCGTCAGTGGATCGAGAGAAGTTCCCATCGAAGTTCAATATGACTCTTTTGGAACCTATCATGAGATTTATGGACACTATTTAATAGTCAGAAGTGTAAAAAAGGAAACTCTTTGTATATACATTCGAACCACCGTTGGCCATATTTCGTTTTATCGAGAAATTGAAGAAGCCATACAAGGGTTTTGTCGGGCCTCTGCCTATGGTACCTAAGTTAAGTAATTATATGATACCCGCGGGAATTCGGGTCTCTTCGA
>JAJJMC010017436.1:37500-42500 GCA_023531435.1 Papaver californicum
CACGACCTGTTGCAGGAAAGAGATAATGTGCAACTTCGAGTTGTCAATTATATTCTTTATGGAAATGGAAAACCAATTCGAGGGATTTATCACAAAAGTATTCAATTAGTTCGAACTTGTTTAGTATTGAATTGGAACCAAGATAAAAAAGGTTCGTCTATAGAGGAGGTTCATGCTTCTTTTGTTGAAGTAAGGGTAAACAACCTGATTCGCTATTTCATAAGAATGGACTTAGTGAAGTCCCCTATTTCGTATACCAGAAAAAGAAATGATCGGAGGGGGGCAGGATTAATATGGATCCCGGATAATGGATCAGATCGTACTAACCTCAATCCATTTTCGTTTTATTCCAAGGCAAGGATTCAACAAGCATTTACCCAACATCAAGGAACTATTCGTGCGTTGGTAAATCGAAATAAGGAATCCCAACCTTTGATCATTTTGTCATCATCTAATTGTTCTCGAATGGGTCCATTCAACGGTGTTAAATATAATGACAGTGTGACAACAAAAGAATCAATGAAAAGGGATCCCCTAATTTCCATTCGAAATTCATTGGGTCCTTTAGGGATTGTGCCTAAATTTGTGAATTTTTCTTCTTATCATTTAATAACTCATAATCAGATCTTGGTAAAAAAATATTTGCTACTTGACAATTTAAAACAGACTTTCCAAGGACTTAAATATTATTTAATGGACGAAACTGGGAGAATTTATAATCCCAATCTAGGAAGTCACATCATTTTGAATCCATTAAATTTGAATTGGTTTTTTCTCCAGCACGATTATTGTGAAGAGACAGCGACAATAATTAACCTTGGACAATTTATTTGTGAAAATGTATGTATATCCAAATATGGACCCCGCCTCAAAGCGGGTCAGGTTCTAATTATTCGTGTTGGCTCTTTAGTAATAAGATCGGCCAAACCCTACTTGGCTACGCCAGGAGCAACCGTCCATGGACATTATGGTGAAACCCTTTCTGAAGGAGATACATTAGTTACATTTATCTATGAAAAATCGAGATCAGGTGATATAACGCAGGGTCTTCCAAAAGTGGAACAGGTTTTAGAAGTGCGCTCGCTTGATTCAATATCAATGAACCTAGAAAAAAGGGTTGAAGGTTGGAACGAACGTATAACAAGAATTCTTGGAATTCCTTGGGGGTTTTTGATTGGCGCAGAGTTAACCATAGCACAAAGTCGTATCTCTTTGGTTAATAAGATTCAAAAAGTTTATCGATCCCAGGGGGTGCAAATCCACAATAGGCATATCGAGATTATTGTGCGTCAAATAACATCAAAAGTTTTGGTTTCGGAAGATGGAATGTCTAATGTTTTTTCACCCGGAGAACTTATTGGATTGTTGCGAGCGGAACGAACGGGACGAGCTTTGGAAGAAGCGATCTGTTATAGAGCCGTCTTATTGGGAATAACGAGGGCGTCTCTGAATACTCAAAGTTTCATATCCGAGGCGAGTTTTCAAGAAACTGCTCGAGTTTTAGCAAAAGCCGCTCTACGAGGTCGTATCGATTGGTTGAAAGGTCTGAAAGAGAACGTTGTTCTGGGGGGGATGATACCTGTTGGTACCGGATTCAAAGGATTAGTGTATCATTCAAGGCAACACAGCAATATCCCTTTTGAACTAAAAAAGAATAACCTATTCCGAGGGGGGTTTAGAGATATTTTGTTCCAACACAAAGAATTATTTGATTCTTACATCCCAAAGAATATCCACGATCCATCAGAACAATTATTTACGGGATTTAATGATTCCTAAGAGCGGATTAATCCTTTTAACTTAACTTTAAACTATCTGGTCTAAAGATAATAGTGAATAGAAAGGAATTTATGGCTTGGCCCGTGTATCAACGGCCAATCTCTGGTAAAAGGTTCCATCGGAACAATTCTTTATTTAGTATTTAGGGTATCTCATCTCTTAAAAAAAAGGGAAGCGTGGGGAGAAATGACAAAAAGATATTGGAACATTAATTTGGAAGAGATGATGGAAGCAGGAGTTCATTTTGGTCATGGTACTAGGAAATGGAATCCTAGAATGGCACCTTACATCTCTGCAAAGCGTAAAGGTATTCATATTACAAATCTTACTAGAACTGCTCGCTTTTTATCAGAAGCTTGTGATTTAGTTTTTGATGCAGCAAGTAAAGGAAAGCAATTCTTAATAGTTGGTACTAAAAATAAAGCAGTTGATTCAGTAGCATCGGCTGCAATAAGGGCTCGGTGTCATTATGTTAATAAAAAATGGCTCGGTGGCATGTCAACGAATTGGTCCACTACAGAAACGAGACTTCATAAGTTCAGGGATTTGAGAGCGGAACAAAAGAAGGGAAGACTCAACCGCCTTCCGAAACGAGATGCAGCAATGTTGAAGAGACAATTATATCACTTGCAAACATATCTGGGTGGGATCAAATATATGACGGGGTTACCTGATATTGTAATCATCGTTGATCAGCAAGAAGAATATACGGCTCTTCGAGAATGTGTAACTTTGGGAATTCCAACGATTTGTTTAATCGATACAAATTGTGACCCGGATCTCGCAGATATTTCGATTCCAGCCAATGATGACGCTATAGCTTCAATCCGATTAATCCTTAACAAATTAGTATTCGCCATTTGTGAGGGCCGTTCTAGCTATATCCCAAATCGTTGATTAATAATAAGATAAGTCAATTACTTCGAGAACTCCATAGATTTTTTGAATCGGTTACTATATTCTGAATACCAAAAAAGAGATAAAAAAGCTGGGGATATTATGTGATTACTTGATATCCGAAAAATATGATTCAAGTAGACGAGTTGAGAAAGAGATAGTGGAATCAAAATAATTCCTTTTTTAGTTCTATTTCTGCCAGAGGACAATATGAATGTGCTACCATGTTCCGTCAACACATTAAAAGGGCTATACGATATATCCGGTGTGGAAGTAGGCCAACATTTCTATTGGCAAATAGGTGGTTTCCAAGTCCATGCCCAAGTCCTTATTACGTCATGGGTCGTAATTGCTATCTTATTAGGTTCAGCTGCTATAGCTGTTCGGAACCCACAAACTATTCCGACCAATGGTCAGAATTTCTTCGAATATGTCCTTGAATTCATTCGAGACTTGAGCAAAACTCAGATTGGAGAAGAGTATGGTCCTTGGGTTCCCTTTATTGGAACTATGTTCCTATTTATTTTTGTTTCTAACTGGTCAGGGGCTCTTTTACCTCGGAAAATAATACAGTTACCTCATGGGGAGTTAGCCGCACCTACGAATGATATAAATACTACCGTTGCTTTAGCTTTACTCACGTCCGTGGCATATTTCTATGCGGGTCTTACCAAAAAAGGGTTGGGTTATTTCGGTAAATACATTCAACCAACTCCAATCCTTTTACCAATTAACATCCTAGAAGATTTCACAAAACCCTTATCACTAAGTTTTCGGCTTTTCGGGAATATATTGGCTGATGAATTAGTAGTTGTTGTTCTTGTTTCTTTAGTACCTTCAGTGGTTCCTATACCTGTCATGTTTCTTGGATTATTTACAAGCGGGATTCAAGCTCTTATTTTTGCAACTTTAGCCGCGGCTTATATAGGCGAATCCATGGAGGGTCATCATTAACTAGCTTTTCTGATTGATATTCGGGAATTTAAAATAAAGGAAAGAGATCTAAAAGATCTTTTTCCTAAGATTCTTGGCCGATTGATGTCATACCCCCACTTCTATTTGTTCATTCAATTACAATATTAGAATTATATTAGGGTTCATAATTTGAATCCAAATTGTTATGCTATCTAACTTTGATTGTGATTAAACAAAAAACGATGTTTCTATAGAACGATGGATTGGCATTTAAATTTTTTTAATTCAAGGATTGTCCAAAATTCGAATTAATTCCATGCAATTTCATCAACCAAATCCTGATATTGTATTGATATGTAATGATTCGGGCTAATGATAATGAACCAACCAACCCGCCCATTTGGATTCATACGGGATAATGATAACTAAAGGGCAAAGAGGAAGTGACAAATGGGCTTCATAAAAAATAGGTTAGGGGATCGACTTAGGTATATGTAATGGCTATAAACCTATTGTTGTGTATGTTTTTTCTAGAATTCGAATGCATATAGGATGAGAATTCAATAGTTGGTTTACACTATGGAAGAAACATATGTATATGTGATATTAGATATTGACTAGTTATATATGAACTATCCATAGATCTTATTTCCTTTACGATCCCACTCTGAATTTCGATGAGGATTCCAATAGAAGTCCTTCCATTTCGTCTGTGACGAATGAATAAACACATGAAACCAAGAGCATATAGTATAGAAGAGAAAAATAACGAAGAATTGAAAGAATGCTTTGGAACTAAGAAATGGAAGAGCTTTATGGATTGCTAATTGATAAAGACTCGATGGATGGGAACTAAAAACGAGAAATCGAAGTAGTTCTGACGATTCAATAATATAATTACTTCAATTGGATATATGTTAGTAATGGAATCATAAGGCATTATTTATTGGTTGATTGTATCATTAACCATTTATTTATTTTGGTGCGAGGAGCTTACCATGAATCCACTGATTTCTGCCGCTTCCGTTATTGCTGCTGGATTGGCCGTAGGGCTTGCTTCTATTGGACCTGGAGTTGGTCAAGGTACTGCTGCGGGACAAGCCGTAGAAGGTATTGCGAGACAACCAGAGGCGGAGGGTAAAATACGAGGTACTTTATTGCTGAGTCTGGCTTTTATGGAAGCTTTAACAATTTATGGCTTGGTTGTGGCATTAGCACTTTTATTTGCGAATCCTTTTGTTTAATCCTAAGAATTTGAAAGTTTTTTTCTCCATTTTATTGCCCTGGATTTCCTACCTGCTTTTTTGAATTCTATCAAGATTTTACTCTTACAATCACTTTTTTTTGAGACAATATCCGTGGGAAGGACTGATTTGAGGATGAGGAATTAGCAGACCTACTCGCTTTCT
>JAJJMC010017436.1:47500-53317 GCA_023531435.1 Papaver californicum
GTATCTATCTTATCTATCTATAGAATAAAGTGAAAGAAAAAATAAAGACTTTTTGGCTTCAAGCGTAACCGTAACATAGTAATTTTTTCAATTTGGAGAGATGGCTGAGTGGACTAAAGCGGCGGATTGCTAATCCGTTGTACGATTTATTTGTACCGAGGGTTCGAATCCCTCTCTTTCCGTTTCCTCCGATGACTTTCTTTTTTTTGCATTCAAAAAAAGATCGAGACCTTTTCATTGCATTTTATCTTATTTTCTCATAGTTAAATGTCTGGAATAAAAAAAAAAAGAAAATGAATAAACCAACAAGCAAGAAAAAAGCTTTTTCCTCTTTTTTATTCCTCACGTCCAGGATTACGTCCTGGATCATTAGATAGGAATCCGAAGATAAAAAGAGAAACAAAGAATATCACTACTGTGTAAACAAAGAGTTTGAGAGTAAGCATTACACAATCTCCAAGATCATTTTTGTAAAAAAAGGGAATAGACTATCCTTTTTTATACCACATATCCTCTTTTTACACCAAGAAACGAAGTAGTTTCTCGAAAAGAAAGTAATTTTTCGAAATTCGTTTGTAATAAGATTCTTTCGTTACGGAAACGCTTTTTTATGACACAATTCTATATTATATTGTGGGGGACCCTAAATTGAATAGGGCCCTTGAAGTAGAAGGTCAAGTTGGGGAGGTGATCAAGATTTCTCGCAATTATCCAAGAATTCAAATGTTTGGATCGAGGGTTCAGAATATAAGACTTAGCTGATCTTATTAATTGTTAGACTCTTTTTTTATCAAAAAATCATACATGTTTGTAGGACAGTAGTAAAAAAATATCATCGAAAACTTACAGCAGCTTGCCAAACAAGGGCTAAGAGAAGAAAGAGCACAGGTATTACTGGCATAACATCTACAATTGGATTAAAAAAAGCATAAGCCTCGGGCAATTTGGCGAAGAAAAAACTACTCGAATGAAGGGCAGAATTAAGACAGATACAGATCAAACTAAAGATATTAAGCATAACAAACATTTCCTTCTTGGAGATAATTGTATTTTGATTGAGTCATTGATATTAAGGAAAAAAAGGAAGAAAGTAAGGTAGATTCAAATTCTTCTTTTTTTTTACTTGCTCAATCACAAATCCTTCAATTCTCAACCGAGAACAGAAGGAGTCATACTTTCATACAATATCTTAATTGAATTCTATGTAATGATCAATAAATTAAGTTAAATTCTACAACTATATGCATTAAATCCTAGCAACAATCTACTCTATTCCATAGAGATTTGGGTGGGAATTGACGAATAAACAATACGGATATTAGTGTTTATTGGTGTCAAATATAAATATAAATGGGGCGTGGCCAAGCGGTAAGGCAACGGGTTTTGGTCCCGCGACTCGGAGGTTCGAATCCTTCCGTCCCAGAGCAGTCCAATTAGGTTCAAAGTGTAATGTTGAATAAAATCGAATCTTTTTTTCTGAGTTCTACTGATTCTTTTCTGAATCATATCTTACCCTTTTTCTCGCAAAACAACCCAGGGCAAATGACATGCCGATAGAGCGAGATCTATTTCCTATCCTACCTGGCCAGGAAATAGCTCAATAGTTGAATTCAAAAATGAGATGGGCTCTTCCGCGTCTGCCTGTTCCATCGATATTCCTAGTTGCTTAGAAAGACTTTATGGTCTATATCCATAAAAAAAAAAAGAACGCATTCAAAGTGAAAATGCGAAAAAGCTCTACCTTACCCCCCTATCACTAAAGTAAATAGTGGAGTCCAGTTATTAGTTATTAATTCTCTGTGGATCTTGGAAGTCTAAACTAAACAAGAAGGGGCTCTTGGGACTAATTGAATTTTCATTCCATCACCGAGATAATGATTCATTCAAAATAGATGGGTGATTGAGTCGGAAATGAGATATCTATTAAACCTTTTTAACTACAGGCTATGATCTGATTACTAAATCCTTTAATTGATTTCACGATCAAATAATCAAAATTCTATTGAAATAGAAAATTTGAAAAACGAAACGCTTTTCATGATGTTTTATCAATCTTTGGTTCTCGAAGAGATGTGAGATTTGTTAACTTTAATTCTATCAACTCATTTCTGGCCTTTCCAGTTCATTGGACTCGTTTCTTTGGTTAATACTTAATATTCATTTTGTTCCGGTATTAGAAATATAATGAAAGACCCTTCTTTTTTTTAGTTAGGTGTTTTGTTTTTAGCTTAGTTGTTCGAGAAAGGTTGAATCTTTCATGATTGATGGTCTTGAACAATCTGTTCTGTTGAAGATGCAGATTAAAGAAAAGCGTTTTTTTCTTCATTTTCTTTATTAATTCTTTTGCTCATAGAATAAAAGATAGGGTTAATTAAATTGAATCCTTTGCGGAGACTTCTCCAGAAAAAAGGACCTTTCCATATAGAAAAAGAAAGTATGAAAGTATAGATTACTATGTACCGATTGAACTAATGACTATTCATGATTCCATATTGAATCAATTCCATACCGGCTCCAAACTAGAGGAAAGTTATGGTAAAACTTCGTTTAAAACGATGTGGTAGAAAGCAACGTGCGACTTGAAGGACATGATCGGTTGTGGAGTCTTACATCCACCATTTTATATAGGAATGAAGGTGCTCTTGGCTCGACATAGTTTGTTCTGTTCCACTAGAACAATCCCTTTTTGCTGGGTTGTAAATAGTACATGATGGAGCTCGAGTAGAAAGTATTGATTCATTTCTCAGGGGCAAGGGTCTAGGGTTAGTGTCAATCAATAAGTCGGAACAACTTCGTAAGTATATCTTCAATATAGAAATAGAAAGGATCCAATTCGAGCAAACGTTTCAAAAAAAGGAAATTCTTTTCTTGGAATTGTCAAAAAACGAAACTATTTTGATCAAAACAAAAGTGTATCGCATGGGAATCAATCCTTCATCTGATTCTTCGATAGAAAGAAATCACAAAAGGTATGTTGCTGCCGTTTTGAAAGATTAAATATCACCGAAGTAATGTCTAAACCCAATGATTCAAAGCAACGATAAAGGATCCCGGAACAAGAAAACACCATTTTCTGTTGTCTCAACAATAGGTTCGGTCAGGGCGAGGAATAAAAAATGGACTCTAAACAAGACAAAGCAAGGGGGTTAGAGACAGCTCAATAAATAAAATGCCTAAGCTTAAGGATTTTCCTTTGAGCTCTTTGATAATTATACAACTTGAGTTATGAGTACGAATGTTTTTTCTTTTCTGCGGGAAGGAAGAAAAAAAGGAATTCAAAAAAAGTCTAATGGATTTTATTATTTTCTCAATCTATTTGGAACTATATACATAAATTCAAATCATTCTTTCTCGAGCCGTACGAGGAGAAAACCTCCTATACGTTTCTAGGGGGGGCGTTGTTCATCTACATCTATCCCAATGAGCCATCTATCGAATCGTTGCAATTGATGTTCGATCCCGAAGAGAAGGAAGAGATCTTCGAAAAGTGGGTTTTTACGATCCGATAAAGAATCAAACTTATTCAAACGTTCCCGCTATTCTCTATTTCCTTGAAAAAGGCGCTCAACCCACAGGAACCGTTCATGATATTTCAAAGAAGGCAGAGGTGTTTAAGGAACTTCTTCCCGGTAATCAAACGAACTTTAAATAATGAACAAAGATAAAGAAAGTGAGGGTTCCATAATGTGAACTTCCTGGAATTTCTTCTTTTTTCACTCTTTTTTTTTTGTTCTATTTATACGAATTTACTATTAGATTGCTTTCATATAATCCCATATTATCGATTCTCGAATATTATCGATTCTCGAAATAATGAAATATTTTTTCTTGATATGGTTTGGTTTTTGTTAGGATGACACCAAGAAAAGGGGGTTAAGCTTGCTTATTGTCCCTTTTGTTATATTCGGGTTTTGTCTTTTTTTCTTTATGTTTTCAACGTTCATATTGACAATAGTGTATTGAACAAATATAATTGGATCGTGGATAAATGGATCTATTTATCCACGTCCCATAAGTTTTGTTTTTTACTTCAAAAAAAGTGCTCGTTAGATTTGCTGTAACACAAGAGGACCCTTTTTTATGAAAAAATAGACAAATAAAGGAGAATCTCTCTTTTTTTATCTGGGAATTTCTTCTATTTTCATATGATTTGTTCATTTTTATATTCCGAATCGGTCCTAAAAACCTTTTGTCGATTTGTTGCTAGTTTAATCCTTTGATGTGGCCGTTCAATCTAATCTATTTCTTTTTTTATTTCGATCATATCTACACACCATAATTACATTATTTGGGTTGCTAACTCAACGGTAGAGTACTCGGCTTTTAAGTGCGGCTAGATTCTTTTACACATTTGGATGAAGCAACGGATTCGTCCATACCATTGGTAAAGTTTGTAAGACCACGACTGATCCTGAAAGGGAATGAATGGAAAAAATAGCATGTCGTATCAATGCAAAACTCTGAGAATTCTTCATCCTTACCAGATCGGTACAAAATATTGTTTGAATTCTTGGAGCGTGACAAAAGAAATTCACGGATGGGTCGAGTGAATAAATGGATAGAGCCATACGGCTCCAATTATAGGTAAATAAAAAGCAACGGGCTTTTGTTCTTAATTTGAATGATTACCCGATCTAATTATACGTTAAAAATATATTAGTGCCTAACGCGGTAAAAGGTTCTCCTATAAGTGGATTATCTATTTTTTTATAAATCCTAACTATTCACTATATCTTCATTATAGTATGGAGGGGAGACGAATGTGTAGAAGAAGGGGTATATTGATAAAGATTCATTTTTTCCAAAATCAAAAGAGCGATCGGGTTGCAAAAATAAAGGATTTCTAACCATTATCAATTGGATTAAAAAAGGGAGGATCCGTTGATTAGCCTATCTGTATCCGAGGTGTCTAGTCTTTTATTACTATATACCTTGTTTTGACTGTATCGCACTATGTATCATTTGTGAACCCAAGAAATCCTTTGCCTTTGTTTCAAATCGAATTTCAAATGAAGGAATTAGAAGCATATTCCAAAATAGATAGATCTCGGCAACAAGACTTCCTATATCCACTTCTATTTCAGGAGTATATTTATGCACTTGCTCATGATCATGGTTTAAATGGATCAATTCTTTATGAATCCGTGAAAAATGTAGGTTATGATAATAAATCCAGTTCACTGCTTGTGAAACGTTTAATTACTCAAATGTATCAACAGAAACATTTTCCTTTTTTGAGTTCGACAAATGTTTCTAAACAAAAAAATTTTGTTGCGCACAACCCAAATGTTTATTATCAAATGATATCCGAGGGGCTTGCAGTCATAGTAGAAATTCCATTTTCACTACGATTAGTATCTTTTCTAGAAGGAAAGGATAGAAAATCTCAAAATTTACGATCAATTCATTCAATATTTCCTTTTTTAGAGGATAAATTATCACATTTAACTCATGTGTCAGATATACTAATACCCTACCCTGTCCATCTGGAAATCTTGGTTCGAATCCTACGCTCTTGGATACAAGATGTCCCCTCTTTGCATTTATTGCGATTCTTTCTCCATGAGTATCGTAATTGCTATAGTCTTATTACTAAAAAAAAAGAAATTTCCTTTTTTTCAAAGGGGAATCAACGCTTTTTCTTCTTCCTATATAATTCTCATGTATATGAATGCGAATCCATATTCTTTTTTCTCCGTAAACAATCTTTTCGTTTACGATCAACATCTTTTAGAATCCTTCTTGAGCGAATAAATTTCTATGGAAAAATGGAGCATCCTGTAGTAGTGTTTAGTAATTATTTTCAGACCTTCCTAT
>JAJJMC010017443.1:0-11718 GCA_023531435.1 Papaver californicum
TGCCTAGTGCATAGCATCGGGGAAGAAACTTCCCGGTCCATCACAAATGGTATCAGAGCAAGTCTGAGAAAACATTAGGGACTGTGCGTTTTGGACTAGTCAGTGAGTATTTTGTAATATGACTATAAAATTTTCCTTCAAAGAAAGTAGGAAAAGTTGGAAGAGTAGGCCAACTATTGCGCAAAAAGAGAGTTTGTAACTTCTCTTTCGGTTACCTTGTAAATTTTGTGTTGGATAATCAGGCCAAGTGTATGTACAAACAGAAATTGTAGCTACTACGATAGTTACTTCGCTAAGATTTGGACGCGCTCGAGTGTACTGTGAGTTTATCAGGTCTTATTCGGCTATTTTACCATATTGTTGGTAATCCAGAAAAATGTTAGTTGTAACGGTGGTAGACAACGAGATTGATCATCCCCACCTGTCGCTAGAACGGTGTGCGTTGTCAAGCCTGCTAGATTCCAGTTACGAGTGGCAACCCGGAAGACCGTTAGCTGTAATGGTAAGCTTGCATCCGACTTCTCTGGAAGCTGAGTTTGGTCCTCACAGTACTAATTAAAATATTGCTTGTCATATTCGATAACCTTTTCGACCATCATGAACTTTGGGGACTCCTAAGTGTTATTGTATGGGACGTGAACTTAGGATCTCGTGTTAAGAAATCTTTTTGTATTATGAGCATGTGGTATGGGACACATGTTTAGGAATCCAAATAATTTTCTTGGTAGTGTTGTAAACCTTTTCTGGATCCATGGGTGTGCGGTATGGGACGTTTGCTCGGGAGATCTCGATCGGTGTTTACGAAAAACTATGAACCTTATTAGGATTCCTGAATATGCGGTATGTGACGTATATTCAGAAGGTCCTAAGGCGTGTTCATAACAAACGTTGGGACCCTTATAGGATTTCTGCGTATTATGGTATAAGACATATGCGCAGGGAATCCAAATTGATGAAGCTTGTCCAAGGGTGTAATAGCGCCGAGGTGAAGCTTTAACTCCTGGTCACTGCAATTTCGAGTGGCGCGTCGGGGAGTTCTGTCACAATTTCCCGGTCTGTCACAATTTTACTTTATACTAGGATTATGTATGTGACATGTCCATACACGACTGAAGTCCTCTCAAATACATACATGTAGAGTTTGTTGGATTAGAATATTGATGGTAAAATATTTACTCTTGATGTAGGCAATTGCACCACTAATGATCTTATGATCAAACTTCACTTGGATAAATTATCAAGTAACTCATAACTATTGGGTGGATATTTGTTTCATATACGTTGTTATGCACACATACGAGCTATCATAGTCAAACAACGATTGACGGGATTAAAAGGGAAATAGAGTTGATTCTTAATAATAGTGTTGCTTACTGGAAAACAACATAAAAACGAGTTGAAAAGTCGAAGAGGTCGTCCGTCAGTTAAATATTGCATGTATAAATAAGTTAGTCCTTAAATGTCATGAGACTAGATGGAACTCTACATATATGATGCTTAATTAATACTGCTATTAAGTTTCAAAATGTCTTCTCTCTCCTAAAGCAACGTGAGCCACAATATCATTATTTGCCCGATGAAGAAGATTGGGTGTTGGAAAAGAAGATGTGTGAGATATTGAAAATATTTTATTCATAGAGAATTTTTCTGAACCATAATATCCTAAAACCAATCTTTTTTTTCCCAAATTATTTGTGAGATTAGATAGTCATTCAATGAGTGGCAAAAAATGTAAAGTTGATGTGATACGGAAAATAATATCAGGTATGATATAAAAGTTTAAAGAGTATTGGATTGTGATCAATGTGATAATGGAAGTAGCAATTATGTTGTACCCAAGGTTTAAGATGGAATTGATTAAGTTTTACTTCCCGCAAATTTATGGTCCAGCTTTTTCAGCCATCGAAATTACTCGAGTAAGCAACTTATGCTATGATTTGGCAAAAGAGTATGAATTCAGAGTAAAATTTGCTGATACATCTCGTGGCCAAAATGATAGTCATTCACTTTTCGATCAGAGATGCATGTTTTTACTGATGAGGTAGATCGTTTGGATAAATTTGGTATGTTTGTCGATCTCTAATAACACTCCTATTAATACTGTTAAGTCTGAATTAACTTGTTATTTGGAGGAAAGTCTTTTACCTAGGGCGAATGACTTTCACATACTAGCATGGTGGAGGAAAAATGGGATTAAATATCTAGTCTTGAAGTGTATAGCTAGAGACATTTTAACGATTCCAGTGTCTAAAGTTGCTTCAGAATCTGCTTTTAACAATGAAGGTAGATTTGTGAGTGTCCAACGTAATAGACTTTATCCAAAAATATTGGAGGCTTTAATGTGCGCTCAAGATTGGTTGTGGGATATGATGAAAGGTAAAAGAATATTAGTTGTATTCAAACAATTTGTACATTTAAATACTTCCTTATGGTTATATGGTACATTTTCTTATTTATTTCTTAGTGACGATTAAAATCCTACCTAATTTTAGGTCTACCCGTTTTATTTTAGGCCTAACCAATTTTGCTCATAACTATAGAAGATAAGAGGTGTCTCAAATAGGTGGACCTACTAAATTATCTTCAATAATTAGAATTACATTTCTAACATTATCCCTAATACCAAAAAAAAAATATTTATTTATTTATTTTTGTTCATTTATTTAATTATTTTTCTTTTTCATTTTTATATTATTTTTTTATTTTTCCTTTATTTATTTTATTTTTCTTTTTTTTCTTTTGGTTTATTCCTATATCTCTCAAAACAAATTAAAAAGTAAAAAAAAAAATCAAACCAAAATATACCTACCGATTCTAATTTGCTAAACTCATTTTTCTGGTATTTTTTATGATACAATCGGTGGACATGAACATACCTATTAGCCGATTACAAACAATCGGCGGATCAAATACTTTCACCCTAACGATTTTAGTTTATATACAATTTTAAAAATATATTGATACTAGAATCGGCAGATGTTCTTTGTTGTATTTTCCTATTCTGGTTCATGTTCTTCAGTCACATACAATCGACAGATAAATCACTAAATAGTGCCGATTATCAAATTTTTTTGGTTAAAAATCATTTTTTTAAAAAAATAAATAAATAAGAAAAATTAAAAATTAAAATTAAAATTAATTAAAAATAAAAATTAATTAATTATTAAACTAATCTAAGAATTAATTCAATGATTATAATAATTAATCAAAAAATGTATTAGTCATTAACTAAAATAGTTGGATAAGAAGTTTTTGAAGTTACTTCAAAAACCCTATATTAACTTATTGGGTAAGCCTAATATAAAATGGATATGCTTAAAATTAATGAGGATTAAAGTTCAATATTAATGGGCCTAAAAAAATATGTCTTCCCTTTTAAGAAAAGACAAGCAAGATTTGGTTTGGATAAATCAGTTATGTAATTTCGAGATATTTAACAATTTTTTCGCCTTTGGACTCCATCACTGATCAGACGTGTTTGTATATATATATATGCTAATTATTACTCGGGTCTACAACCCGGGAGTTGAGCTTATAAAGTAGTTGGCATTTTGTTAGTCGGGACCTACTCCTTTAATTCTTTTAGAAATTAATATTTGATATTAATCTTAGACATTTTTAATTAGAAAATTAAGTTAGATTAAGAAATATAATTATATTAGAAAACTTAGTCATGACACACCTAAGTTTAGCTGTGTTTAGGATTATCCGGCGTTTTGTTGGTCGGATCAAATTAGCCGGGACCTACGGCCACGGCCGTACCCCTTAAATTCTTTTAAAAAATAATATTTTGTATTAATATTAGTCATTTTTTATTAGAGAATTAAGTTAGATTAAAAAATCTAATTATATTAGGAAACTTAATCATGGAAAACATAAGGTTTGCCGAATTTAAGATAAGTGGCAATGCTAGGGCTAGTTTTGTCCCAGGCAGCCGCATAATCTCTACGGTCAAAAAATAATAAAATCTCGACTGTAGATAGATTCGATTGACGGATATATACTTTGACTTATATCTATGATCCAACAGACGGCTATATATCTTATAAATCGATCGATCTGTACCATAGGATGGCCGAAATCGAGGGTCGAAAATGTCCCAAAACAGACACCTCGTTTCCTTATAATATAGATATACTAGGGTTTACCCCGTGCCGTTACAGCACGGTAATTGATATTTGTCGTAACGTAAATCTTGAACCTCATATATCAATAAATTTCTAAAACAATTTTACCCAAGCATTTTTAGTCACATAACTAAGATAGCATGAGTCCTTCTGTGACATGTTATCAACTATGCTTAATAGATTAGTAGAAACTTGTAATTATTCACAACCATAATACACTGAATCGTTACAACAAAACAAAACCCGGTCGGTGTCCACTAACAACATTCCTGGTTCGGCTCCGATAACGCAATTCTCAAAATAAAAGAAAAGAAAAACTAAAGAAATTATATTTTCTTACTGAACTACTAAGAAATAAAGTAACATGAATACACGATAATTGGTTTCATAACACGGGTTTGAACATACAATTTATTGAGAATAATTTATTGCATAATCAGAAATACTCCCAAAGCACTGGTTTGAAAACTCTTAAATGGTGAAACCATGCCATAAGAACACTCCAACACCCCTATACTGCAACCGTTTCAATGGTACCCTATGATTAATAACACCTTCGTCGAAACCTATAATATGTGTAATTGAATGACAATTAAGACAAATATGAATGTAAATTGCACATCAATAGTTTAAGTACCCCAAGGGAAGATAATATCATATGGAAAAATAAGTAGTTTATATTGAAATAATTTTCACGAAATTGGAGTGAAAGAGATCGAGTTGCAGAAACAAATGATGTGGCGATAGATATAACTGAGTGAATCTGCAAATGATTCCAATATTCAACACCTAACTTTTCTCTTAAACTCCTTTGTCAAATATGAAATAAAATTTCCCTACACCTATTTATATAAACTTCTGATATTTCTGATATCAACTATACTACTATATGACAGAATAATATCCGGTCAGATGGTAGACGATCCTACATATGAATTAAAATTTTTTCAATATCAACATTCCAGAAAGAATTAAAATAAGAAGCTACATTCTAAAGAATCAAATGAGATATCTTACGTACCCCTCCTCCTACAGAGTCAGTCAAGAATAAAAACTTTCTGAAGCATGCTCTACAGACAGAATCTGCTGTAAATCCATTTCTAATCAGAGGAACTTCGCCAGATAAAACGACGTCTTTCAGTCCTTGCGGTGCGAAACTCAGATATGTAACACCATAAATACCACCATAGCTCAACAAATTAAAGCCGCACTATGAATTTAGTAACATTACAACTAGCAACAGTTCTCAATTTATACATGAAAGCAATAGAAAAAGATACAAAATAGAAAGTTTAAGCTTTACTTCTCCAGTAAACATCACTTGAGATCAGTACACACACTGAAATGCAAAAAGAGAGATCGAACTTACAGTAGCATTGGGGTAATGAATTATGAGACAAACTTCTCTCATGTGTCTAAAATGTTCAAAATAGCATATGGTTTCAAGATAAACTGAAGTGGGCAACTTATAGAGAAAAACAAAGATTTCTAGGATTACCTGCTCCCCTTACACTTGATATTGGCCAAGTTGAGTCATCAAGACCTTGAGAAAGAACCTTTTGGAACTGAACTCTACAAACATCAAACACAAAATAATTATTAGAACACTCTAAAAATCATTAGGGGTTTTCTTGTTACATGTTTAGCTAAAAACTTACTTCTCGTTGCCAATCAAGTCAGCATCCTTGAAGGTATTCCTGTTCTAGTTTATATCATTCAACTCTCGAAGTCAATTTCTTAGGGTTTTTATATTGGTTCCGTATTCAAATTGATGATACCTGCGATTGCTTTCAGTGATCAGAACACAATGAGCCGGAATATCAAAGTGCTTTTGTAAAGGGGTTTCATGCCCTTGATATTGTGTGATATTTTTACCCAAATCAAGTTATAATCAGATCCCTAGTTAGAAGAAAAAAAATGAAGAACAACCGATTCTAATAGGAGGTGAACAAAACACAATTTATTTTTTTATGAAATGACAAACCCTAAATCTACAGAGAAAAGGATATGCCTAACTTCAGATCATGTCTTGAACAACCGATATCAACAGAAACCTATGATCTGGAACTGACAAAATCAAATTTCTCAAAGAAAATACCGAAATAAAGGTTTATATATATCAAAATGCTTATCTGATTAAGTATATTCACCGAGTTCCCTGTTTAGGGTTACATTTGAGTATAACAATTGAAAGACAGAGAAGAAAATGAAACCTAGATCGATAATGGGATTGTTCTCTGAACATTCTCTCTCTTCTTTTGCTTGAAACAACACCGAAAAGATTTTACAAATGTAAAAAGACTACATATGCCCTCGGACGGCTGTGTCTTTTGTCGAAAAAAACATCAATCGTTCATCTATATTATCCATAGAGAGATCCGGACCCACACCCTATTCCTGAACAAATCTCAGCCACTTTTTGTCTCCTCCAAAATTAAATCTCGACCCCTCTTTATCTAAGGTAAGTTGTATACACTTTGTTTTATATTCTTGATTGTTCTCTGCACACCCTCTATCTTCTTCTGCTTGAAACAACACCGAAAATATTTTACAAATATAAAATGACTACCAATACCCTCGGACGGCTGTGTACTTTTTGAAAACAAATATCATTCGTTCATCTATCTTATCCATAGAGAGATCCAGACCCACACCCTATCTCTAAACAAATCCCAGCCGCTTTTTGTTTCTTGGAAAATTAAATCTCGACCCCGCTTTATCTAAGGTAAGTTTCTACACTTTGTTTTGTATTCTTGATTGTTCTCTGCACATCCCCTTTCTTCTTCTGCCTGAAACAATACCGAAAAGATTTTACAAATGTAAAATGACTACATATGCCCTCGGACGGCTGTGTCTTTTGTAAAAAAACAACAACAGTCGTTCATCTATCTTATCCATGGAGAGATCCAAACCCACACCCTATCCCTGAACAAATCCCAGCTGCTCTTTGTCTCCTCCAAAATTAAATCTTGACCCCTCTTTATCTAAGGTAAGTTGTCTACACTTTATTTATTTATTTATTTATATTTATTTCATGTGTAATGAATTTCTTGAAAATGATGGATGATAATCTGGTTAGTCACTAAAGAAAATTTGATGACCAATTTGGCATGTTATGAAAATAATTTAGGTCAGGAAACAATTATTGTGAGGATAATGTTCCGTCTACAAAAATTTATTAAGATGGATGACTTAGTCGGTAAAATTGTTTTGGAGGTAATGATATTTATAGAGACAATTTTACTTGGTCTATAAGTACTTCTAGAGACAAATTTTTTTTTGTTATTAATTTTTTATTCTGAGACGAAATATTTGTTGCTAAATTTTTATGTGATAAAATATTTACTCACTATAAATTTTTCTGAGACGAACAAATTTCGCTGTTAAAATGGTTTTATGTGACCAATTTGTTTCATCACTATAAATTTATTCTGAAGCGAATAAATTTTGTTGTTAAAATTATTTTAAATGATAAAATTATATCCTCACCAAAAATATCTAGAGTGACAAAATTCTAGGTTATAAAATCATTGAATGATGTCAAATTTATTCGCTCGCCTAAAGGTATTTTTGGTGGCAATATATTTATTGTTGCTAATAAAAAAATTCGGTGGTAATTTCTTAAGGTAGTCATAAAAGACTTTCTACGACTTACGATAGGTGACGAAAAATTTTAGATTCTTTTTGTAGAGAAAAAATAAATTTTCGTGACACGATTATTTGCCACTAAAAACTATTTTTTAGTAACCACTACTAATTAACGTTATGACCTCCTCCACCGCCCACCAATATCCACCTCCACTACCGCCACCGACTCCACAACCACAACTACTACCAATTTCTATTGATATATTTAATTATTAAATTTTTTTATTATATATATATTTGGATAATTAATAACATTACATGAAATTAATAAAGAAATTGTTATGAGATATTTATTTGAATAATTAATGACATTATAAAAAATTAATGGAACATTAATTGTGTGAAAATTAATGGGACATTAATAATTTGATTGTAAATTAAGACCGTTGGATGTATTCTCGACGAACCACAACGATTGATCTATATCATCCATAAACAAATCCTAATCCTCTATATCTCCTCTACATCCAAAAAGAAATCAGAGCCACTCTTTATATATCCCCTAGACAAATATGGACCCACACCCTATCCCTAAACAAATCCCAACTGCTATTTTGTGTCCTCCCAAACTAAATCCTGACCACCACTTAGCAAAGGTAAGTTGTCCAAGCTTTGTTTATACTCTTGACTAGGGCTTAACCCGTGCCGTAATGGCACGGAAATAGATATTTGTCGAAATGTATATCTCAACTCTTATATATCATAATTTTTTTAGCAAAATTTAACCCTTTGTACTTGTAGTCATAAAAATTAAATATATCGAATCCTTGTGTAACAAAGAATTCCGTATGCTTGAATTAATTTGAAAGTTTTGTAAAATTAAGTAACCAACAAAGGAATTAACCAACTACATATCAACCCTCGATATTTTATTGACCTCAGTTGCAAACATTTTTTCCCTTCAATTACTCTAATATCAAGTATGATTTTTCTCTAAATTGAAATTCTCCCATTTTCTTCGGTATGGGCTGATTTAATAAACTTTATTATTTGGTGATGAGCTAATTAGTGTTAGGTCATTGTCAGAAGCTTGTCGATCCAATATATAAAAATTAGATTTTGTTTATTGGGTATAAGGTTGTTGTGTTGTTTAGTATAGAAAGGTCATAACAATTTGACTTATATGACGGTGTATGATGAATTGGTTTAGTTTTGATTTGTTTTGGTATTCTTCATAAATCGGTTATTTTCCGATGATATTTAAAGTCATGATGATGAATTGTTTCTCTCTTTTGGGATGTAACTATTCCAGTCAGAACAATTATATTGATTAAGTATGAAAAAATGCCATATGGGCATTATGTGCTGGTGCACCTGTGAACCCAGACATACACAGATTAACGAACATGAAATAGTTTGACATGAAATGAGTATAATCACAATGCAGAAACACATGGTTGACATATTCATCTTGTGAGCAAAAAAGACAATTCTGTGGAACATCAATTCCTCTCCTTCTCATCATGTCTCTGGTGGGTAGACTGTTATGAGCAGTGTCCAAAGAAAGAAGCAAATATTTGGTGGAAATTTCTGTTTCCATATGTGCTTGAACAAAAGCATTACAACTTGATCATTTTGCTCCCTGACTAACACATCATATGTTGACCTGACTGTGAACTGACCTTTCTTGGCAATTGTCCATTCCTGTTAAAAGAAATAGAGAGTAAATTTCTTTGTAACTCAGATAGTTCGACTTTGCTGCAACACTTAATCTTCTTGGTAAAGCTAAACTCCAGATTCCTTCATCTTCCACAAACATATCAGCCACATTTTTAGAATCCTATATTAAATCGTAAAAAGGACGTGCCCTGTTAGAGTCGCTGTGGAAACAGAAATAAGTAACACCTTGACTCCTGGTAGTTGATCTGTTAGAGTCGCCGTGGAAACAGAAATAAGTAACACCACCTTATTATTCTTCGAAAATCCATAAGATCACAACTGAGGCGATTATACAAAGAGATATCTCATGTCACTGATCTCTGCAAGCATTTGTCTTTGCATTGGCCACCCACATATTGTCGGTCAGAAACACTCAAGACATTGAAGATAGAAGATAAGAATACAGAGCATGCACAGGTTATAACGCATGTCAGAAGGCACACACATATGCATCACAATTCTCACTTAGATAAACTATGAAATGACATTCAAATCTCCAGTTTGTAATTTGATACTTTGTATTCATACATTCATCATCCATGTATTATAAGTCTAAAATTCCCTCGTTAAAAAAAATTGCACCACTAATGGCCATGGGTAATACTTTCTTAAACCAGAAAATTCAATGATTTGTTCACAAATAAAATGCATCATAAATTCAAGGTATTGTTCGCTGCTATACACACAATTGAAAGACATGTTGCAACCAAAGATCCGACGGTGCGAAGTCATAACAGAGTTGCTTTGCCACAGCTTATAAATTCAGTAGGAAACATATGTGTAGTACTTTTATTGAAACACACGTAAAAAGTTTAATGTAAAAATAAAGAAAAATGGAATGTTCTGAATTCGTGTTGCACCAACCTAGTTCTCCAAAAATTAGAGAAATAAGAAATGAAACCACTAATGATACATACAATAACAACTTGAACGAAAATCGATGTTATCTGTGTGGCAGTGATCACCGAGTAATCCTACTCCATATATTAAATGGCTAATTCGACACTCTAAGAAGAGCAAAAGTTCACAATGAGTTCACTACAAAGAAATTTGAGTTTTACTCTCAATATTTTCGAGTCGATTGTTACCCTAGATAGATAAAAACTTACTTGAGAGACTATTACAGCAGACACTTCAAGCAGACCCTATATGCAACCTTTCAATTTCCGTAACTGGCAATTGCACCATTTTATTTCCATTGCAAAGACTCCGAGGAATTGCTGAGAAAACTATCAAGAAGAATCAGAAAGAAAATATAATAAATTTGTTACCAAAATGCAAAAAGATAAGTGATTCTCATTGATGTGCTACAGTAGTAAAATAGTAAACTAATACAATATGGGTTGAATTAGCTGGTACTAAGTAATACACAGAGAAAGCTCACGGGTTCTGAAAAGCTTAATCATGATATGCGAGCTTATGAAGAAACTGGTGCTCTATTAACTCCCTAAACACCTGCATATCTATAAGAATGACAGTATTCAAAGAAGTAGAAACGTAGAAACTGGCAGTTTAATATACCATGACATAGTGGTGTTTTTTGATATTATAACTACATTCACACCCTTATAGATAACCTGGGATAAGGCAACATGCTTCTTATTCTTCTTCTTCTTTGAGGGATCGAACGACGCAAGCTCTATGACATCGTCCTTCTCCTTTAAATCAACCATAACGTTGTCTTCTTCTGCCATAGCTGTATAAAGCATAACAAAGATTTAAAAACCAATCCAAACCCTAATTGTATTATCAATAAAGATATAATGGTTCCCAAACCAAATCCTTGTTGTATTTAGTAACTCAACAACGCTACTCATAGGCAAAGCAATAAGAATAAATTAAAGCATATATATATAAGAACCTATACTAAATCAGAAAAACCCTAAAAGACAAACTAAATCAGGAAAACCCTAAAAATAAATCTTCAAGACTATTCGAAACCTAAAAGACAATAATTAAAGAAGGGATAGTAGTAATAATAATAATACCTTGAAGAGTTGAAGTTGATTTCACAAAGAAAAGTATCTATCTATTAATCATCACTTATCTACCTCAAAAATAAACTGTTTGAAACAGGTAAAATAGTTGCAATATACAATTTAAGTTAAAAAGAACATACTTTCTGAAGTTGTGTATATGGTTACGGATGAGAATGCGTGATAACACTTGTAATCTTCTTATGCATGTGATTACTCAACTTCTTTGATGATTCTCTTTTTGAGCTGTGACTATATTGCTATTGATAGGAGTTCAGGTTATAACTCAGGGTTGCTGCAGGCTAAGT
>JAJJMC010017451.1:0-14894 GCA_023531435.1 Papaver californicum
TGCCGATAACGACTACTGGAATAGTTTTTATTTGGATCAAAATTCAGGGCATATGTTACTGGAAGAACAAGACCCATACTCCATATTCTAGAGGTGAGGCATAGAGTGTAATAATTATTTAAGAGCATCCACATTCATTGGACCAAATGACGGACCAAATCCATATTTGGTATTTGGTCCGTCCGAAATGAAGAATAGTGAGGCGAGTATAAGTGGTCTCTGGTCCACTTTCAGCACTGTTCAAAATCAAAAATGGTCCGAGAACTGGACCAAACGAGTTATAGTCGAGGGTTGCGCTAGATGTCCGTCTCGTGCTAGGCATTATGCTAGGTATCCGTATGACGGCAGGCGTAACGCTAGACTTACTTTTCATTTTACGGGCGTGTTCCAAAACTACGCCTGATGAAGCGTTCACCGAACCTTGCGTCCAGCGGAGCGTTACGGTAGAAGCACGCCCAATGAGAAACGTTAACCAAATCAACGCCCAAATCAAACGTGAAACTAGAAATCCGCCCAACGACAAACGTGATGCTATGGCTCCGCCCACTTCATATGTCATCCTAGGAAAAAATAAATCGTCATTACCAACTTTAAAACCACATCAGCCTAAATAAGGTTGCGAATAATTGCGTATTGCTATGGCTCAAAAACAGGACATAAAAGTTGTTGGCAACCTTTCTTTCGCCAACTTCATGGGGAGGTATTTAACATAGTGAATTTGGACGAGATCAGGTGAATGGTAAGAAATACAAACTTTTAGTGACAAATGTAGCTAACATGTAACATGTATCACAAGACGCTAATGAATCTTCTTATAATGTTATTACAGGGGACTTGAAATTTTTTTGAGTGTGAACGATAGGCGTGATGCTATCGCTCCGCCTAGTCCCCACTTCATAGTTCAGTTTGCGTAATGATATGGCTCCGTCAGATGGAGAGCGTTCAGTTACACGTGTGACCGTCTTTTTTTTCCACACGAACCACATGCACTTGTAGAATATTAATCCGGCGTATAGCTAGTGAAACTCTCCATCATGCGTTCGTTTACATACACGCCTGTCATCTGGGTGTTACGTTAAGCATGCGTCTATCATCAGACGTCAGTTTGGGTAACGTCCCAACCAAGCGTTCATTTTGCTTCCGCCCCAACCAAACGTTATCTTACGCTAACGCCCGTATAACACAATTTCACCGGACGCATATCTATGTGTGCGTCCAACGACAGACGTTATGTTAGTGTAACGCGCGATCAAATTACCACTGTGTTTCGAACGGAGTAAAGAATAAATTTTTTGCTCTTTAGTCTTTTGGTATGATCATCCCACTGTGGATGCTACAAGAGTGGTTAATTTTACTAAATGAATCTGCACAATCAATACATTCAATAATTGGCTGTGGCCTGTAAGTTCTTCGATCAAACAATTATGCAAAAGAAATTGCCATTCTCAACCAGGGACGGCCCTGAGACAGAGGTATATTATGCCGGAAGCAAACGGTAGAAATGTTGACCCTTAGTCCAAACGTTTGACCAAGTCACGGCCCTGAGACTGAGGTATATTATGCCGGAAGCAAACGGTAAAAATGTTGACCCTGTCCAAACGGTGGACCAAGTCAACGTACTTTGACTATAGGGTCTTGTTTTAAAAATTTAATATGTGGATAAGAAAGAAAATTAATTTTCTTTTTATATTGGTTTAGTATATTTTAAATGAAATAATAATTTTGGAAAATTATTAAAAGAATGACTTAGAAGTCTAACCGAAAGTCTAGTTAAGACTTTTACTTAGATATTTTATTCGTGTTATCATTCTAAATTATTATGATCCAACCACCGAAAATTGATTTTGTCTAATTAGAGATCTAAAATCCTAGATGTCAATAAAAAAAGACATTTTTTTACGACAGTTAGAAATGCTCTTAAATAATCGATTTTAAGTTTCACTCTCCTTTTCCAAATCGATCTAAATTCAACTTTTTTTTCATTTAATTGTTTCTGAGCTCTTCCAAATCATATATAGATGAGTAAAAAGATAACTTGATTCTATTTGAAGAATCCTACTCTACAGTGAAAAAATCATTTAAAAATCTATTTTCAATCTCTGTGAAGAAGTGTGAAACCATGAGAAAATAGTTAAAAAAATTTATCAGTGTTTTTTATTTGATTAAGCTTGAACCTGTTGTGAGCGAGATGAATAGTTTCTGGATTAACTTGTTCTTTCATTTATTTTTCCTTTTGTAAAAGGTTCTTTGACTTTGTTGAACTTGCTTCCATGACCATTGTCATCGCGTTATAGTTTTTTTCTCCTAAATAATTTGTTACAAGAGATCCTTCAAAAAAAAAAAAACATAAAAATCATTAGAGTCTGTTTGGCAAGATTTTAAAAGCTGGTTTCCAAATATATTTTTTTCCTTGTTTTCATTTTCTTTAAACTTAAAAAGGTGTTTGGTAGGTTTATTAAAAGGGATTATTTAGACTTTATTGTCTAATTTTGTGGCCAAAGTTACGTTTGGGTCCCGAAAAATTCAATATTAGCATTTTGTATGCAGTACCAGAGTTGAGCCTGAAAAAGAGTGATCCATGTTCCAATCATAATTACAAAGAAAAAAATAATCAAAAAGACTAAATGATTAATCAATTGAACACATCCTTCGGCTGGTTAAATTATATCATTATCAGATAAATCATTATGCTAGATTGAGTGCTCGGTTGAACCTACAAGTGTTGGTATGTCAAGTTTGTTGTCAAATTTATATGCCAAAACTATTTCTTGATTTGTAGCTTACTAAAGTAAGCTTCGGTCGAGATTAAATTAGGTAGTAGAGTTTTAAGATTCATTCAAGTTACTATGAAGATTTAAGATTGAAGAGAACGCGAAGACATCATTTAAAGAACTTCATCAAAAGGTTAGTAACGATGACTGATTTTTCTTTCAGACTCTTTTCCCTTCTATCGATTTGTTTATCTAACTACCGTAGCAAAGTTGAAGACTTTGGTAATAGATGAATTGCAAAAAAAAGGTTCTTGGTATTCGCTATCATTTGGCTAAGGCTAGTGAGATTTCGTAATCCAAGTTTCTCTTGTTTAGATTCAAACTCAAGAATCAAGAGAGAAAAATCTAGTGAGATATGAAAGTTCGAGTTCTCAAATTCATACTTTGAGTTCGCGAACCTAAGTCATGTACTTTTTCTACTGACAAATTTTTTGCTCACTAAGTTCACAAACCTAAAGTTTAGAAACTCTTACTGATGACTTTTCATATATTGAGTTTGTGAACCTAACTTGTTAAGTTCCCGAACCCAAGTTAACATGATTTTTCTTGTAGACTTTTTGCAACTTAAGTTCTTGAAGCTAAGTTAATTAGATTTTTTCTTGATTCCCTATTCACAATTAAGTTCGTGAACCTAGCTTGTGAGTTCGGGAACCCAAAGTGCAACCGACCAAATTTTTATTCCTGGGTTTAATGTACTTTTCTTCTTTGTTTTCAAGGAAAACGTTTCGCGCATATATGGTTGCTATTTTTAGTATACATCTTGTGTAACAAATGCTTTTAGTCCTTTCCAAGAATTAATCTAACTTGTGAACCAAGTTTTGGAACTTGTTTTAGGCAGTTGCAACTTCGAATGCACAAACATGACTTTAGAAGTTTGAAGTTATCTTTGGAAGTAATTTATTTAATGGTAATTAATTTATGCTTAATTGTTTCAACACTTCAAACTATAGAAAGAAAAAGTGTAAAGTGAGGGGTAAGTGGAAGTTGTAATGAGTACGAGATATCAAAATAAAAAAAGACTCGCCTAAACCAATAAATGGTCATCCGAGTATTGCTTCAGTCACAAAGGAGAAAAATGGTTGATCTTAGGGAGGGAAACATAGAAAGAATGAGATATGAGTATGATATTTTTGCAGTGTGGTGTCACTGAACTACAATATGGAGTTTTTAGACGTTTGTTGTGAAATTACTTTGTTGAGAATTCGTTGTGTAATACTGAGAGAAAATTTATGAGACATTGAGATAAGGCTAAAGTGTCTTGTGAAGAGGTCGAGTGACCTATTAAAGTAGTTATAGGATACACACTGATCTCGTAACAAGTGGAATTAGTGGAGAAGTAGGAGAGTGGATAACACAGTTAAAGTCGTGCCTGCATGTGTAGGGGAGACTTAGTATCATACATCACTTCCTTGATTCCTTGTAACATTCTTACGACTTAGTTTATTTTCCTTTGGGGTGTATCATAACACCGCACATGATGCAAACCGCCAGACCAAAAACCTAAGAATATCTTCATATGTGACATAATTGATGTCTTGTATAAAGTAATCAGTAGATCCAAGTACTGTTATCGTTGGGTGATTGAGTCATAAGAGATACTACTTGGTCAAGTGGTTGAGCCAGGCTCAGTATGAAAACTAACCAGTTAGGATGATGAGTATCAAGTCTAATAAGACTAGTGAGTCTCGTAGAGACTTAGTGAGTCAAGTAAGGTACGACTAACTCTTATGTCAAGTCTCGGTGATATGATGGCATCAACTGGCACTAATGGTTAGTGATATAAGCACATGATGCCTCTACTAAGTGATGTAAACATTGGCACTTGAGTGAGCTATGCACTCATCTTTAGTAGTAGCACTTCATGGCATCAAGGTGAAAACGAATGGGCATGAAGGTTTAGAGCGGTGTTAACATCAATAACAACTTGATGCAAGCACTTGAGATTTGTAGAGGTCATCTGCAGTGCACGAGCACCAATAATACTACTCATATGAGAAATTAATCAATCTCTACTAAACATATCATTCAGTGGCGTCAATTTATTGATGACGAGAGACATTGACATCAATTCATTGGTGATGCAAGCTAGTGGCATCATCTTTGTCGACGATGTAAGCTCGTGGCATCATACTGCGGGTGATGCAAACTTAGGGAACATTGTCGATGCAAGCTCATGACATCATGTTGTTGATGATGCAACCTCGTGGCATCATGTTGTTGATGATGCAAGCTCGTGGCATCAATCAACCCTGCTTGCAGATGATGCCAAGTATTGACATATCTAGTTAAACACTTAATTACTGAGTAATCATGGCTCGAGGATTTAGTAGGGATCCAAATAGCTTATGTCATCAGAAGGCATGTGATGAGATTTTTATTTTACACCGCAAGAGCACGGTTGTCGATGAGATAGTATGCAAGCACGGTTTGTTCTACAGGGATTTCAAAATCGTAATTTCTAGTTTTTAATTAATTGATGTGCTAATGACAAAATTGATTTGGGGATTCTAAAATTCTAAAAATGAAACATATACTAAAAATGATATATAAACAAATGAAATAAAACCTAGGACTGAAGATTTCATCACTACTATGTGTAGTATATGTGTGCAACCCTTCTCTATATTATTCTCTATAGAATTACTCAAGACGTCTTAGGACAATTAATTGCGTCTTGGAAAATAGATCGCTTTAGTTTAATTTATATTTCTCAAAATAATAGTAATTTTCTCCACTATAATATGTAATTCTCTGGAAAAAAATGTAACACATTAATAAAGCATTAGGGAAAATGAAGAAAATCACTATCATGATTAAACAACATGACTAAGAGAATTAGTATATAAAAAATTATCACAACATGCTAGAAAACATAGTAGGACTCCCTCTTTAATCCTAGGGAAGAAATCTAGCTACTCATCACAAAAAGAATAGAAGAAAATATAGAAGAAGCCATTTTGTTGATTTTATTATAGAATTACAATTAAGAACGGACTCACTGTGTCGCTGAAAGCTTAAGATCCTTTAATGAATAAACGACTACTTCTATAAGCTTGAAAGCCAAATCTGTCGCTAGTACTATTCACAAAACTATCGCTGAATAAATTAAATTTAAAGGAAGTGATATGCACTTAATTTATACATTTTTATCACTTAATTTATATTTGCTAGTACTTGATTTTGTAATAATTTACTATTTTTATGTTTTTATGGGTAGTATCCATAAAATCTAAAGTTACGAGACAAAGACGTAAAAAGTCTACTTAATCGTGAGAAACCACCCAAAAGCACCCATTCTTGTGTTGCTATTATTGGCCCCATTAGATTGGAGTTAAACCAAACATACTAAATCAGTGGACTTTCACTTCTAGCCGGTGGGGATAATGGATGTTGGTTTTGCCTGGGACAGTAAATGAGGAGAAGGCTTTAAAAGTGGAGGTAATACCTTGATTTAGTTGGACAGTACTCGAGAAAAAAGGATAGGTTGGTCGGTCTTGGGTTGAGTCTGATGGAAACAAAGAGGAAGTTAGAAGGGTGTTAGGAATTGGGCGTACAAATAAGGTGGAAATGTGGTAAGTCTGATGAGTAAAAGGTGGACGTGGCAGGTGGCTGTTTTGGTTATTTTAGAAGTTGAGTAGAGTGAGCAAACAGTGATCAAAATAAGTAAAGTTGAGAGTAGGTTGTGATCACGTGGGATGTGTGAGGTGGTCACTTGCTATTCCTAGGTATTAGAAAAAAACCTAACTATAAAAGGTTAGCGGTACAGAAGTGAGGGAGACCTAGCCTAAAGAAGTGAGAAGGTGAGACATTAAGTTAACGTTGAAGCAGGTGGAAGGTTTGACCGAATTAAAGTGAGAGGAGAAGACTGAAAACTCATAGAAAAGGGATGAAGCCAACACGTGGGAGATAGTGCACACGTGATTTCTTGTGGGAGCAGTATAAAAGCAACAAGAAGAAAAGTTTTATGCTAGGTTTTCTTTTGGGTTTGTGGAGAGAAACGGAGGAGAGCAGGTGGTAGGGTCTGGAGAGAGACCTAGGGAAAGTAAGGGGATGACGGCTGACGCAAAGAAAGAGGAGGGGAGGATTGAAAGCGAATTGATAGCAGAAGTAGAGTAGGGGATGAAGGCTTTTCCATAAAAAGAAGGTATGGGGCAGGTGATTGAAAAGAGAACCAGACAGAGAGTGGCATAAGCTAGGTCGTAGGTTGTTGGAGAATTGGAGACGTCTGTCAGAGGTGGTCGGGCTGTGACGTTTCTTTGGGTTGGTGGTTGTGACGTTTTTTTTTGGATCAGAGTTGTTCTTGAGACGGAAGCACAGTGATACTTCTCTATCTCTACTTTTCTTAATTATTTTTAATGGGTTTTAAGAAACCCATTACCATGACTTGCTGATTTTTGTAGCTAGGGTTTTGGGTAGAAACCAATTTTGATTATGGAAAATTTATAAATAAATGGTTTAAATGTTTAGTAATTTATCTTCATTGTTAGCTTGATTAATTATTGCATAAATAATAGATTTGATCATATATGCTTTCCGTGTGATATGTCGTGCTTTTGTTTATGCTTTTAAATTGATATACCATGCTTAGTAACATTAGATGGGATATAATTTTCGATTGATAAGCAATTCTTTAGAAATGTCAACTTGGAAGCGAAGAAAATTACAGTGGTGAAACAATAATTTTGGAGATTAAATATGAGTTCTATATATCAAATTGATGAAAACCGAAAACCCTAGTGCTCTATCTACTTGATCACATTGTATATTTTAACTAGTTTATTTTATTATTTTCTCATTCATTAGAATTTCTAAAAAATCCAAAAGATATTATTTACGATTAGTTTATTAAGAATATTGATTGCAGTATTGTCCACACTCCCTGTGGGTTCGACTTGTACTTGTCGTTGTCTGTATTGTAGACACCGTGCGATTGTGGTTTATTTATATAGGGTTTCCAAATCCTATCAATTTTTGGCGTCGCTGCCGGGGAGCGGTTGTGAAATATTGTAATTAGTATTTTTGATTTTCCAATCGTAGTTTAGGTTTTTATTTATTTATTATTTTGTACAGTATTTATTATTTTTTTATTTTATTTTTACTTGTTTTTTGTTTTAGTATTTTTTCAGGTACTTTTCTGAGGATGATGACTCCTTCTCAGGAGAAGTCATCTAAGATGACACTGAGGGAATATATGAATCGGTCACGGCATAATGAAGTTCTTGATTCACCTACGATAAGTGAACAATCACCTCTAATGATATATGAGAAGTATTATAAACATAGACCACTTAGTTGGAAGCAAAGACTGAGAGTTCTGGAATGCCAGAAATTATATGCTGATGATGATCAATCTTGTAGTGACTCTCAGTTCCATACAGAATATATTGATAACCCCGTGGATGATTGTGTAGATGATTTGCCTAATTCCATAGATGAATCTATCTCACAAGATCATTCACCCGACATAGTGATTGTTTCTAGACCTCCAGACTTCCAAAAGTTACCTAATTTAGGGTTAGAATTGTGTGATTCTCAAGTTTTGTTGATCACTTTGCATCCAAATACACAGAGGACTTGCCTGTTCTTGACACCGTGCACGAACCGATTGCTATTTCCCCAATCAAAATTTTATCCCTATATTATGTTCTTTACGCACTTCCAAGTGTAGTAAAAACTTGGTTTGGGGGTAATCCCTTGTTTTTGATAGTTTCAGTGTCTTTGTGTCGCCATAATATAACTGTGAAACAGTCATTTTATATATTTTATTTTGGGTTGATCCCCAAATTTTTAGGTTGTTAGTGTATGGGGATCCTTTCTGTACATATCCAGTGGGTATATTTTTATTTTTTTATTTTTATTTTCTTTTTAGGATTTTTGTTTATTTTTATTTTTGGTGTTTTTTGTTATTACTATCGTTTGATATGTGTTACAGAGAATACTGCTTTTCTTACGTCAATCAGGTGAGACGTTCCAATCCCTTCTCTTTGATTTACATTTGTTTCTCCTATTTATATATATATTGCATACCATTCTAGGTTGTACAGTTTGAAACATTGAGGACAATGTTAAATTTAGGTTTGGGGGTAGAGTTTCTGAAAATTGATGCCAATAAGAAACTCTAAAATTTAGAAACTTGTGAATTATTCAGGATGACACTAACCATTCTAGGTAGATAAAAACATAGCTCTTATCTATATGAATTGATGTGCCCAGAGTCTATTCAAATCTGGATGTACTCAGGTGTTAGAAATAACATGATAATCATTGAACAAGCATATCTCGGAATCATCATAATCATATCACTTCCTCTTTTTATTTTTGTAATTTTATGTTTCTCTAAGTGATTTTGTGGGGCCCTAGTTTTGCCATAAGGTCGTAGCTCTGATGCGTTAGAATTTTAATTTTGTTGAAAAAAAGAAGAAAAAATGACACTTTGATAGCAATATGTGTGTGTTCTCCCTGTCTTCTTCGCCTAAGCAATCGTGGAATGCAGGATCCATGGGAACTATCATGTAATCTGCTGAAAAGGAGCATGTGCTTAGATTCAAAAGATCTAATCATGTAGTCATAAAAAAGATTAAAAAATAAAATAATAAAATAATAAAATAATTATGTATATAGATAATAATAATAAAAATAGGAGCATCCGAGCCGGACTTTATACTAATATTTTTGGAAACACCGCTCACCTTAGTCAACATATGCATCATTCAGTACTTCTATTTCCATCTTCTAATCTATCCCTATGTTTGAATTTGATTGATTCCGAGCAATGTGAATTTTTATCCAGTTTTGGATGTTCAATGATTATTTGAGTAGAGTTGCATTCTTATATGAATTTTAGTACGCTGAGCTCAAACTCGTGTACAACAATTGGATTCATACAGGGTAATGATTCATATAGCCGAAGAATTTAGTATACCAACTAAATAGCTTGTTTAGTGTCTATCCTCAATCGTTCACATGTAGCTAAAATTTGGAGCAAAGATTTTGTAGGTATACCTCTTGTAAACCCTCACGAGACAAAACTCGTCCGCTAAGGCCACTTAGGGGTTTAAAGGCTTATTACATATGCTAAATGTAGTCGCGATTCCTGCGAAAGTGAGTTAGGATTTTATTTTAGATTATTTTTGCTCGAGGACTAGCAAAATATAGGTTTGGGGGTATTTGATAGGCACTTAATTTATACATTTTTATCACTTAATTTATATTTGCTAGTACTTTATTTTGTAATAACTTACGATGTTTATGTTTTTATAGGCAGTATCCGTAAAATCTAAAGTTACGAGACAAAGACGGAAAAAGTCTACTTAATCGTGAAAAACCACCCAAAAGCACCCATTCTTATGTTGCTATTGTTGGCCCCATTAGATTGGAGTTAAACCAAACCTACTAAATCAGTGGACTTTCACTTCTAGCCGGTGGGGATAATGGATGTTGGTTTTTCCTGGGACAGTAAATGAGGAGAAGGCTTTAAAAGTGGAGGTAATAACTTGATTTTGTTGGACTACTCGAGAAAAAGGGATAGGTTGGATGGTCTTGGGTTGAGTCTGATGGAAACAAAGAGGAAGTCAGAAGGGTGTTAGGAATTGGGCATACAAATAAGGTGGAAATATGTTACGTCTGGTGAGTAAAAGGTGGACATGGCAGGTGGCTGTTTTAGTTATTTTAGAAGTTGAGTAGACGTGAGCAAATGGTGATCATAAGAAGTAAAGTTGAGAGTAGGTTGTGATCAAATGGGCTGTGTGAGGTGGTCACTTGCTATTCCTAGGTATTAGAAAAAACCTAACTATAAAAAGTTGGCGGTACAGAAGTGAGGGAGACCTAGCCTAAAGAAATGAGAATGTGGGACATTAAGTTGACGTTGAAGCAGGTGGAAGGTTTGACCGAATTAAAGTGATAGGAGAAGACTGAGATAGTGCACACGTGGGAGATAGTGCACACGTGATTTCTTGTAGGGAGCAGTATAAAAGCAACAAGAAGAAAAGTTTTATGCTAGGTTTTCTTTTGGGTTTGTGGAGAGAAATGGAGGAGAGCAGGTGGTAAGGTCTGGAGAGAGACCTAGGGAAAGTAGGGGGATGACGGCTGACGCAAAGATAGAGGAGGGGAGGATTGAAAGCGAATTGATAGCAGAAGTAGAGTAGGGGATGAAGGCTTTTCCATAAAAAGAAGGTATGAGGCAGGTGATTGAAAAGAGAACCAGACAGAGAGTGGCATAAGCTAGGTCATAGGTTGTTGGAGAATTTGAGACGTCTGTCAGAGGTGGTCGGGCTGTGAAGTTTCTTTGGGTTGGTGGTTGTGACGTTTTTTTTGGATCAGAGCTGTTCTTGAGACGGAAGCACAGTGATACTTCTCTATCTCTACTTTTCTTAATTATTTTTAATGGGTTTTAAGAAACCCATTACCATGACTTGCTGATTTTTGTAGCTAGGGTTTTGGGTAGAAACCAATTTTGATTATGGAAAATTTATAAATAAATGGTTTAAATGTTTAGTAATTTATCTTCATTGTTAGCTTGATTAATTATTGCATAAATAGTAGATTTGATCATATATGCTTTCCGTGTGATATGTCGTACTTGGACTAGATTCTTTGACGGTGTGTGCTCACAAATAGATATTTGATTCTTTGAAACTATATATTGGTTAGATAGTTATACTGATTGTTTATGCTTTTAAATTGATATGCCATGCTTAGTAACATTAGATGGGATATAATTTTCGATTGATAAGCAATTCTTTAGAAATGTCAACTTGGAAGCGAAAGAAATTACAGTGGTGAAACAATAATTTTGGAGATTAGATGTGAGTTCTATATATCAAATTGGTGAAAACCGAAAACCCTAGTGCTCTATCCACTTTATCACATTGTATATTTTAGCTAGTTTATTTTATTATTTTCTCGTTCATTAGAATTTCTAAAAAATCCAAAAGATATTATTTATGATTAGTTTATTAAGAATATTGATTGCAGTATTGTCCCCGCTCCATGTGGGTTCGACCCGTACTTACGGTTGTCTATATTGTAGACACAGTGCGATTGCGGTTTATTTATATAGGATTTCCAAATCCTATCAGGAAGTAGTGACGGTTTTCAGCGACGGCTTGGAACAGCCTAATGTTCTCCATCTTCTTCTCTTCGCCTAAGTTGCAGGAAAATTATGATTTTTCTGTTCTCTTCGATCCTGACAGAGCCTGCTTTCCCTCAATGATCTCATCGACCCTCTATTTATACTAGAAAACCTAACAACCTCATTAACCCCACCAAATCTTTGTTATTTTCTCAAAAGATTCATTTTTTAAAGAAAATATTCTCGGGAATTTTTCTTTTCTCGATGTACTCTCTAAACTGAATTTTTTACTTCTTTTACACAGATGACGACTTGGTTGTTTCCCTATTTATCTCGATTAATCTTGCATAAGGTAGACATAATATAACAACCAAATCTGAGAATATTTTGATTTTCAAAATAAACAGGGAGATGTGAATTTGATTTCCTTTCCTATCGAAATTCTGTTTTGATTTTTGAGTTTCCACATCACGTACAACTCTTCTTAAATAGGAAAGAAGATAATCTTGTCTTAATTCCTAAAAGTTTTCCTCTAATTCACGAAGACATATCACGCTGATGAGAATAAAAGATTTCCCGCCAAAAGTTGTTTTGAATTTGAAGAAGAGGAGGTGCTCGTATCAATTGCTTGGGTGCCTTTAACAACTGAAGGTGCCTTTATCAATTTTTGGGTGCTTTTTATCAATTTTTGGGTGCCTTTATCAAATTTTTACGCCAATTTTTCCATAAAATTTTATTCTTCCAAAATACCTAAAAATATAACAATAAAAAATATTAGTACAAAAATAAGTTCCAGCAAATAGAAATAAGGTGGTAAAAATGTATAAATTATACGGTTATCAGCATGTATGGTGCATCAAGGAACAACAACAAGCAAGAACAGTGGAAAAGAAGTTAGTGCACTCATCGATGACGCAAGACGTGCATGACCGGAGATGGTACTAGATGCACCAACATTGGAGAAAATGGCTGGCGCTAGCAGCATTGGAGAAGGGCAACACTGGAATGGGGAGTATGCTGGAGCCAACAAGCGCCTACGATGGAGATAATGACGCTGGTAATTGCCAACGTCGAATAGGGCTAGTGCTGGCATTATCATTTCCAGTGCCGGAGAGAATTAGTGTTGGCACTATAAGCGCCAACGCCAAAAGGAGCACTAGCACTTGCCAGCGCTTGAAACGTAAGATGCCATGCTTATGATTTACAATTAATATTCTGAAAGTCTAATTATTTTGGCAATAATTAAGTTAATTTTAAATGCTAGAATTTGCATAATTATTATTATTACTGAATCACTTAAAATTGCTATCATCCTTTGTATGAATTTTCTAGTTTAGAATTAGAATTTAGATATAATACAAGTCTTCACAAGTCTTGTTGAACAAACTATATTTATATCACTTTATCAAAACTAATAGTAGATCATAATGAATATGAGAGATCAAAATAGTACAAGACTAGCTTAAGCCAAGAAATGACCATTCAAGCCTTGCTTCACTCACAAAGGAGGAGAATGGTTGATCTTAGGTAGGAAAGAAGAGAAAGATGAAATTAGAGCGTGGTGAATTCTAGTTGAAGAATATAAGTCTCTGAAAGAGTTTTAATCTATAGACGCAATCGCACGACAATTACAAAGTAGAAGCGAAAAGTACGTGTTTGTCCACGGAGACTGATTATAATATTTCTAATTAATACCCTAATTATGTGCTAGAATAAGAATTTTTGTTGTTGATTTGACGAATTAAATTTAAAGAAAATAACTAAACAAATTCGTTGATTAACAATTATGAGAAAAATCTAGGGTTTCGGATTCCATTATTTCTGATGGTTGTAAAATTAATTAATCACTACTTTAACTATTACTCTGAAATACTCAAAACAGTTTTTGAACCCAATCTCATGTTTTGGAAGATTTATCGTTTTAAAACTTAATATTACAACTTTCGTTGTTATGCCAAAAATTTTGATTCTCCTTTGCTTATAAAATATCAATAGCCTAGAGACTATTCCGAACAATTATTTTGAAGCTTTTATAGAAGAAAAAATTATTAATCGTTGAAAAGCACAATAATAGAGTAATATATCAAAGAAATTGAAAACTAATAAATATCCATAAAAAATAGCTTCCTCCTACACCCTAGAGAAGAGATTTTATCACTCATAGTAAAAAAAACAAAAGAAAATTGTTTAAACATATTGATTTATTAAAGTGACAAGATCTTACAATATTCTTTGTTGATTAAATGACATAGTTCAAATGCAGTGAAAGAAGAACTGACCCTGAGCGCAGTACAAAAAGGTTGCTCGTTGATGTAGTTAAAGAACAACAACTTTCAGGTTTATTGGTCTTCAAAAACTGTTACAGACACTGTTGAGGAAACCGTTGTTGATAGTGTTGGATTCAAAGGAAAAGGCAATATATATTCTTCTTCATCTCTTGATCTGAGTTGCAGAAAATGTTTCTGAACTCTTTTTTCTTCTTCGATATATGGCTCTTTCTATCTCCCCGTATCTCTGTATCTTCACCCAATCTCCCTATTTATGCCACACAACACCTAAACAACCTCCAATTCTTCGTAAATCTTCTCATTGAATGAGAAAATTCTCGGGCAGATATTCTTCCCTTTCCCGATTCTTATTCCCCCCTCTAAGATGTTTGTTTCTTTATGAATAGATTTTGTTTCTTTAATTCAAGAGTTATGAGCTATTGTCTAACCCAACCGAGTAGATATCTTTCTCTTCTTTTTTTCCAGCGAGATTATGTTTTTATTTACGTGAGAAAATATCGCACAAATCCTGTTGTTTTCTAGTCTCCCATAGTTGTAAAACTCTTGCACATTAGGAAAGAATATCTTCTTGTCCTTAACCTATCAAAATCTCCTTCCAATCTCGTTATAAACTTCACACAAAAGAGGAAAATTTCCCGCCTTGAATTAAATTTTAAATGGGCATGGGTGCCTTTATCAGTTCTTGTAGGTGCCAATTTTTCCATGCTTTCCAATTCTCAAAAAAAAAACCTACAAAAGAACAGTATTAGTCAAAATTTGAGAACT
>JAJJMC010017454.1:0-10912 GCA_023531435.1 Papaver californicum
TTGGTTTGAAATGACAAAAGAGAACCTTATTGAGCAAATCGAAGCAAGAACATGATAACCACCACAAATAATGGAACCAAACAACCAAAATAATCTTTAACGAGTCTCTAAGAATGTATTTTGCATATTAATACACAAAAAAAGAAGGATATTGGTTCAAAATTAACATATTTTGGTTTGAAATGACAAAAGAGAACTTATTGAGCCAAACGAAGCAAAAATATGATAACCACCATAAATAATTGAACTTAACAACAATACAAGGCTTAATAAGTCTCTAAGAATGTATATTAATGATTAATACCCAAAAGTGAATGAAATTAGTTCAAACTTAACATATTTTGGTTTGAAATTGCAAAAGAGAACCTTACTGAGCATAACGAAGCAAAAATATGATAGCCACAAAAATAATTGAACCTTTTTTTTATAAGTCAAAAATTATATTAATGATGAAAGATATTTACAACCACGTTTACAAGAAAACAGGCCAAAACGACCCCAAAAACTCATAAACTATTTAAATATAAAATAAGGTACATTTGGATGTTCAACAGAAACAAGAAAACCAGGTTTTCCTTCAAAACTCATCCCTTCACCATTAGAAAATAAGCATCCCCTATTATCCATAGAATCAGCAACAAAGTTTGCTTCTCTAAAAGTATGCTCAAAACGAATAGAAGTATAACAACTTCTGACAGCAACCCAATGTTGTCTAACAAACCAAGGCAACTTAGAACTCTTAATTGCTTGAATAGCACTCTCAGAATCAGACCGAATCAATACACTATCCATACGCCACTTTAAATTCCATTCCAAACCAACAATTATACCATACAACTCAGCTAAAAAATTAGTAGCAATTCCAAGACCAATACAAAGAGCTCCCAAAACAGAACTTTGAGAATCCCTTGCAACAATCCCATCACCGTCTATACCAGGATTCCCACGAGAAGCTCCATCACAGCAAAGAAGCAACTCTCCCGGATCTGGTGGATTTCAAAAACATTCAATGGGGTTACAAACCTTCACCTTTCTATGAACCACCCTAAAGTAATCCATAACCCTCAAATCAGATGAAGTATTGTGCATATACCCATGTAATCTCGCTGAATACTCATGAACTAATTGGAAAGTTCTGTTACGCAATAAAGGCCAAGATGGTTTTTTATTAGCAAACACAATAGAGTTTCTCATTTTCCATAATTCAGACCTAATCACCATAATTGCAATCAACCACAAATCCTTTATCATTCTACTCCGACCCTTAGCAACTTTGTAAGAATTTATTTGAAAATAACTAGGAGAAAGATCAAAAATACCTCCAATCCATTCCCATACTCGCCTAGCCAGACTACAATGCCAAAGGATATGTTCAAGGCTCTCTTCATCATTGTTGCACAAGTAACACTTGTTAACAACTTCATTCTGAAATATGCTCTTCACTTTTTCCATTGTAGCACACGCACCACGAACCAACTTCCAATTCTGAGCTGCCAAAGATGGATGGATAGCTGGCCTCCGTAATAACTTTGCTTCAGCAATATCAGGTTGGTGTGGCCTAATCAAGCCCTTTGCTGATGCAACAGAGAACTCCCCCTTCATAGAAGGCATCCAAATCTTCAAATCAGATCCTCCCAAAGGTTTTGGAAGTTTCAAAATATCAATACCTGCACTAATGAAGAGAGATTGGTAAGTAGGAGAAACCACCCACTCATTGTTCACCAATAAATCACCCACCTTCAAATCAATGTATTTTTTGACTGTATTAGGAATTCCCAAAGAATCAGCAATACTAGCATTCCCATACCAAACATCAAAATATAAAGAAGTATTGTTTCCATCACCAATTAGAGTCTTTGTATGTTTCTCCACATCCTTATAAACCCATCTAATACCCGGAAGAATAGAAGACTTCACCCTGTAATCAACGATATCCCCATTTGATTTGATATACTTAGCTTTCAAAAATCTAGCATACACTTTATTTGAATTCTGAATGTTCCACCAAAGTTTCATCAGCATTGCCTCATTAGTAACCACCATACTTGAAATACCAAGACCACCTTCACTAACTGGACAACATACTTTATGATAAGCCACAACAAAAGATCTACTAATAAGAGAGTCACCTGACCATAAAAAGTTTCTAATAGCAACTTCACATTGATGTATAAACTTTCTAGGTCATTTGTAGACAACCATATTATGAATTGAATAGCTAGCAATAACAGATTTAAGAAGCACGATTCTATCTTGAAAAGATAACAACTTACCTCTCCATCCAGCTAATTGATCCTTAATCTTCTCCACCACATTAGATTTATGATGATATCTAACTGTCCCTGGCATAATCTGAATACTGAGATAACGATCCGGAAAAGAAGCAATGTTCATCCCTAGATAATCAGTAATAGTTCGCCTTCTATTCAAAGATCCTCCACCATAATAGATTTTACCCTTCTGTTTAGAAACAACCTGACCCGAAGCTCTTTGATAAACATCCAATAAATTCATTAAATTCTGTAAGCTCTTCATGTTACCCTTGCAAAAAATCATAATATCATCAGCAAAAAACAAGTGAGTATGTGATACACCCTTTTTAGTAACCATATGTGTCATGAGACGATCCCTAAAGAGCTTAGAAATATTACGACTCAAAATATCTTCAATCATCACAAAAATCAAAGGGGATGAAGGATCTCCTTGACACAAACCTCTATCAATAGCAAAGAAACCCTCAGGACTACTATTCACAATCACAAAAATCCTTGCCGATTGTAAAATTGTTAGCAACCAATCACACCAATGTTCAGAAAAACCATATCTACGAAAAACTTCAAGAATAAAAGTCCAACTTACAGTATCAAAGGCCTGCGTAATATCTAACTTGAGTCCCACATTTCCATATTTCCTCTTAACTTGTAATTCATTAACCATTTCAGATGCAAGACTAATATTTTCATGAATATTTATCCCTTTCATAAACGCAACCTGTTCCTCAGAAATCAAATTATCCAAAACTCCACCCAGCCTTGTAGCCATGATTTTAGTAAAAATCTTAAAGAAGAAATTACTTAAAACAATTGGTCTGAAATTTTTGAGAGTATTAGCACTACGTACCTTAGGTAGAAGAATAAGAAAACTAGAGTTAACCCCATTAGGAATAATTATATTCTTCCAGCAATAAGTCACAACCTTTATTAAATCACTCTGAATAATGTCCCAGCATTGTCTGTAGAAAAAAACTGCAAAACCATCCGGCCCTGGAGCTGAATCAGCTCCTAATTCAAAAACTGCTGCTTTGATTTCCTCATTGGAAGGAATACAATCCATGGCTTGTCTTTCCTCTAAAGAAATAACTTCATGATCTACATCAAAAAGTTGTTCCTCTAAAGTAGAGATGTGACCATTGAATTTTTTCTGAAAGTACTGCACAATATGATCACTAAGCCCTTGAGACTCTGTAATAGTAGCACCACTTGTTTCTAGTCTTTTGTTTCAACATAGTTGTAATCTGCATTCTAGTATCATAAACCCCCACCTGAGCTTCCTTGAGACGATTAAGTTTTGTTCCATCAGCTGGATCCTCATCCGAGTTCATCAACGCCACTTCTAGCTTCATCTCTGCTTGCTTCAAACGCTTATTAACATTACCAAAAACAGCCCAGTTCCACTCTTTCATAGCCTTCTTCAGACGCCTTAATTTGTAAGAAACACATACCCAGGATTACCATAAACATGACTACTCCAGCTTGTTTCAACCATACTCATAAAATCAGGATGAAAAAACCACATCTTTTGAACACGAAAAGGAGTCTGCTTCGTCCTAGCAACAATAAAAGGAAAACCAATTAAAGGAGAATGGTCAGAAACTTCCCTAGGAAGAGCTTTACACCGCCAATTCTCAAACTTATTAAGCCAAGCAATACTAATAATTGTTCTGTCTAATTTACTAACAATTCTGCTTCCCCCCGCCTGGCCATTAGCCCATGTAAAATTAACACCCAAAGCATCAGCTTCAAAAAGATCACTATTATCCATCCAATCACTAAAATCGTTAATGACAAAACTCCTAGGTTCACAACCACCTTTATTCTCTTCCAACCGAAGCACACAATTGAAATCACCAATCACCAGCCATGGAATAGCCACATTCATATTTAATTGTCTCCACAGGCCCCTTCTAGTAACTTGCAAAGAACTTGCATGAACAAAAGAGACAACAACACCAGAAATAGAAATAGAAATACAAATACAAATAGCTTGCCTACTACAATTAACCACCACCGGAGTACTCAAATCTTTTGAACAAAAAATACAAAGATTACCAATACGCAAATCAGTAAAATTATGAATAACATCACTTCTAAAATCACTCAAATTTAACCGTTGAATGAAAGAATCACTCACATCAACTCTAGGTTCCTCCAAGCACACCAAAACAGGTTGATGTATTCTAATAAGATCCTTGAGTTTATTTTTAGCTACATCTCTAGCAATACCACAAACATTCCAAAAAAGCACTTTCATTAAGAACTATTCAGATTAAATGTACTGGATACCATCATACTACTTCCACCAGCATTACCATCTCCAACAATAGACCAGGTAGTCTAGGAGACATACCTTTACTCACTTTTGCACCAAGAGAATTACCACGGTTTCCAAAACCAAATCAATTCCAGCTTCCAAAACCGATCCTAAATCAATTTCCTTATTGCTCACGGTTTCCATATTGCGCTCAGTTTCCCTATTGTGTACGGCTTCCTTATTTGTACCAAAAGTCTGAAGCCTTGCACACAATGCTTCCTTTTTGCCACTTTCTTCTCCTCCAATTTTCTTATTCTTTCAGCTTGTTCCAATTCAGTAATCACACCCCATGATTTAGAAACCAATTCAAAAGTATTATAAATATCTAGCCGGCCAACATCTTCCATATCAGTCCCAATATTTTCTTCCATAATACCTTCACTTCTAACACCCAATGCAGCCTCATGCACTAGGAATGCTGGGCTTGTTTCTAACAAATAATTGAACTTAATAACCAATACAAGCTTAACAAGTCTCTATAAATGTATGTTGAAGATTAATACACAAAAAAGAGAAGGAAAATAGGTTCAAATTTATTAATTTTTTATTCAAAATGACAAAACGGAACCATATTGAACAAACCGAAGTAAGAACATGATAACCACCAAAAATAATGAAAGTTAACAACCAAAATTATCCTTAAAGAGTCTCTAAGAATGTAGATTGCATATTAATACACAAAAAAAGAAGCAACATTGGTTCAAAATTAACATATTTTTGGTTTGAAATGACAAAAAGAACCTTATTGAGCAAACCGAAGCAAGAACATGATAACAACCTCAAATACTTGAACTTAACAACCAATATAAGCCTTATCCAATCTCTAAGAATGAATATTGAATATTAATGCAAAAATATTAAGGAAAATTACTCAAATTTAATAATTTTTTGTTCGAATGACAAAAGAGAACCTTATTGAGTAACCGAAGCAATAATATAACAAACACCACAAATTATTGAACTTAACAACAATACAAGCTTTAATGAGCCTCTAAGAATGTATATTATAAATAGATTTGCAAAAGGGAAGGAAAAATGACTCAAATTTAACAATTTTTGGTTCAAGATGACAAAAGAGAACCATATTGAGAAAATCGAAACAAAAGCATGATAACAACCTCAAATACTTGAACTTAACAACAAATATAAACCTTATCGAATCTCTAGGTATGTATTTTGAAGATTAATTCACAAAAATAAAGGAGAATGGTTCAAATTTAACAATATTTGGTTTGAAATGACAAAACAGAACCTTATTGAGCAAACCGAAGCAAGAACATGATGACAACCTCAAATACTTAAACTTAACAACCAATATAAACCTTATCTAATCTCTAAGAATGTATATTGAAGATTAATACATAAAAAAGAAAAGGAAAATAGGTTCAAATTTATTAATTTTTTATTCAAAATGATAAAAGAGAACCTTATTGAACAAACCGAAGCAAGAACATGATAACTACCACAAATAATGAAAGTTAACAACCAAAATTATCCTTAAAGAGTCACTAAGAATGTGATTGCATATTAATACACAAAAAAAGAAGCAACATTGGTTCAAAATTAACATATTTTTGGTTTGAAATGACAAAAAAGAACCTTATTGAGCCAATCGAAGAAAAAATATGATAACCACCATAGATAATTGAACGTAACAACCAATACAAGGCTTAATAAATCTCTAAGAATGTATATTAATGATTAATACCCAAAAGTGAATGAAATTCGTTCAAGTTAACTTATTTTGGTTTGAAATGGCAAAAGAGAACCTTATTGAGCATAACGAAGCAAAAATATGATAACCACAAAAATAATTGAACTTAACAACCAATACAGCCTTAACAAGTCTCTATGAATGTATGTTGAAGATTAATACACAAAAGTGAAACAAAATAGGTTCCAATATATTAATACTTTGTTCAAAATTATAAAGGAGGACCTTATTGAGAAAACCGAAGCAAGAACATGATAACCACCACATATAATGGACTTTAACAACCAAAATAATCCTTAACGAGTCTCTAAGAATATATATTGCATAATAATACACAAAAAAAAGAAGGAAATTGGTTCAAAATTAACATATTTTGGTTTGAAATGAAAAAAGAGAACATTACTGAGCAGACCGAAGCAAAAATATGACAACCACCAAAAATAATTAAACTTAACAACCAATACAGGCTTAATAGTCTATAAGAATGTATATTAAAGATCAATAACCAAAAGTGAATGAAATTGGTTCAAACTTAACATATTTTTGTTTGAAAATGGCCAAAGAGAACCTTATTTAGAAAACCGAAGCAAGAACATGATAACCAGCACCAACAATTGAACTTAACAACCAATACAAGGCTTAATAAGTCTCTAAAAATGTATATTAAAGATTTATACACAAAAATGAGGGAAAGTAGGTTAAAGTTTAACAATTTTTGGTTCTAAATGTCAAAAGAGAACCTTATTGAGCAAACCGAAGCAAGAACATGATAACAAACACAAATAATTGAACTTAACAACCAATTTAAGCCTTATCGAATCTCTAAGAATGATATTGAATATTAATGCACAAATATGAAGGAAAATGACTCAAATTTAATAATTTTTTGTTTGAAATGGCAAAAGAGAACCTAATTGAGCAAACCGAAGCAAGAACATGATAACAAACACAAATTATTGAACTTAACAACCAATACAACCTTTAACGAGTCTCTAAGAATGTATATTATAGATAGATTGACAAAAGCGAAGAAAAATGACTAAAATTTAATAAATTTTGGTTCGAAATGACAAAAGAGAACCTTATTGAGCAAAACGAAGCAAGAGCATGATAACAACCTCAAATACTTGAACTTAAGACCAAAAAAAACCTTATCGAATCTCTAAGTATGTATTTTGAAGATTAATTCACAAAAATGAAGGAAAATGGTTCAAATTTAACAATATTTGGTTTGAAATGACAAAAGAGAACTTTATTGAACAAACCGAAGCAAGAACATGATAACCACCAAAAGTAATGGAACTAAACAACTAAAATAATCCTTAATGAGTCTCTAAGAATGTATTTTGCATATTAATACACAAAAAAAAAATGGTTCAAACTTAACATAATTTGGTTTGAAATGACAAAAGAGAACCTTACTGAGCAGACCGAAGCAAAAATATGACAACCACAAAAAATAATTGAACTTAACAACCAATAAAGGCATAAGTCTCGAAAAATATATTGAAGATTAAAAAAGAAAATAGGTTCAAATTTATTAATTTTTTATTAAAAATGACAAAAGAGAACCTTATTGAACAAACCGAAGCAAGAACATGATAACACCACAGATGATGGAACTTAACAAAAAAAATAATCCTTAAAGAGTCTCTAAGAATGTATATTGCATATTAATACCCAAAAAAAGAAGGAACATTGGTTCAAAATTAACATATTTTGGTTTGAAATGAAAATAAAAGAACATTACTGAGCAGACGGAAGCAAAAATATAAGAACCTCCAAAAATAACTGAACTTAACAACCAATACAGGCTTAATAAGTCTCTATGAATGTATATTAAAGATTAATACCCAAAAGTGAATGAAATTGGTTCAAACTTAACATATTTTTTTTTTTGAAGTGAAAAAAGAGAACCTTATTGAGCCAATCGAAGAAAAAATATGATAACCACCATAAATAATTGAACTTAACAACCAATACAAGGCTTAATAATCTCTAACAATGTATATTAATGATTAATACCCAAAAGTAAATGAAATTTATTCAAACTTAACATATTTTGGTTTGAAATGGCAAAAGAGAACCTTACTCAGCATAACGAAGCAAAAATATGATAACCACAAAAATAGTTGAACTTAACAACCAATACAGGCTTAACAAGTATCTATGAATGTATGTTGAAGATTAAAATACACAAAAATGAAGGAAAATAGGTTCCAATTTATTAATATTTTGTTCAAAATGATAAAAGAGGACCTTATTGAGCAAACCGAAGCAAGAACATGATAACCACCACAAATAATGGAACTTAACAACTAAAATAATCCTTCACGAGTCTCTAAGAATTTATATTTCATATTAATACACAAAAAAAGAAGGAAATTGGTTCAAAATTAACATATTTTGGTTTGAAATGAAAAAAGAGAACATTACTGAGCAGACCGAAGCAAAAATATGACAACCACCAAAAATAATTAAATATAACAACCGATACAGGCTTAATAAGTCTCTAAGAATGTATATTAAAGATTAATACCCAAAAGTGAATGAAATTGGTTCAAACTTAACATATTTTTTTTTGAAATGGCAAAAGAGAACCTTATTCAGAAAACCGAAGCAACAACATGATAACCACCACTAATAATTGAGCTTAACAACCAATACAAGGCTTAACAAGTTTCTGAAAATGTAAATTAAAGATTAATACACAAAAATAAGGAAAAGTAGGTTAAAGTTTAATAATGTTTGGTTCGAAATCTCAAAAGAGAACCTTATTGAGCAAACAGAAGCAAGAACATGATAACAACCACAAATAATTGAACTTAACAACCAATGTAAGCCTTATTGAATCTCTAAGAATGATATTGAAGATTAATGCACAAATATGAAGGAAAATGACTCAAATTTAATAATTTTTTGTTCGAAATGTCAAAAGAGAACCTTGTTGAGTAGCCGAAGAAATAATATAATAAACACCACAAATTATTGAACTTAAAAACCAATACAAGCTTTAACGAGTCTCTAAGAATGTATATTATAGATAGATTGACAAAAAAAAGGAAACTGGTTCAAAATTAACATATTTTGGTTTGAAATGACAAAAGAGAACCTTACTGAGCAGACCGAAGAAAAAATATGACAACCACCAAAAATAATGGAACTCAACAACCAATACAGGCTTAATAAGTCTCGATGAATGTATATTGAAGATTAATACTTAAAAAGAGAAGGAAAATAGGTTCAAATTTATTAATTTTTTATTCAAAATGACAAAAGAGAACCTTATTGAACAAATCGAAGCAAGAACATGATAACCACCACAAATGATGGAACTTAACAACCAAAATTATCTTTAATGAGTCTCTAAGAATATACATTGCATATTAATACACAAAAAAAAAGGAACATTGGTTCAAAATTAACATATTTTGGTTTGAAATGACAAAAGAGAACCTTACTGAGTAGACCGAAGCAAAAATATGATGACCAAAAAAATAATTGAACTTAACAACAAATACAGGCTTACCAAGTCTCTAAGAATGTATATTAAAGATTCATACCCAAAAGTGAATGAGATTGGTTCAAACTTAACAAATTTTTGTTCGAAATCTCAAAAGAGAACCTTATTGAGCAAACCGAAGCAAGAACATGATAACAACCACAAATAATTGAACTTAACAACCAAGGTAAGCCTTATTGAATCTCTAAGAATGATATTGAAGATTAATGCACAAATATGAAGGAAAATGACTCAAATTTAATAATTTTTTGTTCGAACTGTCAAAAGAGAACCTTATTGACTAACCGAAGAATTAATATAATAAACACCACAAATTATTGAACTTAACAACCAATACAAGATTTAGCGAGTCTTTAAGAATGTATATTATAGATAGATTGACAAAAGCGAAGGAAGAATGACTCAAATTTAACAATTTTTGGTTCGAAATAACAAAAGAGAACCTTATGAGAAAACCGAAGCAAGAACATGATAACAACCTCAAATACTTGAACTTAACAACCAATATAAACCTTATAGAAACTCTAAGTATGTATTTTTAAGACTAATTCACAAAAATGAAGGAAAATAGTTCAAATTTAACAATATTTGGTTTCAAATGACAAAAGAGAACCTTAGAGCAACTGCAGTGGGCGACTATACCAAACAGTAAAGATTAAATTTACTCTTTGGTCGCCGAATATCAAGCGCAACAGACGATTATATTTGGTATTTCGACGACTAAAGCTACAGTACCGATTATATTTCCTCGCGACTAAAAGTATAGTTGCACGCTGTCATATAAAAGCGTTTACGCTAAACGCTTACCCAGGAAAGCGTTATTAAACACAGACGCTTACCCGGAAAAACGTTGGATGAGACGCTTTAGAAGGGCAGTGTAAGATGTAACGCTCCCGTATGACAACGTTTATATGCTCAAACGCCGCCCAAATGAGCGTCGTGTAAGACGTCCATGTGAATTTGCGTTTAAAACAAAACGCCTGCCTGGAGGGACGCCCAAAGAAAGCGCTCGTGTGGAGCTGCGCCTGGCTTCACACACTCTCCTTGTGTGAACGCCTAGCTGTTGACGCTCTCCTCGGGTGCAC
>JAJJMC010017457.1:0-10703 GCA_023531435.1 Papaver californicum
TTAATTGTTGTATAGAAGTATGCAGGAGTGAACATGATGGGAGAAGTATGCTTGTAAAGTTTTATTATCCTATGATGGAAGAAGTATTAGAAGTATGAATGATAATATGCATTTAAGATTAGTATCCAATGATTGAGAATTACGCCTTGTCTATCGTAATAGCTTGATAGGATGTCAATGACTGATATTTCAAATGGTCAAGTTAATGTATTATCAAATTATGCAGTCAAGGTATTCTATGAAGTGCGTGATAAAAGATTTTGATGCGCATAATTTCATGGTTAGAAGATTGCTACAATTTCATTTCCTGGCTTCTTTTGTGATTTCAGTATATTTACTAATTTAGCATCCAAATACCTCTTCCATCCTTCTCGCCATGATTCTTGAAGTTTGGGAGTAAACTGAATATTTTGTTTATAGTTACATTATGAAGCTAAGTTATAACCTTGGAACAAGTTCTGGAGGACTAGTCTGTGGAAAATAATTCAGTTCTACTGATTTTCTGAAGCTAAGTCATAACCTTCTTTAGATTGTCACAAGACATCCATGGTGAGGTTGTCGGGGATGACCTGCCGATTATATATATTCTATTATTCTTTTTGGTAGGAACCCTTTAAATCAACTACTTTCCTAATGCAAATTTGCAATCAATTTGGCTCTTAATATGGATCAGATGTACTAGCTACTAGCTACTAAACATGTAGTGACGAATATATCAGTGACTGATTTCAATTGAAATCCCTGTGTTTATACGGATGTTGTGCTGGAAATTGAACTTAGAACTTAAAATATGGTTGTTGTTTTTTTCTTTTTTAACTGATTATCTATTTTCCTTTATTAAAATTTCTGTTTATGTATTATATTTGCAATAGCTCTAACATTTACATGTATATAAAATTTAAGTATAAGATTTGAAAGTTATTCCGAGATTCGCCGATAATCTCTTCGAGATATCGTTTCAAGGTGTCAAGGTCCCGGCCGCGACGAGACCGAGATCCGAGATTAACTACATTGATCTCACCCATGTACAACTGAGCTAATTTGTCACCAGAATCATTTGTCTTGACCGGTAAGAAGTGTGTTGATTTCGTCAATGTATCCACTATCACCCAGATCGCGTCGTGACCCTTACTCGATGGCGGTAACCCAGTAATAAAATCCATGGATATGTTTTCCCATTTCCACTCCGGAATGGGTAAAGGCTGCAACTTACCATCTGGGTTTTGATGTTCGATCTTTACTTGCTGACAAGTCAGACATTTCCGGACATGGTCTGCTACATCACGTTTCATTCCAAGCCACCAATACTGTCGCTTCAAGTCCTTATACATCTTGTTACCCCCAGGATGTATAGTATACTTGCTTCGGTGTGCCTCATCTAAAATTGTTCGCCTCAAATACTTAACATCTGGTACGTATAATCTCTCACGATACCTCAACCCACCATTTTGGACAACAGTAAAACTTTTATCCGCTATTTCCGTTATTTTCTCTAGTTGACTCTTTGATGTGATTCGTAAAGTGGTAAGAAAAGTTTGTTAAGACTTGTGAAGATTTGGATTTCAATTTAATTTTTAAGACTAAAAATAACAAAACTCAAGTTAAATTGATAATCAAGTTGAGAGAAAACTGAGGTTAGGTTTCCACTATTTTTCCAATTTCTATAATGATTAAATTCAATAATTATAATCATGCAATTCTAACTTTTAGTTTGATTCTAAAATGTTGCAATAAGTAAATTCTTAAAGTAACAATTGTATAACAAAAGCATGGAATATCTAAACCCTAGGCAAAGCATATACCATCTAACGAAATCACAATTGCTCTATAAAAATTATTAAATCAATTTTTAATTAAGGCAAACAATCATAAAATAATTGCATAAATTAATTAAATAACATTACCACATAATTTTTGGAAAAAGTAGCTTCCACCGTCGCCTCAAGATGGGGTTTAGCTCCTCATATTTATGACTTGCTCAGAGTTACAATTCATTGCTCAAGATGTATACAAATGATGAAAATGAGAAAAATAAAGTAAACAGTGAATTTGAAACGATTATATGCGTTACAGATTCACTGTCACAGAGGGTCTGGAAACAAATGTTACTGATTGAATTGATCGTTGCAAACTGGATGAAGATTCTGTTACAAACTGGATGAAGATTCCGTCGCCTTTTGGTTGAAACTTCCGTCACATAATCCTGTTCTTCGTGCACCAACAGCAGCAGAATATCTGGATTGTTTTCTTGTGCTTTGTTTGCCTCCTGATCTCTCCCCGATCCTCCCTCTCCTCTGTGATGCTTCTACGCCTCTTTTTATCCCCAAAGAACCCTACAAATCTCCCATTTAATCCTCAACAGGATCCTCTTTTAATGGTGGTTATTCCCGATAATTCTCGGTGATTTTTTTTCTAATTCTTGGATGATTCTACTATCTCGTAATTAATCCAGAATATCTTTTTGATTGTTACTTGATTTTATCCCGAGCATAAGACCTTCACAGAACCTCTACAAGATATCTCGATAGTTATGACTCTCTCCGGATTCACCGAGAATCAATTATCTGCCGTGGATTGGTTGTGATTTTGTTGTAGTGAATCATGTACATGATAGGGAATAATATTTCCCTTAACGGTACAAAATCCCAAGAATATGACCTATTAATCTACACAATTGAGTGAAGATATTTTCCCGCCAAATTAAATTTTTGAACCGTGAAGAAGGGGGTATCCATATCCACTGTTCGGGTGCCTTTATCATTTTTTGGGGTGCCTTTAGTAGTTTTTCGAGCCAATTTTTCCCAAATGTTATTTCTCCAAAAGTACCTACTATTACATAAAATCACAATATTAGTACAAAATCGAGTTCTAACAAAGAACAAATTGAGAACAAATTAGACACGAAAACGTGTCTATCACTCTTACACCACTCATCCTCCTCTTGAGCTTCCATAATACGACGCAAAAGAGATGGACCGATAACCATACTACCAAAAAAAAAGCCTTGACCTTTAGTCGTACCCATATCAAAGTCAAAACAAACAACTTCTTCTAACATACTCCACTGGTGTAACATCAACGAAACTACAATTCCTATTGGCTGTCGGCTCAGAGCGTCAGCCACCAGGTTAGCTTTCCCTGGATGATATTCCATCTTGAATTTGTAATCTTTAATTAACTCCATCCATCTCCTCTGTCGCATATTCAACTCTTTCTGAGAGAATATGTACTTCAGACTCTTGTGGTGAGTAAAAAGCTCAAACCTCTCACCATACAAATAATGTCTACAAATCTTAAGCGCAAACACCACATCGTCCAACTCAAGGTCATGTGTAGGGTAATTCTGCTCATGAGGCCTCAACTGTCGCGAAGCGTAGGAAACTACCCTGTCATTCTGAATCAACACACATCCCAATCCTTGAATCGAAGCATCAGTGAAAATTAACTTCTTCACTCCACCCTCCGGAATGATTAATACTGGTGCAGAAGTCAGCTTGATTTTAAGTTCACAAAAAGCCCGCTCACACTCAACACTCCACTTGAAAGGAACATCCTTCTTCATCAGGTTTGTCAAGGGACCAGCCAGAACTGAAAATCCTTGAATAAACCTACGGTAATAACCAGCCAACCCCAAGAAGCTACAGATCTCAGTCACTGTTTTGGTTTCCTTCCAGTCCGATACGGCTTGAACCTTAAAGAGATCAACGGATATGCCAGAACCTGATACTATGTGACCAAAAAATTTCACTTCTTTCTTACATAACTCACACTTCTCGAACTTGGCATACAACTGATGCACTTTCAAAGTCTTAAGTACCTGATGAAGATGATTTTTGTGATCTTCGGAAGTCTTAGAGTAAATCAGTATATCATCTATGAACACAATCACGAAACTATCCAGAAATTCACGAAACACACGGTTCATCAAATCCATGAATACTCCCGGTGCATTTGTCAACCCAAAAGGCATCACCAAAAATTCAAATGAGCCATAACGAGTCATGAAAGCTGTCTTGGGAATATCACTTTCACGAACTCTTACCTGATGATACCCAGACCTCAGATCAATCTTGGAAAACCAATTTGCACCATTTAGTTGATCAAACAAATTGTCTATCCTTGGTAAAGGATACTTGTTGTTTATTATAACCTCATTTAACTTTCCATAGACAATACACATTCTCAACGACTCGTCCTTCTTCGCCTCAAACAACACTGGTGCACCCCATGTAGAACTACTTCGTCTAATGAAGCCTTGACCTATCAATTCCTCAACTTGTTTCTTCAGTTCGCTCATCTCCACATGTGCCATACGGTACGGGGCTTTGGCTATAGGTGCAATGCCTGGTTCCAGTTCAATACAAAAATCTACCTCCCTCTGCGGTGGCAAACCAGGTATATCCCCAAACGCCTCTGGATACAGAAATACCACTTCAATAGACTCCAAAGGTGTAGTATCTGATAATGACATCTCCAGTAAAGCACTACCCAACCTACTGGTCTGTTGTGAAATCCCCATCAAGTCGGACAGGACAACATTCTCACCCTCCCCAGGAATAATAAAAGTGATTGTCTTAGCATAAAAGTCTAACCTAGCATGATGAGCCGCAATCCAGTCCATGCCTAAGACCACATCGTACACATCTAAATTCATAACAAATAGGTCTGCAGCAAAATCTATTGTGCCCATACGAATAATGCACGACCTAAACATGTGATCGATAGATGCTGAACCACCCATCGGTGATGATACCACATAAGAAAACCTCTCTAGAACAACACGCAAAGTTTTCACAAACATAACAGATATAAAAGAATGAGTAGCTCCAGTATCCAACAATAACCTACCAAGGTGAGTGTGAATAAAGAAGGTACCTTCCAACATTACCACCGGTCCCTCACTATTCCGAGGTAAGACATCATTCAACCGAGGTTGAGGCCCACGTCCCTGAGGTTGGTTCTGTCCCTGACGTTGCTCATTTTATGCTAGAGCCTTGCCCTTCTTTGGACAATCACGAGCCTTGTGTCCTTGTTCTTGGAAGTGATAGCAGGGTCCTTTAAATACGTATTCCTCTGTTCTTATTGGTTGAGGAGTTCGGACTATGGCACCGGTATTACTTTTCCCCTTGTCTGCTCGTGGTATCTTCCAACCCTGATTGCGTTGGTGGAAATGACGTTTCTTTCTACCAGCATTCCCATCCTTATTCTCCCTTTTCTCCGCACCCCTAGTACCAACTCTACTAGTTGTGTTCTTCTTTGCCTCTTGGATCCTCAAGCAATGTGCCCTAGCATAATTCACAACCTTGGCATACGTATCAAAACTAGGGTTTGCAATGATATGACGAGCAATCCAACCATTCAATCCACTCAAAAATCTCGTAATCCGATCTGCTTATGTAGGGATGAGGTGAGCAGCAAAAAGTGAACGTCGGTCAAACTCACACTCATACTCTACAACCGTCTGATCCTCTCTCTGTCGTAGATTCTCGAATTGTCTGATCATATCTTGACGCTCGACAGGAGGGAAGTAATGCTCAAGGAAATACTGTATGAACAATAGCCACTGGCATTCCATGGCATCAACGTTCCTACTCATGGACTCCCACCAGGTTGCTGCATTTTCTTCCAGTTGGAATGCAGCCATTCACTGCTTAAATGCTCCTGAGCATTCAAATTGGGATAAAATATTGTCCATTCCGTTGCACCATTGTTGGGGCTCGATTGCGCCTCCATTTCCACTGAATGTAGGTGCTTTCATCTTCAGAAACTCCTGGTAATACTGAACCCAAGACTTCCCATTTTGGTGTCTCTCACTGGGGAGTGGTTCGTTCCTTGTTGCACTCTTTATATTCTCCCTGCATTCATGTGGTCCAGGCCTCTGATCTAGCGTTGTTGTAATCGCATTGTTCATCATTTCCTAGAGGTTCTCTAGGGTTATAACATGGGGTTCAGCTTCACCTCCGTCAACCCGAATCGTCCTAGAACTACCAGAGGACCTAGTCCTACTACCACACCTCATATCATCCCTAGAGATATGGGTTCCCCCATACATAGGATACTCAACATTCTCTTTAACGGAAGTCTCAGTCAGATTCTCATCTTGACCACGGCCTCGTCCTCGGCCTCGGCCACGACCTCGCCCAGTAGCACCTCTAAGTCTACCGTGACCTCAAGTCCCATTGTTCATATCTTCATCCATTCTTTTAAAGACAAAGAAAACAAGGAACAATCAACACACAGTTTCATCAAAAAGAAAAAGGAATCACTATGCCCCTAGAAATAACTTATGCCTACGTGAAACAACAAGACCCTACATCCGCTTCTAAGGATTTTCCGTAACCTCGCTCTGGTACCACTTTGTAACGCCCCATTTCACAATTCTAGGTGAGACCGCTCTAAAACGGAAATACAGCATACTCATGGGAACACTTTACTCACATAACCTTCAAGCCAACAGATGGAGATCCAGTTATCGTATGGTGCTAATGTACAGAAGGGTTTTAAAAACAAATTGTTTTATTTAAAAGAAAATGACAAAAGTTATAGAATCTGGTAAAAATCTTCAAAACAAGAAAACTAACTTCGACACGTAGGTCGGTTCCCAAAATTTAATTGTAGTCATTTGACTTGAAAGAAAATATAGTCTTAAAAAGCAAACAATAAAAAAACATTTAGCCTAATAAACACCTCGAAAACAAAGATAGAGCAGCTTTCCGGGCCAGAAAGACGTTCTACAAGCTAGGTTGCTTCACGACCACCGTTTCCTGAAAGAAAAATAGTAAGTTGGATCAGACCGCTTTCTGGGCCAGAAAGACGTTCTACAACCTAATCCTCATGAAACTCTTACTGTATCTTTATAACTCATATTAACACAATATATTCAAATTTGATAACAATCGAACGGTTTAATAAAGAGATGCACACATTACAGGATGACTGTTTTCACAAATAACAAACAAGACGTTTGAGTGTAAGTAGCAACTCCTATCAGTAGGAAACTAACAAGATAGCTAGGAGTCCTTCATTGGTCATAGCACAACTAATTTTACAGCACCACCAAGTAGAAATCTTGTGCACAGGCGCAACTACTCATGTCAAGAAGAAAACTAACAGCTGTGGTTATTCCCAGACTGTAGTATCGCCACCTCCATTACTCAAGTCATGCTTATAAAGAAAATCTGAAAAGAAAAATAAATTAAATTTACTCTAACCAGGACTCTCTGTAGCTCCCTAAGATGATTTAGATTTGTTAAGTCAATTTGCAATGAGTATAAGAGATAGAAAACCTACATGATTCTTTGCTACCACGATTCTCCTACAGGCTTCAGCCTGATTCCTAAGTATGCCTCTCTTCTTCTCCTCAATTCTCCTGGAACTGTTAACAAAATCTCCCACAGGTATTGTTTCCGGCTATCTCCCTTAATAGTTTCGTTCTCCCAAATAAACCGAATATAACCCTAACTACTCGAGAATTCTAATTAGTCTTCCTAGTCTTACTCGGATTCCTCCCACGAATTCCTAACTAAACCCACGTTCCTAACCGTTTGTGGGAGTCACTAGCCTACCAACTAACCTAAGTCAGACACTATAAGATAAGCAGTTCTAGGATAAGGGGTTTTACAATCTCTCCCATTAAAAAGAAAAGTTTTTATCCTCGAAATGAAATTGTACTTACCAGATTGTTGAAGAAATCAGGGTAACGAGTCACCATGTCCTCCTCACATTGGCATTGTGATGGTGCCACTGAACCTTAACCATAGGAATGGTCTTCCTTCGAAGGACATACTCCCGGCGATCAATGATTCTATACGGCTTTTCTTCATAAGATACATCCTTCTGTAATTCCAGATCCTGATAGTCTATTAACGAGTGTTGATCTGCGTCCGACACATTCTTTTGAAGCATAAATACGTGAAAAACATTATGAACCCCAGCTAGCACTTCTGGTAGAGCGAGACGATAAGCCACCTTCCCAATTCTTTCCACGATAGGAAATGGTCCTATAAAACGAGGAGCAAGTTTTCCCTTTTTACCAAAATATAACACACCCTTCATGGGTGAAACTTTGAGAAGCACTAGGTCTCCGACTTCATATTCCCGATCCTGGCTTCTCTTGTCTGCATAACTCTTTTATCTACTCTGTGTTGTGCGCAATCTTTCTCTAATTAGTGCAATCTTTTCGGACGTCTCACGAATAATTTCTGGACCCATGAGTTTGGATTCTCCAACTTCTGTACAACATAAAGGTGAACGACAAGGTATGTGATATGATTTGGAATTACCCAATATAATAACCGCAATCGCACGGCGTCTAACTAGTAGACAACGGCAAGTACGGGTCGAACCCACAGAGAGCGGGGAAATACTGCAATTAATATCTCTAATAAACTAACCAAGAGGAATATTTTTATGATTTTTAGATTGATAAATAAAATAATAAACTAACTAAACTAATAAAATGTGACCGAGTAGAGAGAGTCGGTAACCAGGGTTTTTCAGTATCCACCACTATTTAATTCATGAATATTTATAGTCGCAAATATCGCTGGGACGCCCTAAACATGATGCATCAAAAAACCCTAGTCTCAAGCATACACCATAAAATTGCGCTAGGGAGAAAATTGTACGAAACTAATTAAAGGTCTACAAATAATACTTGGCTATTCTAAGTATACCCCATTAAAAGATTTAACCAAATCATGGAATATCAAATAAGTAGACAAATATATTTTTAGAATAACAACTGTATACCATAAAAATGGAACATCAAAACCATAGGCTAAGCATGCACCATAAACGACAATACAATTGTTTAAAGTCATGAATTTAATCTATTTAAATCATAATGGTCTGTATCAAATATTTAATTCAATTGATCTAAAACTGTAAGTGGTTTTAACATTAAAACCTAGTTACAAATTAATTTAGAACATGGAGAAGGGTTTCTCAAAACCCATAAAAATAAATAGAAGAGAAGAAAGAATTAACCCGTAGTCACCGTCGTCACCCGGCAAAAATCGTCTTCTTCTTTCGTCTGTCTATAGTTGTCTTCTCTGTCCAAGAGATTCTCTCTGCGTCCGTCCTCCTTCGTATTCTGTACAGGAGAAAAAGTCCTCCAAGAGAACTCATGTACAAAAACAGAATTCCCAAAACCAAAGACGCCCCACTTCTTTGACCTAACTAGCCTTTTATACTCAATCACTCAATCACGTGGACCCCATATCACATGGGTTTGTCTCCTACTCTTCAATCAACTCTTCTTGTTTTCTCACGTGAAACCAACCAAGCCAACACCAAAAGAAAAGTCTCTCTTCACACGTCACTTTCAACATCCTACTTCTTGACTAGCCTCTCTTGCTTTTCTTTTCTTTTCTTTCTTTTGTTCAACAAACTCAACCTCCTCTTCACGTCGCTATCAAACTTCCTCACCAACTTCTTCCCACTTTTCTATGGCCAACGTCAAACAACACTAATCCACACAGCCTACTTACCTAAGAGTAACCTGTACCTGCTCTATCATCACCTATTAGCTCTCTTTCCACTGTACTTCAATTTAGCCTATTCTTCTAATTTGACCTCCTCCATCAGCTGTCACAGTCTAGCCTCTAACTACGAACAGACCTAGCACTGCACCAAGCCACCTGACCCAGTCCCATACTTCTTATACTGACGCGAACAACACCAATTTCAGACCAATTTAGTTCATTTAGGCACAATCTATATATAACTTCGGATTTATGTTTATTACCTAAAAATCATAGAAACAATAAAATTAATACAATTACAAGTGCTAACAAATACAGATTAAAAGGTATATATATATAAATTATGCCCGTATCAGTATGCCATACAACGCCTCAAACGGAGCCATGCCAATGTTATAATAGTAACTATTGTTGTATGCAAACTCCACTAAAGGTAAGTGATTCATCCAACTACCTCCAAGATCAATAATTGTGCACCTCAACATATCCTCAAGTACTTGGTTCACACGTTCGGTTTGTCCATCAGTTTGAGGATGAAATGTTGTGCTAAAGTTCAATGAAGACCCTAAAGATGTCTAAAAACTCCTCCAGAACTGTGATGTAAAAGATGAATCTCTGTCAGAAACGATAGATACTGGGACACCATGAAGCTTAACTATCTCATCCAATGTGGTCAATCTAGGGTAAAATGGGCCGAGATCTCGCTGAACGATATCTGAACGCGAATATCGACCGAATATAAGGTAAAATGGGTATTTACTATTCCAATCTAACGTTTTCAGATTGATTGACGAATCCAACGGTCCAAGAACCTCTTTATCTCTCGATTGACGACTACTACTACTACATCTGGGTCTCTGAAACTTAGGGTTTCTTCAGAGTCTGTTGTTGGATTTGTCGCAAGTGATTCTGGCGAATGGATTGAGTGGCATTAAGTTATCCACTGCTAAATCTAGTTCTACAAATTCCATTTCTTATGCTCCTCTTAAACCCGTTGCCCGTAAGTCCCCTCTTTTTCTTTTCTTTCAATTTTCTTACTACTCAAATCTTCTCTCCAAATGGGCTTGTTTTTTTTTTTAAATTCTGTTAGATTGTGTAATTCCTTAATACTTTCTCTTGTTATATTCCATGTTGATATTCAATTTGATGGTGGGTTTTATGGTGAATTCGCTTAATTGTTGTATAGAAGTATGCAGGAGTGAACATGATGGGAGAAGT
>JAJJMC010017470.1:0-18428 GCA_023531435.1 Papaver californicum
ATTAACTGATTGAAGGTTCATTTATGGGAAGCCTTGAGTACTTAGAATAAAAATAAATATAGCCCTAACTCGGCAAATTTACATTTCAATTTGTAGTTGGTGGATTCATTTTTTTTAATTTTTTTTTTTGTAACCAGAAACCTAAATAACCTTGCCTTTAACTGACAAAGATGCCACCGCAAACACCGAAACATCTCAAATCCTAATTAGAAGTCCCAAACTCTAAAATTAGAAAAAGAGATAGCAAAACAAGTAAACAACAGTAACAACTTATAAGCTACAAGGAGTAAAATTTTAAAAAGGTACAAAATTAAAAACCCAAAACCAACAAAACCCAACAACAAATCCTAGAAAACGTTCTTCACATATATCATCTCTTACACCATCCAGGCACCTCTTCAGCTAAACCAAAAATTACTTGCCAATGCAACCAATCAGAATCTGGCAATACATGGTGCTTTCTCAAGTGTACTACTGTAACCTTAGGTGTTCCTATCTTTGCTTCTAAGAACGATCTAGCTCTACTCATACCATGGAACATTTCATTAATTCTTCGTTAAGGATAATCAATATATGCTCCTTATTACTACCTTATAATGACGAACCAGGTGCACTAATTCTTGGTTTATAGGCTAGAGTACTTGAGTTTTTAGTTTCTCAGTAATAGTTCATCAAAAAATAAGATACATATCAAGAAACTCCAGAGTAACTTAAGGAGTTCTCATTGGGTTCCAAAATTATAGACTTAATTTTTCTAAGGAAAACATTTACCGACAAAAATATCGAGATGGTTTCCGCATTACTACCTCGAATGGTTCAGGCTCCACAAAAGTGATTTCTTAGTAACACAATTTAATTAAACAAAATCTGAAGGCAAAATGATGTAACGGAAGTAAGGAACTAATCTCATACGTCAATAACCAAGAGACAAACCTAACCATCCATTTCAGCGACATACGCTTAGGAATGATGTAATAGGACATACCCCATACATCAACCATTTAAACATCGTATCAAGCTGCCCAGTTTAGAACACACATGATATAACAGGACATACCTCGTCTCGGCGACATACGCCTAGGAACGATGTAACAGGACTGATAGAATTACTAAAATGACAAATGCTATTGAATGTTTCTCCATTCTACAAAGAGAAGCAGATATGAGCTTAAATAAGAAAGAAAGGGTGTAAGGAAAGAAACAATAGTCCTTACACCTGACTTCCATCAAAAGATAAAGAGTAAATGTTAAAGTAAATACATGATAGTAAAAACTATTCCAACACTCCCCCTCAAACTGAAGCAGGGTACCACATCAGTTTGAACCTTAAGGCAGAAAATTAAGGATGAATTAATCCTTTGGTAAATATATTAGCCAGTTGAGTAGAAGAAGGGACAAACTCAACCACAATGTCACCATCAGCTAGCAATTTCCTGACAGAGTGATAGTCAACTTCATTGTGCTTGGTTCTTGCATGAAATGCAGAGTTTGAAACCAAAAATTTTGCACTAAGATTGTCATAGTAGAGCTTGAATGGTTTGACTAAAGCAATGTTCAATTCTTCAAGCACTTGAGAGAGCCACATTATTTCAGAGGAAAGGAGACTCACAACTTTATACTCTGCCTTTGTAGAAGATTTTACCATTGTGGGATGCTTTTTAGAAGGCCAACTGATAAGAGAGGACCCAATAAACACACAAAATCCTGAGGTTGAGCGCCTGGTGTCTGGACATCCATCCCAGTCAGAATCAGAATAACCGTTGATTAAGTTGATGTACCCTGCAAATAAAGTGATACCATCCCCTAAAGTACCTTTCAAATACCTTAGTATGCGCTTAGCAAGAGTGAAATGAGAGTCAGTTGGAGCATGCATGAACTGTGATACATAATCCACTGCAAAGTTTATGTCAGGTCTAGTTAAGGTGAGGTATTGTACAGCTCCAACTAGACTCCTGAATTGGAGAGGATCAGTAAGTGGTTGGTCATCAAGAACTGATAATCTTTTCTCAGTGGTGACAGGTGTACTGCATGGTTTGTAATCTAGCATGTTGGATCTAGATGAAAGATCTAAAGTGTATTTTTGTTGAGTGAGAATGACAGAATGAGGAATAGTAGTTAAATCATCTTCAATGCCAAGAAAATAATGAAGACTTCCAAGATATTTCATTGCAAAATTAGAACTAAGTTGAAAGATGAGAGAAGTAATGAAGTCATTTGAACTGCAAGTTAGAATTATATCATCTACATAGAGAACAAGAATAGCCATGATACTTGAATTGTTGTAGATGAACATGGATTGATCAGTAAGATCTTTGACAAACCCAACTTGAAGAAGAAAGCCACTGAATTTTTCATACCAAGCCCTTAGGGCTTGCTTAAGACCATATATGGATTTCTTGAGAAGACATGCATGGTTTGGTTTTATGGGATCAACAAATCCTTGAGGCTGTTCCATGTAAACTATCAGATAAATTGCCATGAAGAAAAGTATTAGAGACATCTAATTGTCTGATGCTCCAGTGCCTAGTTAATGCTATAATGATAACAACTCTTATGGTAGTGGACTTGACTACATGGATGAGGGTTTCATTGTAATCTATGCCATCTTGTTGCAGGTAACCTTTAGCAACAATCTTGAATTGTATCTGTCAACAGTGCCAAGTGCCATTTTCTTGAAGAACATTATACTCATTTTCCACTGAAGTTATCCATTTGGGATCTTTCATTGCAGATTTTTAAGTTCTTGGTTCAAGAGGAGATTTGTTGATGAGAATTGCACATAAGGAATATGGTGTAGAAATGTTGTAACAAAGTCAGGCAAATGTTTTGGTTTAGAAATACCAGATCTTAACCTGGTAGTCATTGGATGAATGATGGGTTCAGATGGTACTGAAATTGGGTCAGGTTGTTGAGCAATTTGTGGGACAGTTGTATCAGGTTGAGGTATGCTAAGAACAGCTGAAGGTGGTTCACCGGAGATGATGGACAAGTACAAAATGGGAAAGTTGTCTCATCAAAAATGACATTTCTAGAAATGTACACTTTCTTGGAGGTATTATCATAGCATCTGTAGTCTTGATGATTGTTATTGTAACCAATAAAGGTACATTTAGAAGACTTAGCACTCAATTTATCAACTCGATATGCTCCAAGATAAGGATAGCAGGTGCAACCAAAGACTTTAAGGAGAGAATAATTTGGCATTTTATTGAACAATACCTCAAATGGAGTGATGAAACCATGTACCTTAGCTGGAGTTCTGTTGATCAAGTAGGCTGATGTGAGAAAGGAATCTAACCAAAACTGCTTGGGTAAACATGCTTGAAGAGAAATGGCATTGCCTACTTCTGTAATATGCCTTATCTTCCTCTCAGCCATGCCATTTTATTGTGGTGTGTGTAGGCATGAAGAAGCAATTCCAATACCAACTGTATCAAGAAAATATTTGAACTTGCCTTTGACCAACTCATAAGCACCATCACATTGAAATTCTTTTATTGTAGAGGAAAAAAGATTTACATTCATGACTTTGAAATGTTGAAAACATGTAAGACTTTTAGACCTCTCATTCATAGGATAAATCCATATAAACCTACTATAATCATCAAGAAAGAGTATAAAGTATCTATATCCCAAGGTGGACAAATATAGTGTTGGCCCCTAAATATCACAATGGACCAAGGCTAGAGGTTGAATAACTGATCTAGTGGATGCCTGAAATGGAAGTCTTGTACTCTTGCCAAGTTGACAAGAGTGGCAGATAGCGTCAAAATTAGAAGAAAGTAAAGTGATGTGTTGCTGGTTATGAAGCTTATGCACGATGTGATGAGCAGGATGGCCCAATCTCTTGTGCCAAGTATTTGGCTCAGCTGTGATGGTAAGAAAGGCAGTTGGCTCAGAAGTGAGAGGAGAAATAATTGGATAAAGATTATTGGATTTAAGACATTCTGCCAGAATTTGCTTAGTTTCAACATCTGTGATCTCATAGCCCCATGAAGAGAATTCAAACTCGCAATTCTGTTTTTCTGTAAACTGACCAACAAAGATTAAATTTGTTTGAATGCTAGGGACATAACAAATATTAGATAAATTGAACTCAGCAGTAGAAGTATGAAAGACAAAGTTTCCAATAAGAGTTATAGGGAGAGATTGACCATTACCAACCATGACTCTAGAAGACCCAATATAAGTAGAAGTATTAGTGAGTAGGCTAGCATCATTTGTAATATGATGTGAGGCGCCTGAGTCAGGTAGCCATTGAGTTGTTGCTGGAAAAAGGGACATCTCAGAAAATAAAGCTGCATTCACTTGGATGCAAGTATTTGCTTGATGATTGGTGGGTGGTGGTTGAGGTGCACCATACCTAGATGGGGTATACCTGAATTTGCATTTGCTGGCAGAGTGACCCACTTGTCTACAGATCTGACATTCTATGGAGGCATAATCAGTAAAGGGGCAGGTGGGTTATCAGATCTGATGGGCTTAGGTGGATATTGAGGGAAAGATTTATGTGGGTATTGAGATGAGAGTCTCTCTGGATATTGAGGTGAAGATCTATGTTGGTGTTTTTGTAGGTATTGTGATGAAGATTCTGGAGTTCTTTTGGTGAAGAAAGCAGATGAAGTAGCCAGATCCAAAGATGCATTGGTTTCAAGATCTTGACCCTTTATCCATTGTTCATGATTAATGAGTCGAGATTTGAGTGTAGCAAAAGAAATCTCAGTATCACGATTTTGAATAGCAACAATAAAGTCATGATACTCTCTACCCAAACCATTTAACACATACATAATAAGATCACAATCAGGAATACCTTCATTTATCGCAGCTAAAGAATTAGTAATGGACTTAATCTCATGAAGATAAGCAGAAACAGATAGTGACCCACGATGAATACTGTGTAACTGATTTCTAAGCATGGATTTACGAGCAGAAAACTGATTTGTAAAAGTAGTAGCTAAGTATTTCCAAACCTGAGCAGCTATATGGCATCCAAGAACATCAGTAGTAACAGGGGTGGAGAAACTAGCATTCAAGCAACTGTTCACTAACTTATCCCATTTTAACCATTTAAGATAAGATGGATTGGAGATATCCTGATCTGCAACTTTGATGGTTTCTGGAGGTGCAGGTAAAGACCCATCTAATAACCAAATAAGTCAGTACTAATAAGAGTAGAAGACATTTGAGATTTCCAAACAAGGTAGATTCTTTCATCGAGTTTTATGGAGTTGAAGTGACTAATATTTGTAAATGGAAGAATAGTAGTAATTTCATAATGAAGTTGAGATGAAGAAGATTCAGGCACCATTGTCGAGAAAATATTGTTTGCTGAAATTCAAGTGAAAAATGTAAGAACAATAGTTATGAGATCGAAAAGTGTGAGCAAAGTTTAGTAAAATTTATTAAAATGTGGTGGCGGCGAAAGCAAAGAGATAAAAGGACAATCCTAAAGAAGGGTAATCCCATAAGATCATAACCTGGCGCTGATACCATGATAGAGTTACTAAAAGGATAAATTTTATTGAATGTTTGTCCATTCTACAAAGAGAAGCAGATATGAGCTGAAATAGGAAAGAAAGGGTGTAAAGCAAGAAACAATTGTCCTTACACCTGACTTACATCAAAAGATAAAGAGTAAATGCTAGAGTAAATACATGATAGTAAAGACTATTCCAACAAGGACATACCTCGTACATCAATCATTTAAACATGGAATGCGCTATTTTAAAACGCAAATAATATAACAGGACATACCTCGTTTTAGCGATACATGCTTAGGATTCGAATTAAATTACCCAGGTCTAATAAATATCCCTGACTTTTTCCAATAAGCTCAAACCTTAGACTTATGCTTAGGCCATAATAGGAATTCTTAGACCAACATGCTCTTGTCACGTCAGAAAATTTAAAAAGTCTAGCAGGTGCCCAAATCCCTGTTTAGTCTACCAAGCTTGGATAAATTTAGACCTTGTACATCTGACAAATAACTTACACAACTGCTTCAATACAAAAGTAATAATTCATAACTTAATCACTCATGGCAGTATCCACATATCAACCTGTTTATAGTCTCATATCACGTATTCTAAGGAATAAATCAAGCAAGCTGTCATTTCACGAGCTAAACGTTCCTGCAGTGTACTACTAGACCACTATCGCAAATATAACACAACAAATTTGCACCATATCTAATCTTTGGGTGGTCAACATGAATGACTATAAAACTTGAAACTGTAATGTATATATATAAGACAAACTAATCTTCCCTAACCACTTGACTACCATTCAACTATAATGTAACACAACAAAAATCCACTAAACAAGTCTACCATATTTGTCTACTGTGTCTAGACTTTTATGAGCCTAGTAAGCCGACGCCTATAAAATCCAATCATGTAAGATTTCTATTACCCACTCATCTACGGCAAGATCAAGCAGCTTCCAACGAACATCAACTACTAAACAAATACAGAACTTCCACTACGCCAAAGAAATAAATTACAAGTCTATAATCATTTTCATTAAGAACATATCCTATATTGTCTTATTGTTCCTAAATTATTGAACAATTTAGAGGCCTACGAGAAGCCCGAAAAACAATACACTTAGATTTCATGTAGCCAAATATTCGCACACGGATAACATATACTCCAAACAAAAAGAGCAGTCCAATAAGAAGTTGTGTAAAAAAGAAACTGTATGAACAAAATCAACATGATTCCTTACTGTTAAGGAAACTTAATAACACATGAACCTTGCCTAAAATTTTGCATAAAAATAAAATAAAATAAAATATTAGCTAGCTGATATAATATAACTTCAAGAACTAGACGAAGCAATAAGTATTCTCAAACCAACACAGTAAGCATGCCAGCAACTTTACCGTGATTAAATGATCACTCTAACAATATCCAGCGAAAATAATGGAATATAATTTTCACATTCATTCAAATAGTGTGGTTAACCTTATAAAGGTGTGATCACTTCATGTCAAATGTTTACTACATGAGCACAATAAATTAATATAGAAGATCACTCACCAGAGTCACATCTTTATCTTAATATATTGGACCACTAAATAATAGAATTCAACTAGCTAGCTTTGTACTAGTGATTCGCTACCGAACAATATGACACATTGCATGACAACACAATGCAAATTATGGGAATTTGTTATTTTCCTAATCCAACATGATTTTAAAAGTAATTTTTACTCGTTCAAACGAATTCATAACCAACCCGAAAATAAATAAATCATAACATCACTTGTTGTATAAATAATTGTAAATGTACACAGATATTTTTCAATAATGCACCTAAGTCATGGACGTAATATATGGAAACGTCATACGATCACTCCCAAATCCCTAAAGGTTCGTTAACCTAAGCTCTGATACCAACTGTAACCATTCTACATTTTACTCAATCTTGGCCGGCATTTATGAAACAAAATAGGCCGATATTTTCTATTTTTTCTTTAGATACAAATCATACATGAGATACAAACGTCTAGTTCAAACCAAGAACCCATTCCTTTAAAAATATTTGTAAAGCATAATTTGGAAAAATGTAATGTACTAATAAGGGTCAAACTTGATATAACTTAACTGATGACATTCGTTTGGAAGAAAGGTATAGTTGTCAAAGAAATTCCTAATTCAAATGGAGTAAAATATAAGATTCCCAAATTCCATTTAAAACCCTCATTGGCTCACTACTCATCGCTTGGAAAAATAATCCAAGTAAAACTTCGAACATTGATGTTCAATCTCAGCTAATTATCTTCTTAATATCAAAACCTTATCTTTGATTCTCTAAGAAAACAACCTGTAGAAGAAGAAACATGAGTTAAACTCCGAGCAACTTCTCAATAGCCTCCTCATTAAACGAGAGTTAGAAATTGAACTTAACAAGCAAGGATAGTGGTCTTATTAGAGTAAACACAATGAATATATACACCATAATAATTTAGAAATTTACTTGCCAGAAAGCGTTTAGATATTTAACAGTTCAGTGAAACTAGCTACCAAGTCTAAATGATTATATACATACTCAGTCAAATTTGCACATCATTCGGAAAACATAAATAAAAGCATCTAACGAACTTATACAACGTATCATGTATTTATACATACATCTCTATTAGGTAGAGATTTGGGGAACTATCCCAGTATTTCAACCAAAACACAAAAATGTATTGAACACATCCTATAGACATCTCACTAGAGTTACCATTTAGGAAAAAAAAACCTGGTACTCCACTAACTTTCTCACATGTGATATCACAATATAACAAAGAAGACCTGTTTCAAATCATGGTTAGACTCATCTATTTTTCAACCAAATCGTAGTGCGAGCTTAAAAATGATATATGCAGTCACAATTTTCCATCACCAACACTGTCAAGATAAAGAATCTTATTTACAAAAAAAGTAACATATTGACATGTTCCCCAATTCACATAAAATAAAACATATGACCGCCACAACATTCATCGATTACCGATAATAGTGAATTTATGACACACAATTTAATTTTGTCACCCATTAAAACTAACCAGTACGAATAATAATTTCATAACCCTTTCTTGTTTGTATAATGTAAATAAATATAAGAATTCCATTAAGAATTCAAATTATGAATCTGAATGGATTGAAGTAGTAGAAAATATTGTTGGTTGTTCCATTGACCACAAACAGTAAGATACAAAGCTTAATCAAGGTATTGGCCATCACTACTAGCAATCCATATGCAATCACCAAGAACAAAGTAGATCAACGACTACCTCCAATAGGGAATAGCTTATAAATTATAATTCCTTAGAAATAAATTTCTTTCCAACCAAAATGTATTTAAGTTGTACTAATTAGCTTCTTAGAAAGATTGGGTATTATAGTTTACCCCATTAGAAAACGGATTTTCGTCCTTGAAATCCAGTTTACCGTAATAACAAAAAGATGTAGATAAAAATAACATGAAAGTATGTAACTCACTGCGCTCTCTAAACTGTGATGTTTATATAGATAATATGCCCTCTTTATAATCTCTTAAACTACAGAAAAGGCTCAATAACATCAAGCAAAATTTTCTCTTCTCCCGGCACTTATCTAATTGAAAGTGCAAAGACATACGTACAACTCTGTAAGCAATAGCCTACTTAAATACCCCAAACTGTAATTTTGTACCTCTAAAATAACTGAGAATTGCATTTCTATGCAGAACAGTACTCTCGCTACATAAAACTTACATATGTTCTCTATTCGTACTATAATTTGTTTATACAAATACAGTGCAAAGACTTAGATAACATGCAAGATAAGAACGTTTCAGAACACCTGTTGTCGTGTACATTACATTTATTAAAGAACACAACCTTTACTAAAAAGGGTTCTTATGAGCGATAAAGATGTTATCCAAGAGGTCCTGAGGCGTACACAACACCCAAACACAACAACTGAGAACGAGATAAAAATGCATATACATTTATCTACACATCAACAATCACAAATTTGCTTTGATATAACAAAATGACACCATGGAAATCTTTACCACTTCGAAATTAGTCAATTTCACACATTTCAGATGATCAGTTCCTTGGATATCATAATAAAAATGTCAACTGAAGTTATAAGTAGCGATGACATTAAAATAACCAAACTGAATCTACCATTGTTGGTACCTAAAATTGATTCTAGGCAAAACGATATACTGTAGAAGTACTTTATTTAGATTCAGAGATCAAAATCGTACAAAGCTAGTGACAAGTGCATAATTTACATATTTTAAGTATAATTTCCTTATACTTATTTGCTAGATTTTATATGAATTACTGTGTATTATTATTACTTTTGTAGTTTATGTGTTTTATTAGGTTACATCTCTGGAAGAAGTGAAATTTAGCTCTACAAGGAAGAATTGCTAAAGACCCATTGGAACTCATTCTATTCCAGGCGAAGTCAACGCCAAAAGAATGAGGTCATTCCGAGTTCGTATGAAGAAGTTATGAGCAAAACCGTGAAACCAACTTGGATTTGTTATATGTTTGGGCCTTATTGGGCCTGCGCGGGAAGAGAAATAAGAGAAGCGTTTTAGGCTCGCCTTTGACGTGAAAATTAGGGGTTTTGTTGGTTTTTAAGGAGGTTAAGTCTCCTAATTGGTAAGGATCAGAAAGAGATGGAGGAGTTTAATGAGATTCGATTTCCTAATTGGATAAGGATAAAGAGGAGGTTACCAAAGCCTATATAAAGGGGAGCCTAGATACAATTTTTTACACAACTTCTCATAGATAGAAAACTAGGGTTTAGTTTTGCTTTTCAAAAACAGTTTATGATTTTCTTTAATATTTTAATGACTTTTAAGAAAGCTATGTCTAGATAAACCCAACCACTGGTACAATGGAGGAAGAAGTCATATTTCATGAATGAATGGTAACTATTTTTGATTCTTAATGACTTTTGCATTGATTTTAATTGATTTATGATTTTTCTTAATTAGTTGTGATTTTGTTTGATGGTGTATGCTGGGACTTAAGAGCTTTTGATGCGCCATGCTTGTGATTTACAATTAATATTTTAGAAATCTACTTTTGGCAAAGAAACATGGTCAATAAAAGAGCTATAATTGTTAAAGAATCATTGTAGAAATCATTCAGAAGTGATTTTAGTGGAATCCTGAGTCCAGTTCTTCCTAATATTATTAAAATCTTTTACTTATTTTTTGTTTAAATCAAAATTAGGTCTAAAACGAATCTTCACAAGTCTCAGCGAACGAACTATTTTTACTACTTTTCTAAAACGATCAGCCAGCCTAAACCACGATAGTGGCCGTTCCGCCCTGCTTCGGTCACGATAAGAAGAAATGGGTTGATCTTAGGGGAGGGAAGCAAACAAATTTGAAGGAATTATGTGTTTTGAATTATGTGTAGAGTTACAGAACTATTGAGAGAAATCACAAAGCTTATGAGAATTGTAAGCTTGTTGTGATTTTGAAATGGTCTAAAGAGCCTATTTATAATAGTTTGGGAACACACGTATCTTTCCTTGTAAAGTAGTGGAAATAGTGAAGAGATGGAGTTATGGAAGTCGTGGGGATGATGGTGTAACCGCCCATTATCCCTGGAAGTTTCTCAAAAACCAAGATTCCATTATCTCGTTAACTGCTCCAGCTTCACCACTACTTTGTAACTTCCAGATCATGGGGTGTTACCACGCCACATGTTGATGTAACCGCCATACCAAAAATCCATGAATAATCCCCCATATAACATAATTTGATTTCTCTTCGGAATTGGTGGAGTCATGGACTCAGGATGATGCTAGCACAAGCAATAGAAAAATGCTCGAATATAGGGAGAAGAGAAGACTAGCGCTAGCTTTGCCAGGCCAACGCGGTTGGCGCTTGAGCTAGCGCTAACACCAGTACCAACATGGTGTTGGTGTTAGCACTAGCACAGTTATCGCTCGTTTGGCGCATATTTTGTTGGCTTTGTTTGCTTTTTGACCTTTTGGCACATGTGCGTGCTACTCATTGGTGTTGGAAGTGTGTCTAGGGTTTTCTATAGCTAGCACTTGCTAGTGCCATGATTACTCCTATGCACCACCTGTTTTTTGATATTTATTAACGTCATGGCCATATTTATGGCTTGTTTTAGAGTTTCTCAATTGTACGAGATTTATTGTTAGCATTTTATGCTTAACTTTTATGCAGTGCATACATAACATTTTCGAGAGATTCAACCGTGAAAGTTTTCTACTTGAAATTATGCTTGGTGCGACTCTGCAATTAGATGGTATGCATCTAATTAGCGTTTTCTTTCAGATATGTCTTATCCTCTTTCTGAATGTTCGCAATTTCATATAATCAGCTTATTATGTCTTATACAAAATAGTTCTCATAGATGCATATGAAATAACGAGTAATTAGTTGAGTATAACTCTGGAATTTCTATGATGCGTATATATGCAAAAAAGAGCTACATGGCTAATTTAGTCGTGCAGATAAAAAATAATATTCATAATTCTAATTCTTGTCAGGCAATTATGTACCTTTATTTTGTATCTCTGCACCTTGGTGAAAAGAAATATTACAAGAGAAGTATCATGATTTTCTCCCTTGTCAAAAACTCACCCCTGCTTAGTGCGGAACGATAACATTTTTCATGGTAAGCACTAGATGGTGATTTGTATATATATATTATACATATTATTTTACTGTTATAAGCAAAATAAATCAACAAGTTTTTAGTTTTTCGTACATTACCAGACATTCTAATTTTGATGACGCTCCAACGATGTTGAATAATTGAAGGGGTAATAGTTGATGTAGTAGTGCTTGTAGGATGATAGAACGTCGTTTGGGGAACATAAATTAGTGAGGTGTGGCTGATTTGTATGATAGAGAGACCAAAATTAACTCGTGTGTAGCACGGGAGCGTGGTTTCAACTAGGAAATCCTTGTTTGACCTAAATTTGGAAACCAATCACTATAAAAGGGATTAACCCTTATATTTTTTTTATTTTCTCCCATTATCTACAGCGCCTCCCACCTCTTCTCTTCCTCTCCGATGAACATCTCCATCTCCTCCCATCAGTCTGTCGCCGCCAACAATCTTCCGGCCAAATTCCGGCCAAAATTTTTGTTTATTTTATTTTATTTTTTACGTGAGTTATTCACGTTCAGCACAACGTGAAGGCTTGTTCACGCGAAAAGGTTTTTTTATGAGAATATTAGCTCTTTAGCTCAGTTATCTTTGCTTGTTTAATTGCATAAGCATGTTATTCACTTGATAATGATCTCCTCTTGCAGGTGAGCTTCAATTCCACGATTGTTATCTGATAATTCTTCATTAGCTTCACTGCAGTGTTGTTAAGATTTAACCAGGTACACCGAGCTCCAAATTAATTTTTCTCCTTTTTTTACTGGTTCTTATTTACATATATAAGTATGTATTTGCATATTAGTACTATATATACATAAGATAGAACCAAGCGCATGATTGCCCAGTTGTTGACGTGAATATTATTCGAACCAATTGTAGATGTTTATCAATCAGGAAGATAATGCTACCACTTCTTCTAGCTATGGTGGAAGAGAAAGTTCTGACATTATTCTTCTAGACAATGTGCCCAACATTCATGATGAATTCTCTGATAGTGCTGTTGAAGGGTATGCTGGCCCGACTATGTTGGCAATTTTATTCCGATCATCAATATCCTTCCTCATCCTCAGACTGTTTATGTGCTGGCTATTGTCAGGTTCTGTTTGCAGAGAAGAGAACACAGATCCTCATTTGTTGATTTTAATAAGTTTCAAATTCCTTTTCATGAATGGACATGATGGGCTAAAGTTATGTTGAAGAATCCCCAGGCGATGCAGGTTTTAGAAAATGCTAAGATACTCCATGCTGTGTGAGTATCCGAGACTATGAGACTTAATAAATACAGGAAGGGTCTGCTTGCATTTGCTTCTCGTTGGTGCGGTCCGGCTCATTCAGTAGTATGCGCTTGGGGTGAGTTAACCATCACTTTAGAGGACGTGGAGGTCTTGTTACAACTACCAGTTGTTGGTAGTATTCCAATTGAATGGTCTGAGGAGGAGAAGGAATATAATGTCATCCTTACTCAGAAGATCAAATCTCTACAAAAACCTGGTCGTTGCAGTAACAAGAATTATTCTACTTGGATTGACTATTGGTGGAACAGAAGCACAAGTGTTGGCTTTCCAGAGATGTGCTCGAAGATTCGCCTGGAGGTCAATTGAAGTTTGGACTTGTTCTGCTTGCTGTTGTGCTTGCTGGTGGAAAGACCCTTCCTCTTGGTAAGTTTTTTCTAGGCTATTTATACTCTCATTTAGATTCTTTTATTCGTGACATGAGGATTTCTAATGTACATGCCAAGGTGGAGTCTCTTATCCTTGTTATGTTTATGCAAGCCTGGCTATGGGAATATTTTCCTGAATATACGCCAAAGACCAAGCCCTCTTTCCCAAGTACAGAAATAGAATATGCTAGAATACTCCGTTGGAGTAAGAAGAAACCTTCTTCTGTTAGTCTTGTTAGCTTAATGGACGATGAGAAAAAGGTGAATTTCAGACCTTGGGGTTTGAGACTTCCGAACGTTAATTCCACCAGAGACCTTTACTAAGGGTTCTTATATTATCCTACGTTCATAGCTTAAAATGCTTTTAAGCGTTGTGAGCTGACAGCCACTTCCCATGTATGACCACCCCTTCTGACTTGTCAGTATTGACAAGCTTTTAGTAACCGACGATTAAGATATGAGTTATAAGATATGACTCTTCTTCAGGAGAGGCTGTTATCTTTTTTACCATATCTCCGACATGGAAGGCATTGGTTTCAGGCCCCTCTACTTCAGGACATGTCTTTTGAATAACCGGGTTACTAATTTTCTTATCTCCAGTAGACACAATCCATACCCATTTGATAAAATTTTGAAAAGGATCATCTTCCTATTCACATCGCCGAGTCAGAGTAGGGTTGATATCTGGGTCAAGTCCCCAAGCTTTGATGGGGCATGGGATTGCTGGTTGCAAAGAAGTTGGTTGGATGTGACTTACTTGTGTGCGAAACGTTCGAATATATGATGCCATATCCTCTTCTGGTAACTGCTTCACATCCAGATTCATTGTACGGTGAAACTCATCTGATAAGGAATCTTTGGTATTTGCTTGCTTGTTTTAGAGTCTTGGAGGTGTTGGCGTCGGTAAAGGAAATACCTCTGCTTCCATCTTATTGCTATGGACCAATGGGGGTCCCAGAATCATATCAATACTTGGATCATCTTTGACAATGTGAAATTTGACATATATTCGGGTGTCACCTGTTTTTACCTCAAGAGTGATGTAGTCGTAAGCACTCCTGGACTTCTCTTCATAAATTTTGATTACAGTCAGCGAGTGTGTAGCTTCGTGCCTGGAAATACCTGCAGCCCTCAGAGTTTTGATAGTGATGATATTGATATCGGTGTCTGCATCGATTAGTGTATTCTCGAACTCCGTATCCTTGACGCAAGCAGTAGTAAGAAATGCCCATCTAGGATTCTCATTGTATTGGATGATCACATATGAAACGGAATAGGGATATGCAGTATCACCTTCAGCGAAGAGTAAACGCTTTCCTGCTACAACACGATTGAGGGCGGTGAAAATATCTTCTCGTTGCGCCTTTGACAAGTAAAGAAGCTCACATATGCATTTCATCATGGATTGTACTTTCTTTTTACTGAGTCCCCGGAGAGAGTGAAGCTCCTAACTGGGAGGAGATCTGTGTGAATGCCTTTAGTCCCCAGATGCAACTCTCATGAGTAGATCTTTTCTCTGAAGATACGTCTTATACCATTGATTTTAATGGTGGGATGATTGACAAATCTGTGGAAGTGACATTATTTCGGATTCTACATGTCTTCTTCAGGGGGTGTATGTCGCACAGGTAGTATCTTGATAGTTCTGTTTTGTACCCATAGTTCTAGTAGTTCGAGGACCTCCTCCATGGGGAAGGGGAAATGTGGGATTGTTAGATCCGTCTTGGTTTGCCGTGGCTGACACGAAGTCTCGGCCGAGCCTTGTCCTTGAGTTGATACAGGGGCTGTCGCTGGAGTCGACGCGGCGCATTTAGTCTGTGATGTTGATTGAGAAGCTGCCTTCCTCTTACCTCCTTCCTTTGCAACAACACCTATGGAGTGTTGGGTAGAATGTTGTTCGTTCACCAGACGTCTACTTCCACGGGTGTCTCCATGGATTTGTTCTCTGGTGGGCCTCGCTCTTTCTTACAAGGCTGGGGCGGTTGTTGCCGATCTTTTGGCGGCCTCGTGTAGCTCAAAGAAGATTTGAATCGTAAAATTTCTAATAAAGCACGATAAACAGGAATCATATCATTAATGCAAAGCTCTACCGATTGTTGCTCAGTTACATAATGGTCATGGCAATCGAGAGCTTGTCTTCTGAACCTCTTCACGTATCCGTTGGGGTGCTCATTGTTCCTCTGGAACATTATTCCCAAATCCGAAGAGTGATTTCTTCAGAGACGAAGAAATACTTTTTGTAAAAAGCATTGACCATCTGAGACCAACTGGAGATGTTGTTGGTGGCGAGATTGTCATACCAGGTGTAAGCTCTTTCCGTAAGAGATTTGGAGAATTCATAATGATTCCAAGAATCGAGAAATATGTTCTCGAGCATTCCCGGTGCTATCGCACAACGAGAATAAAGGATACCAATACTCGTTTGGCAGTGTAATCCTCTTGATTTCAATTGAGTAAGGGGGTTTATGTTGGTAGAATGAAGATGTATATTTCTTTCCACGATGCATGAGCTTTTCAATATCTTCACGAGTGAAAAAGTTTTGTTGTTGTTGACCCCTTTATGGTACATGGTCGGTGATAATATGTACTTCATCATCTGCTTGGGCGTTAGCTCTTGACGTGTTGGCGCCGCCGACAGTTGTGTTATTAGTTTTCTCCATTTGATAATGACGTTGTTCCGGCAATAGTTGCTTTGTCAAAGTATTAAGAAAAGTAAAAACTTCCTTCTGGTTCGTGGCCATGGCTACTTGAGTTTCATCCAAGGTATTCTGCCGCTTCATCAAATCAACCATGGTAGGTGGCGCCGGCTCCTTGTTTTTGACACCTTCAATGGTATGGAAAGGAGTTTTGGTGTTTTCAGTGGGGGTGTTTTGAGGAATGATTTATGGAGTTCCACCACTGGTCTTACCATCATTTGAAGTGGTTTTTGAACCTGAGTTGGGATTAGTTGCTGAACCTGACTTAAGATCCACCATTTTTAAGTGATTGAAGAATTGATTTTTAGATGGTTGAAAAATTAGATTCGTGAACGAGAGATTGATCTTCCACTATGATCGCCAATTTTTAGTACCTAAACATTGATTCTAGGCAAAACAATGTACTGTAGAAGTACTTTATTTAGATTCATAGATCAAAATCGTCCAGAGCCATCCTAAACCACGATAGTAGCCGTTCTGCCCTGTTTCGGTCACGATGAGAGGAAATGGTTGATCTTAGGGGAGGGAAGCAAACAATGTTGAAGGAATTCTGTGTGTTGAATTATGTGTAGAGCTACAAAACTATTGAGAGACATCACAGAGCTTATGAGAATTGTAAGCTTGTTGTGATTTTGAAATGGGCTAAGGAGCCTATTTATAATAGTTTGGGAACACACGTATATTTCCTTGTAAAGTAGTGGAAATAATGAAGAGATGGAGTAGTGGAAGTCGTGGGGATGATGGTGTAACCGCCCATTATCCCTGAAAGTTTCTGAAAAACCACGATTCCATTATCTTGTTAATTGCTCCATCTTCACCACTACTTTGTAACTTCCAGATCATGGGGTGTTACCACGCATGTTGTTATAACCGCCAGATAAAAACCCCATGAGTAATCCCACATGTAACATGATTTGATTTCTCGTAGGAATTGACGGAGTCATGGACTCAGGATGATGCTAGCACAAGCAAGAGCAAAATGCTCGAAAATAAGGAGAAGAGAAGACTAGCGCTAGGGCTTCCAAGCCAGCGCGGTTGGTGTTGGAGCTAGCGCTAGCGCTAGGGATGCCAAGCCTGCACACTGTTGGTTCTGGTGTTATCGCTAGCACAGCTATGGATCGTTTGGCGCGCATTTTGTTAGCTTGGCCTTTTGGCACATGTGTGTGCTACACATTGGTGTTGGGAGTGTGTCTACGGTTTTCTAAGGCTAGCACTTGCTAATTTCATAACTATTTCCTATGCGCCACTAGTTTTTTTATATTTATTGACGTCATGGCCATATTTATGGCTTGTTTTAGAGTTTCTCAATTATACGAGATTTATTGTTAGCATTTTATGCTTAACTTTTATGCAGTGCATACATAACATATTCAAGAGATTCAGTCGTGGAAGTTTGTAACTTGAAATTATGCTTGATGCGACTCTGCAATTAGATGGCATGCATCTAATTAGCGTTTTCGTTCAGATATGGCTTAGCCTCTATTATGAATGTTCGCAATTTTATATAATCAGTCTATTCTGTCTTATACAAAATAGTTCGCATAGATGCATATGAAATAACGAGTATGTAGTTGAGTATAACTCTGGAATTTGTATCATGCGTATATATGCAAAAAAGACTACATGGCTAATTTAGTCGGGGGCTAAGTATCCCTTCTCAATTTTCTTGCAGAATGTAAGATAAGAATAACATTCATAATTTTGATGCTTGTTAGGCAATTATGTACCTTTATTTTGTGCCTCTACAGCTTGGCGAAAAACAATATTATAAGAGAAATATCATGTTTTTCTTCTTTGTCAAAAACTCACCATCAACAACCACATACCACCAACGATGATTACTACCATCCACAAGAAAACTGACGACCACTGAAGATCCATTCTCCTCATAATCCATTGTAAAAATATCAAT
>JAJJMC010017480.1:10801-65236 GCA_023531435.1 Papaver californicum
AAGTGATGAGTGAGTGAGTAAGACAATTGTTGATTTTCTTTGTCTGCTGTCATTAAGGGTTTACGTAATAACGACAGTGTCGTCGACTCGTCGGGTGATAAGAATGACAGTGTCGTCGAGTTCTATGAATGTAAGATATTCTCATTTCTCATAACAAAAACGTTGGTTAGGCTTTGTCAAAGAAAAAGAAAAGAAACATCTGTTAGGAAGGTTGTCTGTATCATATTAGACGTGTACATAATGTGTTTGTTTGCAGCAATATGCTTATTGTTCAAATGGTGGCTGCCGCTAATGTATGTGTGTGTGCTCAAAGATATTTGTGATGCCGAGGCCCAGCTGAATAATCGAAGCTTCCTCGGCTTTTGGTTGCAAATCTTGTTAAAATTCTCAAGAAAGAAACATCTGCTGCAGCCCCCACCTCGACGTAATATTCCACGGAATTATTTTGGACATTGTGGGTCGGTTTAGACTGTGAATGAATGTTATTGTTTTATTTAAATCCAGAAAAAAAAATCGGTGGGTAACAAAGAAAGTATTATTATTAGAGAATAAATTCTTTTTTTTTTTATAAAAGCATTATAACCTCTAAGTTTATGGCCAACTACTTACAACAAACCCAATTACTAAACTCCAATGTACATAATGAGGTTCAGCGGCGGAGCCAAAAACTAGACTAAAGGTAAGTAAAATTTTACTAGGGATAAGAAGAAAGCAAAATTAAACTTAAAAACCCAATAGACAGGGGTAGTAAATACACATCCTTGTTTGCAGTTGGCTCCGCTATTGATGCGGTTAAGGGTTAGCCCTTCGGCCAGGACAAGAATGGACCCCGCAGGATGTTGTTCTTGGGTTGAATGAGTAAAAACAGTTATGCCGCAATAGAAACTTTTTTTTTTTTACTTTTTTTTTTTATTTTGTTTTATTTTACAAGGAAAATAGGAAATTGTTCAAATGGTGGATTGGCTTCTCTTCTTATTAGAAGGAAAAAACATTCATTTGCTTCCTTTCGTATGGTCATGGTATTGAAACAATCGTTTTATATACATAAGAAAAAATTGGGATCACCCATCCAATTTGAATACCTCTTTAGAATAGATCTACACAGAAAATTGAAAAAATATTAACGAGATAATTAGTAAATGGTTGGATTTGGTAGTTCCTCGTATATATATTTTTCACAAAACCTTTGAACGTGGTCTAATCTAGGTTATAAAAGTTATAAATCATTTGTTCAATTAACTCAAGGATAGAGATTTCAAAAATGAAAAAAAAAAATTTGATTGACGAAAAAATTATTGAAAAATAAAATTTATTTGATGGCCAAATATGTATATGTTTCTTTGATATGGATGGAAAATAGGTAGTAGTAAATTTTACAAACTCCAGAAAGTTATCAAATTACAAACCCACTTATTGAAACTTCAATGTACATATTATTGTGATTGGGTTGTCCCTTCGGCCAGGCACATCCGACACTTTGGAAGATGTTGTTGTTGGGTTGAATTAGTAAAATCAGATGAGCTATTATTTGAAAAGCAGAAAAGTCTAGTTAGTTGCTACAAACAAAACTAATAAATGGTTATAGTTAGAGCTGAAGCCATCATGCATCTTCTAGGAACAAGAAACGGTTAGAGCCGTCGGACAAGTTAGGCTTGCCTCCCCTCTGCTCAACCTCAAGACGGAAACCTATTAAGATCGGGTAAAAAGAAATTAAAAAAATGACGTCTAAATGACGTGTCGTATTTTTATATTTTATTTTTTTTTTAAGAACAAACCGATACTATTAAACAGATTAAAAAGTATAAAATGGGAATAGCATACCTGAGATAAGATCAGGAGGCTGTAAATCCCAGAGTTGAGTTATATAAGTTTTTCTAGCTGTTTTTGCTAAGGCATCAGCTGCCTTGTTAAGGTTCCTAGGAACATTTTTATATAAAGATAAAGTAAAAACAGATAAACCGATTTTACATTCATGTAGAAGGGAAAAAAAATTCCAACTGATATTAGTTGCTTCTTTGATAGCTTATACCAAGGAGCGAATGTCTGAAACAAAGAGTACATCTTGAAGTTGTTGTTTTTGAGCCCATTCAATTGCTAGTAAAAGAGTATGAGCTTCTGCTTCCAAAACAGAAATTGCTATTGTTGTCCAGGATCTGGTAGATTTGAAACAGCCATTGTATTTGATCAATACCATCCACATTATAGATAAAAAGTTCGTTTCATTTGCTTAAATATGGACTAATGTTCACATGGAGCTCCCTTAAAAAAAGAGATGCATGTTACAACGTTGAGGCCTTCAGGGTGGACATAGTTTGTATTCATTGAACGAAAGAGTTATTATCATGCAATTCAACAATTTTACGTATTGTTGGCTACGAAACTGATACCTAGACTAAGAAGAAGAAGAAAACCTAAAAGCACAACTAAACTAACGATTTTGGATCAATGTCAACATATACAAATATAATACGGCGGCAAACTGTGCATGGTATGATAACATTTCTCGTATTTTTGGACAGTAATATCCGGCCAAATCAGCATGATAACAATACTCTCTTGACTTCTATAACCCTCCAAAAAACCATTACTCAACTCTTAAAATAACCGTGTCCACCTTTAACCATAACCTTGTTTTTTCCTCTGGTCTTTCTGGTTGACCAGAAATGAGCGCATATTTCGTCGTTCCCAACCAACATTGGATGGTATTCTTTTGAGAGCATTTAATCAGCAGCAGGGGTTCTCCTGGACAATGAGGGCCTTTCCTCCCATTACACCTGGCGACCCACTGACTACTAGCCCATCAAACGTCATCAGAACAACAACAATCATTTCAGTTGGCTGGACCAGCCCTAGTTTGAAATCGATTAGGATCAACACAGATGGAGCTACCAGAAGACACCCAGGTGTGGCAGGTGCAAGGTTTATCTGCAGAAACTCAGAGACAAGAACAGTTTTAGTGCTGGCACAACCGCTCAGAATAATAATTGCCTTATCAACTGAAACCTGGGCCATGCTACTGGCATCCAGAAATGCAACAGAAAGAAAGTCGCCAAAAGTCATTTTTAAGTCGGACTCAGAAAACCTCCTTAGTTTTTTAGCATCTCCGACGGAACATCCTTGGTATATCTCAGGCATGATCACGGATATAAAACTAAGAATGCGCCAAATACCTCACTGCACTATTCAACATAATTATAGAGAAGACAATCAAGCAGCTGATGGACTCGCTAACCACACCGCTGATGGCAGTCAGACGAAAAATTTCTCAACAAAAATATGACCAAACCATCCTAATTTTTTTTATTTAAATTGTACTAAATAATTCTATAAATACTTTTTATCCGTATAAAATCTCTCTTCAAAATTAATAAAAATAAAATTTATAATTATATTTTAAATAAATAAATAATAATAATAACAAACTTTAGAGTCTAGAGTCGAGACCCTCGGTAGACATAATCAAATGTGAACATCCAACTATAAGGTTGCGGCTTGTTTGGTTTTACACTCCTCACAGGTGTTAAATCAGAAAACCAAAAGTTGGGTGGATGATGATATCGTCCGTCCTTTCATTGTTAACTCACGTCGTTTTCTCTCTTCTCTCTTATTGGACGCAACCCTTTGACTAGAAACCTCAGAGGTCATCTTCTTTGACCCTTTGAATTTGACTGCTCTCTCTAACAAATCTTCAACTCCTCTATAAAAATCACACCACAATCTCATCAATCTCTAATCTCATTCATTCCCATAGAAAAATCCTAACACCCCTTTCATCCACTAGAATCTTGGACTAGTTTTGGAAAATTGAAAAGGAAGAAGAAGAAGCTGATCAAGAATTTCAAAAGAGAAAATGACAGAGAAAAGCTATGATCAAAACTTGAAACAGCTCAACAAGGACTCAAACAAGATATCAAAACCAATCAAGAATAGATACCCATTTGATGATCATTATCAACACAAGCAGCAGCAGAAAACTCATGTTTATAATATTAACAAAAGTGATTTCAGAACATTAGTTCAACAGCTTACTGGTCCTTCTTCTTCTTCTCAGGGTTATCATAATCCTCTTCCACCACCACCAATCCATAATCCTAAACCTCAAAGCTCTCGTCTTTATAGTATTCGTCCACCACCCCTCACAACAAAAACCCCAATTCTTTCCTCTGCCACCACAATCACCACCGTCAAAGATGAAGAGTATCGACCACAGGTATCGGGTTTATCACCTCTTCCTCCATTTCCAAGTGTTAATTTCACAGCTGAGTCTCCAATTTCTGCTTATATGAGGTATCTAAGAAGCTCTACACCAACTAATACTAATAGTACTACTAATGATTTTGAATCATCAAAGGGCCACTCTGTTGATTTTCTTAATACATCTATATTTTCTTCAACATTGTTTATACCAACAACAACAACAACAGCTCAATTAGAGTTTCCTCCTACAACACTTGCACCAAGCTGGAAAAATGTATGAAGAAGGTGTTCATACATTGCAATTTTACTGAGATAACATAAAAGAAAAACTTTAACTTTACATGAATATGAAGTTAAGAATATTTACTGAATTATTATTTTGTTTGATCTTTTGAAGATTCTAGATTTCTAACATGATTCCTCTGATGTAAAATTTAGAATATACAAATTCAATCCGAAGTAAAAATTTATGTATTGCAACTATTCATATTCCCAGGCTTATTATTCATTATTCAATTTCAAGCATTCTTTTCTAAAGTGGATCAACTTGCTCAAGGAAGGGTCTTTATATTGCCATGTTTTTAATGCTTATCCAAATTTAGACCACGAAATTAAATTAAGATGAGCAAACAAGTTGAAAGACAATTCTTTATTTGAAGTGGGAATCTAGTCAATCCACATCTCAACCCTTGAAACAATCCAAATGAAGTTCTTTGTTCTTCTGTCTTTGGTCCTTATTCAAACTATAATAATATTTCCTTGAAACTTCCTTTAGGATAAGACTTGTTTTTGAGAGATAAACAGAGTACCCCTATGACCCTATCTAAATCATATGTTCCTATTATGTGCAGTAATTTTGAAGAAGATACTAATATGGACATGGAACATCATAAACTAACCAAGCTGAACCAATAAATTCATGTACCTCAATTGTATGATTCCAACAGCAAACACTTTTACAAAGAGGTAGAAACACAGAGGAATCATCTAGTGTGATTTACAGCTTGATATAATCCCCTGTTATGACTTAAAATCCAAGCTCGAAAGTTGCACTACTAGCAAGTTCGCAAAAATTCAATTTCACATAAAAAATCGTCTTTCCTCAGGTTGCGCCTTTCACAGAAATAATATAATACCCTGTTATGTGTTGTAAAATCCAATCTCAAAAGTTGCACTACTCAGCAAGTTTACAAAAATTCAAATCACAGAAAAAAAATAGTCAGCAACTGCCTGACCTAGGCCATAGAACTTGTGTTCCTCTCTTTCATCTCTTAAAAGACAATCACATCCCTTCTCTCTTGATACCCATGACTTGTCCTTTCTGTTAACTAACTGTCGGTAATCATATTAGCATGACCATACCACTAGTCTGCTCGACCTACCTCTCCTCATAAGGTCAGAAAAAACAGGTGCACAGAAATAACCTGAAGCAATATTCGTCTACTCAAAAGCAATGCTACAACAAGGCGGGGGCAGTACCTAGTTCCACATAATAACTAAGAATGTTAGGCAAGTACAGAAGCTAATGTGTTTCTAAAGGCAAGATAGAATACGGCTTTCCTATGCTCTATCTAGAATCTCCTACCATCTGCAGTTACAGCTCTACCTTTCAGTCCACCAATAACAAACAGAAATAAAAGATGGATCTAACAATTGTGCCAAGCACAAAGGAATACCAAGGGGATTCTAATTATTTAAAATCAGAGAGCACATTATCCTAGAGCCAAATGCTTGGGTTAATATGTAATCTTTATCTAGCTAAGTTGTTGTTCAAATACCGTTAACACATGACTACTTAACGAAGTAATGTGTCAACTGAAAGTGAAGAGATACACTGAAGCACATAGTGAATTAAAGTATCAGGAATGACAACACAGAGTAGTAGAAGAAAAGGCCAATGATAATAATTCATATACAAAGATACATACCACACAAAACAAAACTAACACAAGACAAACATTCTATAGATGCATTAACCAAATTCCATTGGAAATACTAACACTGTAGTTGTTGTTGCCGAGCTAACTAGACAAGCAAAATAGGTTCCCATGCTCAACATTAATATATAGCATCAGACCTTATCGAGAATGAAGATAATTAAGGAGAAGACAAGAAAACTCAAATGAAAAGGAAAAAAGAAAAGAAAAAAGGAACTACCTCGACTACATAGAGGAAATCAAGGTAGATACACTAAAGAAACTCAAAGTAGCTAGGTGATAATAATCCAGCACCTTCTTTTGAAGAAAATAAACAAACAGACATTTGAAACCATAGCACGAGGATTCAAAAGTACATTCATTACTGCAGATCCTCATTCCTCAGCCTTAGCTGGAGCTGGTGCTGCATCTTTGATTTCATCTACTCCATCATCCTATATCACAACAACATAATCAACAAATCATTATCAAACTGTATACCAAAACAACATAAACCGAAGTGAAAAGAACGCGAACTAAAATACAGCAATTTAATAATGAAGATCTTCCATATATACCTGCATATCGGAGGTCCAGAGTGTGAGGTTATCACGAAGAAGCTGCATAATCAAAGTACTGTCCTTGTAGGACTCCTCTCCTAGAGTGTCAAGTTCAGCAATTGCCTCATCGAATGCCTAATAAAACAGAACGACTCACATCACTCACACATCCCAAACAAAAACAATGTGTTTAACCAGCAAATAAGCATATGTAGGCAACAGACTCGCAAATTATCTACTTAAATGTATGTTTTAAGTAGAAACAAAAAACGCATACAAAGAATTATTAAATGTATCTTTTAGCTTTAAGAGATTTTAACACTATCATCATTAAGATTATCCATACAAAAAATTTATCCAATTAAATGTATCTTTTAGCTTTAAAATATTTTTAACATTATCATCATTAAGATTATTCATATAAAACCCTAAATAAATACAATCAAAACTAAATGGATGACAAAATTACAAGGGATTCTCAAAGATCTGGCTGTATTTACCTGTTTAGCAAGAGTACAAGCACGATCAGGAGAGTTCAAGATCTCATAATAAAACACAGAGAAGTTAAGAGCAAGTCCTAGACGGATCGGGTGAGTTGGTGCCAACTCAGTCATGGCAATATCCTGTATCAATAAATCAAATCAAAAACAACATCAATAATCACAATCAAAAGCATCAAACTAACCCTACAAAAATCAAAATAAAATAAAATAAACAAATAATAAGAATACCTGAGCAGATTTGTAAGCAGAAAGAGTAGATTCAGCAGCTTCTTTACGTTCGGGACCAGTTTTAAACTCAGCAAGATAACGATGGTAATCACCTTTCATCTTCAAATAAAAGACCTTAGAATCACCAGCAGAAGCAGATGGAATCAATCTAGAATCAAGTAATTTCAAAATACCATCACAAATACCAGTTAATTCAGTTTCAATCTTAGATCTATAATCTCTAATGATATTAACATGATCTTCATTACCACGACTCTCTTCTTTCTGTTCAATAGATGATATGATTCTCCATGATGCTCTTCTAGCACCAATAACGTTCTTATATGCTACTGATAATAGATTTCTTTCTTCAACTGTTAGTTCTTCTGTTTCAATGCTGTTTGTTACTTTCTCCATGAATTCAACCATTTCTTCATATCTTTCTGCTTGTTCTGCTAGTTTTGCCATGTATACATTCTCATCTCTTGGTGTTGCCATTGTTGTGTTGTGTTTTTCTCTTCAGATCCAGAGAGTTTTTTTATCTTTTAGGGTTTTGATTTTTTGTGATTTGAAAACGGGAGATGCAAGAAGAAGAAGAGAGAAAATGGGGTGGAGAGAAAAAGTAGGTTTTATTTTTGGGGTAGTTTTTCTTTCTTTAGGTTTTGAAGAAACAACCTGTTCTGTGGGGGAGAGAAAATAAGATTCAGGAATATGGGTTTCGGTATGGTTCTGACCCGACCTCTCGTTAGTTATAATCTAAGATTTTCCGCCTAGAAGTAAACAAGGCGGAAAATTTTGTATTTTCAGAATATTTTTATTTTATTTATTTTTGAAAATTTTGTATTCAGAATTTGGCTAAATGGGGCTGAAACTGAGTTTTTGACTAATCCAAAATAGGTAGAAACTAAATATCTGATTAATATTATAAATTAAATATTCTAAAAACACTGAGTATAAAAATAGATATAAAAGAATTATTTGGTGAAAATCAAAATCTATCTATATTTTAGAGAAATTGTATGATAGTCTTTTTTTTTTTGAATTCTAAAGAAATTATATTATAGTATTAGTTTTTATTCAGATAGATGGGTAGGATCTATGTGGTCAATATCGGCCGTTACGGCCGCGATAATGGTGATATTCAAGGTATTGTTTTAAGAGCGCAACGAATCTTCATAGTATATGTTTGTTGTTTAATCTAGATTTTTGAAACTTTGAACTTAGAATTGTAATATACTAATATAATCTCTTCTTAAAGTATGGTTGTTAAGATTTTTGGTAATAAATCAATGAAAATATAGTTAATTCTTGGTATTCACATGTATAAAATTTGGATATAAGATTTGGGACTCCCGATATTTCACCGATAATCTCCCCGAGATATTATTATCAAGGCATCAAGATCCTGTCCGAGACGAGACCGAGATCCGAAATCAACTACATTAGATAGGATGTAAAGGAATTATAATTACATATTGTAATTCTAATTCTTACATGATTATCTTTGTCATTGTCAGACAATGTTAATTAGCCTAATTTCAGTTTTCAAATGCAAACCATTGTGGTTAAGGACCACCGGTTATGATCCGTAAATGCATATCGGATCCAGTCTAACCCGAAAAAAATTCTGTTTCCAGGTCTAAAGAAAGGTTGGCATGGAAGGGAACGGGTAGCAGCTGTATAGCCTGGCTGCCTGGCCCATGTCTCCGCTGTCTAGGAATCCACGTCTGTTTCTGCATCTTAAAAAGTGATTCGATACAGCTAAGCTGTACTTTTTGAACAACTTTCCACCGTGGATCTTTTGATGGCTTAGATTATAACTGTTCATGACGTTTGATCTTCCGACATGACTAAGTAGGGTCCATGTCTGGAAGTTAGTGAGCAATTGGTTTACAGCAAAAAGAAATTCTCCAGGATTCGATTTTATCTTGATAAAGAAAGCTGACTAGAGTTGTTCTACAGTATAACCAGGACTAGGAAAGAAAAACATAGGTCATATCCTTTTCAAACAAAGAGATAATGATACCACTAAGTGGGACCCAGTATGCTAGGATCCTAGCCGTTCACTGTTAGTGATCTTGCAAGAGATTAACAACATGAAACTTGGGCTTTTAAGTATTAATGCTGAGTTGCAAAGTCTTATAAGTAGGACAAGTAGGAGGTCCATTAGAGTAAGGACTGTAGGTAGGGAAACTTTTTTCAAAGGGAATGAGTTAGATCAACTTTTAGTAAATTAGGCATCATTAATATAGTTAATATTGGTAGTATCAGCCGATAATATTATAATTTATCGTGTATCTACCTTTAATCTAGACGAATGTAAAATATCGGCGATATATAAATATTCTGATTATATCGATCGTATCAGATCGATATATCAGCTGCAGTATCGGACGATAATATCAGTAATGATACAAATATATTTATTAACAATGTTTTTTTGTACTTTTTATAAAAAAAATCTTTCCATACAAATTTTATGTTTAGGGATGTGAAGTTATCTAGTGAAACTAGTTTAATTAATATTTTTACATCATAAATGCCTTCCATTAAAGCTTTAAGTAGCATAATGCACATCTACCTATAAATTATAAAATTACAAAGTTAATTGTTTATCGCCGATAAAATCGGATATAATATTTGTCTAGGTATATCGCACCTCGCCAATACGAGACCGATACACGAGATTAACTACTTTAGATGCCACTATGGATAAGGGAAGGATCCCCTTTCACCCAAAGTCATTCAAACACTCTTCATACGAAGAGAGTGGTACCAGTCTAGCCTAAACGGGTAAACTTCAGCCGTCCATACCAAACGGGGATCTTTCCCCGTTCAGAGAATCCCAGACGGCTGATGATTACTCGTCTAGGTAAAAAGTTTATCCAAACGGATGGAGTTTCCTCGTTTAGGTATTTTTTCCAATATTAAATACCCAAAACGCGGGTCTTACCTAGGTTATTACTATTAAAATAACTAAATATATTATTTGGACGGGAAAACTTCACCCGTCCAAGTGAATTTTTGTATACTAGATGGGGAAACTTCACCCGCTAGTCTCTTTATGTCACTAGCCCACGGTGCAAAAGCTACTCACTCATTGATTGATTCATTTTGAACGAACACTCTATCTCGTAGACATTGCTCTTAGTAAGACTAAGTCTTATGGGTGAGCAACAGATGGGTAGATACGGATTTGGTATACCCGTGTCCAGTCTATATACATGGAGGATTTGAGATTTTCACTCACGTCTAGTCCATCGCCCGTCGGATTTGACATCTATAGGTAAACTAATAAGCAGACTGGATATGGGTGAATTTACGGATTCAAAAAAAAAAATGAAAATAGGTAAATGTGTAAGAAGAGTAATACAACTTAGTTTTAGAACTTAGATTACTGAAATGTAAGTAATTACACCATAAAAAAAAGTAAAGTAATGGTTTAATTTCCCCTAAATTTTTACTTGATCTTACTTGGGTATTATCTATAAAGAAGAATATCTAAATTTTCTACTCACAACGAAGTAAATGAAAATTTAACTAAGGAAAAAAAAATAACCTCATAGAGAACAAGGGAGAGAATCGCTTAATGGGAAAGTGGAGAACAAAGTTTTCTAAAGAGAAAAGACTAAGGAACTATTTGGGAGCTTGGAAATAGATTAACATATCCAAGGATAGTTTATCTTAATTTAATTTATTATAACCTTGAGATTGATCAGTTTTAACATTGTTTTTCTAAGATTTTATCTTATCCTGGGTTAACTCAGCTTCTGTTTGTTAAAAAAATAAACAAAAAGTAAAACCATATATTTACGGTTTTGAGTATAAGAAAATTTAAAATAAATTAGTTAGTTATCAAATTTAGGAAACATAACTATAAATTTAGGAAAGGATTAAGGTATTCTTAGGATCGGATGTCCACCAGATGAATGATGTTCCACCCGCGTCAAATCCATGAAAAATAACGGGTTTTAAAAATGCACCCACGTTCAATCCGCCGAAAGACTGATCGAATATCTAACTGCCAAAATACGAATTGGCCGGATAAAATCTGCGAATTTGGATGTTTGCTTACCCCGTTTAAGTCCTATGTATTCACTTCATAGCCTCCTTGTACATCAACGTGAAGATGCGACTAAATCTTATCATTGTCAACCCAAAATGCTATAATAGTTTTAGGCTTTGGATTTTCAAAGGTGGGCCAGCAAAATGCATCATCAATAAATGTGAATTCTCAACGGCAATTAGTTTGTTTCATAAGTTTACAATACGAAGTTATATCGTGTTTTATCTGTGATTTTTCCAAGTCTACGAGGAAGAAAGTTGTGCAAGCAGGGGGACGTACTTTTGAGTTTGTGTGTTTAAACTATTTCAAAACCGTTCCCTCATGTTTTATTAATAGTTCTCATTACTTTGTGTCATTATTTTTTAGGTATAATTATTTTTTGTGATGTTTAAACTTTAAACACATTCTATTTAGAACGACCGCAAAGAATGTGGTTAAGAAAATAACAAGTCGGCTACAAACAGTATTCCACTTTTTCTTATTCCTCTATTAGTTTTATCTAAATCAAAATCCAAACCTCGTTGTTAGCTAACAACTAATTTAAATCTTGTTACCCAAAGCGTAAGATTTCTATTAACTCCTAAACTTATACTGTATTATTAAGTTTTACCTTGCAATCATAAATCTTCGACATATAAATTTGTACAGAAAGATCAAAAAAATAAAAATCAATTGTACAGATTAAAATAAACCATTTTGGTAATTTAAATAACATAAATGTGATCATAATAGAGCCTCCACAGTGTTATGCAAAATTAGCAATTTTTGTCAAAAATATAGATAATACTGGAATAAAGTATGGATGGCTTTTTGGAAAGATTTTTATCTTAACTTGCCAAAGGTGAAAAGTTGAGATGAAAATCCCCATATTTAGTTATACTCGATTCAAACATTATACTATAACTACTTTAGTGGTTTCTTAGGATCCAAAGTGTGTCCATATGTAATCTTATACCTAGGAGCTAATTTTGAATTTGAAAATATTAATAATCAACTAAACAGTGAAACTAGGAGTCTATAATTATTATTACCTCTTGAAATCGATTAAGATCTTGGGAATTTATTTGGTCTTCTTCGTCCAAGTACGAATTTAAGTTACTATTACTACACAAAAATCTCTATTTGGAACAACATCATCATTAATACGATCAGGAAGAACAACATTGAGGAAGAGAGAACGAGGTTTATCGATTTGAAATGTCTCGATCTCAAAATCGATATCTAAAGCATCAGAATCGAAAAGAAAAAAAACCTATTTTTCTTCTTCTATTTGAACCTATTTGAAACCTTAGGTTCTACACAACAACTAAAATGAAGAAAATGAGAAGGAGGTGCTTATGGTGGTAGTGTATGGGGTGGAAAAAATAGAAGGAGATGGTATTGGTGGAGGATCAAAAAATAGTCGTGGTTTTAGTTTTGATGGTGATGGTGCGCATGGAGAAGGAGGTGCTTCTAGTGTTGGTGGTGCAAGAGAGAGACGATAAGTATTTGGTGCTCATACGTAGAAGAAATAAGAATAAAAGGATAGACTGGATATTCTTAAAAAATAAAATGGATGTAACTTGTATATTTTAAAATATTTGGAGTTTTTGTATCACTTTTAAAAAATATGAAGTTTTCATAGATCTCAACTTATACTTGGAGTTTTTATCTAATAAGTATGGTCACCTTACTTTTGTTTTCACTTGTTATGTTTTTTTTCCTCATCTACTGGTCCTTTTTATTTCCCTTCAAACATGACTTCTTTTGTCCATTACTTTCATCATAATTTAATAGTTAACTTCTTTTTTGTTGAGTCATATGTCTTATAGTAATTGAAAATTTTGGAGAAATTTTTTTGGTTATTGAATTTGATCTGTTTGTCTATATAGATCAGCTGATCATATTTACGTGTATATACTTCATGATTATGTAAATTCTCAAACAATTTCTTATTTACGGTAAAGATTTTTCGATTATTAGTAGGTTGTTCCATCAATTTTATGTTTTTTTTTCTTTTAGATCTTTCTATTTCAATAGCCATCACCAAAACGAGATCTCGGCCGATATTGGCCGAGTTTTGATAATTCTTGTGAGATTTCCGGTCAAAATTTATCTCGGCGAAAATACTGATTTCGTCTCGCTCTACAACTGTTTCCGAAAATCTCGTCTCGGCCGAGACCGACTACACTGGTCGGGTCATAGTATCATATTTAGTTAGTCTATTATAAATCTACAATCTACATCAGATCGTGGTTTCATGTACCAAATATTTCCATATCAAGGCATTAGGTCTTTTTGGTTCGACAAGCGGATAATAGTAGGCCCCGACCATTAGGAATTTCCCAAGTGTTTATTTTATCGGGTCATAGTAGCATGTTTAGTTAGTTGGGTCATAATAGTTGGTGCCTATTGCCCATACCATTATTTAGTTAGTAGTGAGTTTAGTTACTCAGGTCATAATGGCATATTTAGTTACTCGGCTCCATTAGCAAATATAATGTATTGGTATCCCTTTATCAATTATGGGTATGGATATTTCATCAAGTAATTGAGATTGAAACAATTCATTAGATTCTCCTGTCTCATCTTATTCGTTTACACCTCCGGTTCTTTTGTTACTAATGTGGGTGTTAAGAGTTTTGGCCTACATATGCAAACAACCTTGTTAGTGGTTAGAAAATTATTAGCCCAAGCCTACGTAACTACTAAATCACAGGAGTATATATATAATCAATTCAGTGTAAAAGCAAGTTTCTACTTAATTTTCCTCGAGCAAAAGTAACAAACCTTAAAAAGTAAATAAAAGGCAGTCAATAAAATTAAATACAGTGAAGAACCGAAAAAAAAAAAAATATAGAAGCAAATATCTAGATTTATGCGTGAACCTATATATAACACCCTTAGAAAAAGAATCAGAAATCAAAATCCTAGGGTTTTAGGTGAAAGAAGGAATATTGATCGAAGAGAAAATAAATTGAGGTATATATAGTTAAATCAGAAATCTAGTTAATACTAAGAAATAACAAAGTGGTTAGGAAAATGGATTAGTAAATATTATAAAATTAAAATAAATTAAGGTCGGGTCGGAGAATAATCTCTTCCATCAATGCGTTTAGAGAAAAAAGATGAATGTTCGGATTTGTCTCAAAGACAAACTCTCGAACCGGGCCGAGATCAACCTCTTTCGACTTTTGTTTTTTGTTTGGTCGGTCGGTATGTATTCTCCCATAATATTTTAGTCAACATGTAAATTAGTCGGGGCTAACAGCTCCGGTGTTTTGTTAGTCGGGTCATAGTAGTGGGGGCCTACGGCTTCGACCATTAAGAACGTTCCAAGTGTTTATTATATCGGGTCATAGTAGCATAATTAGTTAGTTGAGTCATAATAGTTGGTGCTTACGGTTCCAGTATTTAGTTAATCGGGTCATGGTCGCACGTTTAGTCACTCGGGTCATAATAGTCGGTACCTACGACCCCGATATTTAGGTAGTCGATTCATAATAACATATGTTTAGTTAGTCGGGTCATAGTAATCAAGGTATACCATTAGAAACGATCCCAGTATTTAGTTAGTAGTGTCATAATAGTGCGTTTAGTTACTCAAGTCATAGTAGCGTATTCAGATACTCAACTTCATTAGCAAAGACACCGTATTGGTATCCCCTTATCAATTGTGGATATGGATATTTCATCAAGTAATTGGGATTGAATTAATTCATTAGATTTTTCTGTCTCATATTATTCACTTACACCTCCGGTTCTTTTGTTACTAATGTGAGTGTTAAAAGCTTTGGCCTACATGCGCAAATCAACTTGTCAATGGTTAAAAAATTATTGGCCCAAACCTATGTAACTACTAAATCACAGGGGTACGTAATCAGTTCAGTATGAAAGCAAGTTTCCAATTATTTTGTCTCGAGCAAGAGTAACAAACCTTAAAAAATCAACAAATAACGGTCAATAAAATTGAATACAAGGAAGAATCGTAACAAAAAAACATAGAAACAAATATCTAGATTTATGCGTGAACCCTATATATAACACCTTAAAAAAAACCGGAAATCAAAATCCTTACGTTTACCCGGTACAATTAAGTATTGAGTGTAAACGAACAGTATTAGTTTTAAAACAAAAGAGTCAAGAGGAGAATTGATTTCTTTAACCCCTAAATATTTGGACCAATCAAATTACGGCAACCAGAACTTTCGTTTCACAAAAACCACAAAAACCTTATTTTGACCAATAGGAAGCGAGGGTTTCCTCACCGTTTAACATGAGAGCTTTATTTGTTTAGACATTTAAATCTTTGAATATATATATTGATTTTAAAATATAAACCGGTCCCATTTAACTAAAACTACTTGTTTATATAAATACGGACCTCACTAATTAAAAAAATATTTATTTATACAAAAACTAAACCCATTAGTTAAATTTATTTGTGGAGAATTGAGTTTGCCTAATACACTAATGCCCATTGCATTTGCTCTTAGCACGTTAAATATCTAGAGATGTACGGAAAGTTAAACCCAAGAATCGGGTGCAACATAATTTAGCAAAATTTTCAAAAGATGGTGAAGTATCTCCAAAATAGGAGAAGACAATAACGTTGTTCCACATTTTACTCTCACTAATCTAAAGTATTAACACTATGTTAAATTTAGTAATTAAATTGATTAGTTCCTAAATAAGCAGGGATTTTTTTGCCATTAAAGAAAATATGGATAAGGGGCTCTAGGGTTTTACATCATAGTAACCCTATTTTTTCTCTTTACCAGCGGTTCCCAAAAATATGGGCAGTAGTAGAACCCAAACAAAAATCGTTGGCAGTAAAGCCCAAGAAGAGGAAGAACAGAAGGCCGATCGGCAAATTCCCACCATCAGAGTCTGGTGGTAGAGAAAACGGAAAAGGAGAGGAGAGGAGAGGAGAGTTGATCAACTCTACAAACAAGTAAGTTTGATTCAAACCATTCTCTTTATAATTTATTGTAAAATTCAAGATAGATTTGAAAATATTTTATTGTTCGATTTGAATTATGTTGTTCTCTCTCACCTCATAATATTCTAGGGCATGGAGGATTTAAATTATGACAGAGAAATTATGGAGGTCGGTTCTGATGAGGATTCTGGCAGCAAGCATTTGGAATTAACAGAGACTCAGGTGAGATGACTATGTGTTTGGCTCATATGTATTCTTATAATGTGTAAATTTGCAGAGTTATATTTCTTCTTTTACTTTGTTAGAATGGAAGGAAGATGATGGAGGAGGGAATGCTTATTGATAGTATTAGTCCACATATGGAGATAACTCCAGTCATTGATGATTCTGCACCAATAGAGACGGCTCCTCCACTGTTCGATAATCCACATCTAGATGATGGTCTACAACTTGAGGCTACAACTCCAGTCACTGAACTTGAACCTGAACCCCAACCACCAGAGATTGATTTGACATCTTTTTTTGTCACTGATCAGGTATGCATCATTCTTGCCAACTCTAACTTCTGTTGAGGCGTCTTCCTAGAATCGTATTTTTGCGAGTTATACAAGTTAGTTAGGTCCCTAACATATTGAATGCAATGTAGGTGTTTGAATCGCGTGAGGCAATAATAGAGTGGTGTCAAGAGGTCGGAAAGAAGCATAACACAGTACTTGTCATTACAAAGTCGATGAAAACACTAACAGGAAAAGGGTCGAAACTTGAACTTGGATGTGAGAGAGGTGGTTGGTACAAGGATCATCAGAGGAAGAGTTTACAGCTCAAAAGTCCTGTGGCAAAGAAAAGAAAAAGCAGTACTAGAAAATGTGGGTGTCCTTTTAAATTGAGATGTTCCTGGGTTGAAGGAAATAAGTGGTCTCTTCATGTAAGGTGTGGAAGTCATAATCACGAGTTATCACAAACACTTACTGGACATGCATATGTTGGTAGGTTGAAAGAGGAGGAGAAGCAATTAGTAATTCATTTGACAGCAACTGGTGTTCAACCACAACAAGTACTTACAGCACTTAAAGAGAAGAGCAAGGAAAACTATTCTACTTTGAGAACAATATACAATGTGAAGGCCAAATTAAGGAAGAGTCAGGTTGAAGGTAAGCCTGCAATGCAACAATTGATGGAGTTACTGACTCAATATCATTATGTAGAAAAGCATAGGAGTAATGAAGAAACAGGTGAGGTGAGAGATGTATTCTGGGCTCATCCAGAATCTACATTATTGGCCAAATGTTTCCCTTCGGTTTTAATGGTCGATTCCACATGCAAAACTAATAGATTTAAGAAACCGCTCATTCATGTTGTTGGAGTTACTTCGACAGGGAAATTCTTCACAGTTGCATTTGCATTTATGGAGGCAGAGACAGAAGAGCATTATATTTGGTTGTTGACGCAGTTGAAGTGGATATATATGTTAAATACATTGCCGTCTTTATTTGTCACAGATACAGAGATTGCATTGATAAATGCAATTGATATTGTATTTCCGAGAGCAAGTAGAATTCTTTGCACGTGGCACGTAGATCAGCAGGTGCAAGCCAATTGCGAGAAGGCTTTTGAAGATAATGAAGAGTGGAAACAGTTTTATAGTGATTGGAGTCATGTTTGGCAAGCTCAGACGAAGGATGAATATGGTGATGCTTATGCTGATCTATCAACAAATTGGGCGTTGAGCTACCCTTCATGCATTGTATACTTGCGTGATACTTGGTTGATACAGAAAGAAAAATTTGTTTTGGCATGGACAAATAAGATCAAGCACTTCGGCAACACTACGACAAAGGCTGAAAATGAGCATGAAAAACTTAGGAGATATCTAGGGTCTGCTGTAGACAGTTATACTACTTGTTGGAAAGCAATGCACGCCATGATAAAAAAAGAAATTGCTCAAATTAAGTCCTCTTTCGAGCAAAGCCTGACCACTTTGAAACATGAACATTTGTCACCTGCTTTCGAGGAGTTGAGGAACCATGTATCTCATAAGGCATTGGAGCTTGTATTATTGGAAATTAGTCATTCTGAGAACATTGACAAGGAAGAGTCTTCTTGTAGTTGTTCCCTCCGCGCTACACATGGACTTCCTTGTGCACATGACTTAGTTAAATATGCTCCTGAGGGCAAGGCTATCCCTGTGTCTGACATTGACCCACATTGGAAGCAACTTTCGATCGTTCCAATACAAGAGCTACACAGTGGATTTGATGTGCTACCGGAATATCAACTGTTAAGGCAGAAATGGACAGAAGCAGCGGAACCTGAACGTTCCTTGCTGTTACAAAAGATAAAGGAGCTTGCAACATCCAAGACCAGAATCTAAATATCCCAGGGATGAGTGATGAAGTTTCGAGTATGATATGCTCGAGTGTAACAACATCAGTCAACGTGCTCTTGAAATTAGGCTTTTTTATTGGCTTCTTTCAGTTGCTTCATCTATTAGCTTTAACCTTAGTATAGTTCAATTTATAAAAATATTCCCTATCCTATTAATTTCTCAAGATTACTTCATGTGTTGCACTTCATCCCTAAAAATGATATGCATATACGAAGACCTGATCCTTTATGAAAGCAAACACTTACTGTTTGCCATAAATTGTTTTTTTTCTCTCCTAGTTTGTTAATATTTAGATTTTATTTTGAAAGTCCAAGAAGGGTATGGACTTTGAAGCACTTGCTGAGTGGTTGCAGGCCAAGAGTCTCTTTTCCCAGTAGCCTTGACTTGATGCTTTTAGGTATTATTGCTCAACTACTCTCTCTGTTGCTGTTTCGGTCTTCGACTCATTTTTGATACATGTACCCTTGCATATTATCTTTCTCGGTTGCCTTGTGCATAACTGGATAGTCGTTGAGGATGTACTTCTTACCTCCAATAGTAGTGTTCATGTCTTACCATTTAGTCTTAGCATTTTTGTTCTCTGTCATATGGAATTCTTATTATTTTGATTAGTCTTATTTATGCTTGCTTTGATAATTTTATAACTTGTCTTTGTATGGTTAGCTTAGGCTGAGGGGTTCTATTAATTTTTTAATTATATTCTTTAGAGGCGAAGTAATGGGATTATCAAAACTTGGTTCTTAATCTCCTTGCATCTTTGGTGCAGGATTTGGGTTCATTCATACACAGCAATTTACAGAAACAAACTTTCACAATTTACAATATGGCAGACAGCAAACTGATCAGTAACTGCAATCATCACCGCAAGGTGAAGATATAATTGCTTGTGTAGAGTCATTAGATGCTGCCTTGCTTCCATGCTTGCCTGCGACAAAGCTGCAAGCAATAGATTGTTCTCCTCATCAAAGTGAGTAATCCAATCTTGACACGTGCACAAAATATATAAACTGAACTATTCCAAGTGACAATTGTTGTCGTTTGTAACCTCTTTCTGATTCATAACTCTGTTCGCTTTGTGGGTTTGGTATATCTGATTTGCTTTATACTGCTAATGGTGCTTAAAATTGATTTAGTGGCTTAGAAAATTTGAATCTCATCTATGGAAATAGATCTATGAGGTTTAGCCATTCATTGAAATGGAGTAGAAACACAAGATAGAACGATGGGAGATTCAATTTGTTTAAAATCTTGCTTTTTCAGTCTAATAAGCAACTCTAGCTGTGGTGACCAACAGGCAAGAAGTCCTGATATGTGCACCATCAATCTTGATTCTTAGGTTCGTTAGCACTAGGATCTGGGAAAATGAATCTGTAGCCAAATCCAACTGTTTCTTACAAGCTTGATGACGTCAGTGATGCCGAGTTTCTTTTCCCTTGTTTTCGCAACTTTGGTTGAACATTCCAACTATTTTTAATTGGTTGACACTGAGATGAGTTCTATGTTTCTTATAGGATAGTCTTTTTACTACTTATAGTTTGAAGGTTTGTAAGTGAATGGTTGAATTATTTTTCTTTTGATCTTTTTTCTGTCTGATCAGTTTTAGCGACTTCTAATTTGAAGTTACTTCTTTGATCGGATGTTTTGAGTCCGAAACTGAACCAAATGCATCTCTTCTAAAATTTATAGTATGAAGGTGGTCCAAAACTTACGACTTCGTCTCTATAGCTGGAATGTAGGGTTTTGTTTCCTCATGGGCCATGGCCTACATATTTTCAGTTTACAATCAGACAAGCTCGAATGCTATTACATGAGAAAAGTTCCTATCACCTGTCTTCGCATCATATATATATACCAAAACCAAAATCGGGTCCAAAATTGGTCTCGGACTCATAAACAGTCATTTTAGTGGTTACCAAACAAACAGTTTGGTTTTAGAGGATTACAGATAAATATTACTTCTTTCTACTCTCTTGTCTGCCAACATTTTAGCTGTTGTTGAACTTTTGTACTTTCTTGTCTGCCAATTTTTTAGCTGTTCTGGAACTTGTGAAATACTGTGGTTGGAAGAGAGCACTGTCTAATTGGACCATGGATGTAACCATTGTGATTCCTTTCCTGGCTGCAGTATCATGTCTCTTATGACGTGAAAATCCAGTATTTTTTTTTCTTTTCCCTTTGTATGAAGCATTGATTCGTGAAGTTTTTGTATTCAAAACTGATGGTTACTTTGTGTCTTTATAGTAGATGTGGAGAGACATGCAAGAGATTTCATGGAAGCTGCCAAGAAACTGCAATTGTATTTTATTGGACTGCAACATGAAGAGCTCCCCGCGATAGAAACAATGCTTCAAAAGGTATTTCATATGTAATATCTATTTAGTGCATTCACAAGACTGTCAGGCGGGACTGAACAACTGATTTAGATTAAATGATATAAATAACACTCATTTTGGGACATAACAATGATACTGCAGATTCTTCCACACGATGTGCGGTTAAAACCAACAACTCTCTTTGCAACCTGAATGAGCGTTTAGAACCAGGATTCTCATACGTAGGACTGTGTTTCTCCAGGAGATCGCAGAATTGGAAGAAGAGGTGCCCACATAAGTCTTGTTTGAGGCAGGAGTTGCACGTGAGATTGTAAATAGAATCCAGATGTTACGAATAAAAAGCTGGTCTAGAAGACTAGAACCCACAGATATGGTGGAGGTGTACTATGAATCATTGGTTGAAGATAAATCTATCTTGCAGAATGTTGTTAACTCACAGGATTCCAATATCAGAGGTGCACTAGGTTCGTTCTCCTTTGCGCCCTTGGGATATTACCCCACCCCCATGTTTAATTTGTGAAGAAAGTTCTCATGATACTTCTGAGTTGGTTCGCTTGGTGAAGCAAACCCTGGTGTTCCAATCAGATGCTACTCTATACTCTGGAAATGCAAAGAATGCTGAAAGCTTCCACACCTTGTCGTCTCGGGGCCACGGAAATCTGCAGTCGGGGTTTCAGCTCGGAAATGGCAAGGTAGACTGCAATGAACATCAACCTGGAGTTGAAGTTGTTCTGGGGGAGCATGTTTTTGCTACAGTCGGAGATTTTTATTTGCGAACCAAAGCTGTTTTGATCAGATGCTGAAATGAGTCCTAGGAATTCAAAATATTTCAATTTTTTGTCATTCATTTTCATTTATTGTAAAGAACTGCAGCATAGTAATTTGTTAAACTGAAAAATGTAAGTGAATTTTGCTAGTAAAAATTACTTACAAATTTTGATTCCAAAAATACAATATAAAATGATTATTATAACTTAATCATTCACAAACCATTTTCCATTTTGATTGTTTTGTTCCCAGATTTAGGTCTTTGGTTTTAGTCAAGGAGACGATGTACATAATTAAGAGATCTTCTAACCATGTAGAGACGTTTCATTGCATTTGGTCTGCAATGTTCAAGGCATTTAAAGCTTTATGTTGCGATAAATTCATATCCTTCCGTGGAAAAGAGTTACTATCATTTTTTCAATTTAATCTATTTTTTAGATTAAAATGAAAAAATGATAATAATATTTTTCCAAAAACGAAGGTAGTATTATATTTTCTATGCTTGAAAATATCAAGCTTTGTACATATTTTCAGTCTGTTAGCATTTGAAGATCTCTTCAGAAGAAGAAAGTGATTATCATATTTGCTATATAGATTAATCAATTAAGGAGATACATCGTCTTCAACAAATCATCCATAGTGAATTTTTAAAGAGGCATTTCATTGAATCAGTTTCCCTGGCAGTTACCATCTGTAAAATTCATCACAAGTAGTGAGCTTAACTTAACATTCAAGTGTAATGATAAAAAAATAGAAAACTGAATAGAGAGACAACTTAATTACCTCAAGTGCATATGATATGAGAAATTCTACTGAACAAAGACACAAAATGATTACACAGAATCTTCCATCTTTTTTTACACTCTTGTAGAAACTGTGTAATGAAGGAAGTTTTGGAAACAAAATTTATATAGATATATCAGTAATTTAATAGCCATTAGTTATGAGACCGTGTTAGGGAGACATTTTTAGTAGTTTGGTGTACACATGTCAGTCAGAGAGTTGGGTCTCCATACTATAAGTATGGGACTGTACCCATCGTAGCCGGAGTGCACGTAGACCGTCAAATGTGCAAATCTGAGAAGTCCCATTGGACTTGCTCTAACTCTCACGTCTATGCTCTATTCCAAAGTACTTGCTTGCAAACTTCAAGTTGATGCACAAGAAAAGCCTTGAAAGAATCAAATAAAGATGAGAGAATGAAATGCTAGTATAAGAAATCAAAATGAAAGGATATGCCTGCTGATGATGATGATCATGAATACAGATAATTCATAGCGTGCACATCTCCCTTTTAGCTTTCTTTTTCTTCATTAAATATCAAATAATTTTGGTCCCATTTCCTCCTTCTCCATACATGAATATTAATATTGCTTACCCCTCTATATCTATGGAAATTCAAAAATTCCTTTTTTTTGAAGCATTTTTTCCTTTTTCTTTATAAATAAAACTTTGTTTAGAAAAAGAAAAAGAGAAAAAAAAGTTCACATTTGCAAGCTTGTAACTGGCTCAAACGCTTGGCTATTTCATTTCCCATCCTTTAAAAGGGTCATCTATTAAAGGGTGTTTGGATACCAAATAAAAGTAGTTTTTTCAAAAGTTAATTTCAAAATCTAATTTTAAAATAATTTTATAAAACAAAAATAATATTTATAAAGCAAAAATAAAATAAAACATGTAGTATATATTTTAGACCTTTAAGAAACACTTCCAATTATTGAGAAATAAAAACAATTGTTAAACATTTTTAAAAATGTTTGTGTCATAATTTATTTTTTTTAAACGTTTTTCAAATTCTGCTCCCAACTTAATCTTTTTTGACTTTTTTATTTTTAAAATCGAAAAATTGTTTCACATTATGTATCCAAACAGTCTATTAATACACTTTGCCACCATTCCATTCCACCATTGAGCATAAGTTAGGCTCCAAATTTTGTGAGAAATGCAAGCAAAAAAAGTGTCTTAGAACTTAGAAGTACTCCTTGGTGCAAAACTTTTTAAGAAAATAACAAAAGAAAAAATCAGGTCAAATCAAGTCAAATGTAATTTTAATTTTGAAGTAGTTTGTATACATAATTCCTCCTCCACCAATCACCATAAATTCCTTCATCTCATGGAAAAAAAAGAAGAAAAGAAAAAAACAAGAAAAAGAGAAATTCTGTTGTTATCATGTCTTTGTACTTGTAGTACTACCGATATTCATATTACCCGCCCAAACAAAAAACAGATAATCCATGGATGCTGCTTTCTCCATCAGATTCCTAAACCACTAATATCCTTCCATGTGTCACTGTTTGTCATGTCTTCCTCTCAAAGTCTTTCTTTAGACATGCTGTATAACACCACTGTCTTTCTTTGAAGATTTCAAAACCTACAAAAGAGATAGCACTTGTGTTTGTCTTCTCGACAAAGACATAATCAACATGAAGTAGATTTGAGATAGAAAGAAGATTAGTGCTTAATTAGTTGGATTTCAAGTGTTTGAGTTGGGAATTAGAGTATAGAATGGAACGTTTTGAAGTAGTGAAAGAAATTGGGTCAGGGAATTTTGCTGTTGCTAAGCTTGTCAAAGATAAATGGTCTAAAGAGCTTTTTGCTGTCAAGTATATAGAGAGAGGCCAAAAGGTAATTATCCTCTTCTTCTTCTTCTATTCCAACTTTGAAAATTTGATTTTTCTAATATGGGTTCTCTGTTTTTGCAGATTGATGAGAATGTGCAAAGAGAGATTATGAACCATAGATCTTTACAACATCCCAATATTGTTAGATTCAAAGAGGTGGGGGTGGCTCTTGCTTTTCAATTTTGAAATTTATAGCTTATTGATTGATTTTGAATCAAAGAAATGAATTTTTATTGTGTATCTTTGGATTGAAAACAGAGTACTCTGTTAAATTATGTTCTGGTGCATTTTTGGCCTTATTTTGGTTAGGAAATTTTCAGTTGAATTTTGTGTTTTGATGCAAAATTCAATACTTCATCCCTAGAAATTTGTCTCAGAATTAGTTTTTTTTTTTTTCTTTCTTATTCATTAAGATGGAAATTGAAGTACCCAATGGCCAATTCAAAGAGATTCTTGATCGATACTTATGAATTTGATTCCCTTTTGATGAATTGACTTAATTCTTGTTCTTTGGCTAATACGAACGAGGATTTCATTACGGGGTTTCGAATTGTTAGTTTCCCGTGTCAAGATGTTGTTGAACTAAACCCTGACTAAAATGATCTTAAAATCCTTTCAGGTTCTTCTAACACCTACTCATTTGGGTATAGTTATGGAGTATGCGTCCGGCGGTGAGCTCTTTGAAAGGATTTGTAATGCCGGTAGATTCAGCGAAGATGAGGTAAGAACTCTGCAAATTCAATCTCAATACATAGATTACACCTGACATGTTTGCTCTTTCTTCTGTGATATCTTACCAACTTAACTTCCATTTCCTAATACAGGCAAGATTCTTCTTCCAACAACTGGTATCAGGAGTCAGCTATTGTCATTCTATGGTATGATACATAAAACCCCGCACAGATAGCTATTCATGGAAATTCCGTAATACCCATTGCGAAACTAGAATTTCAAGTATATGATAACTTGGTTCTTGTTACAGCAAATCTGCCATAGAGATTTAAAGCTTGAAAACACACTCTTAGATGGGAGTATCGCACCTCGTTTAAAAATATGTGACTTTGGATATTCCAAGGTAATTCATCTCCGATCGAAATCCCCGTAATCAATTTGCAAGAACTAAGAGTTTTTCTGTTTTGTTCTGTAGTCATCAGTGTTGCATTCTCAACCAAAATCAACAGTAGGAACACCTGCCTATATTGCACCTGAGGTCTTATCGAGAAAAGAATACGACGGAAAGGTGCATACTCATAGCATCCCTAACGCATTTTGAATTGCAATTTGCTTACAACTGTAACTAAGTCCTTGAGAAACTATGCGTGAATAGATTGCAGATGTTTGGTCTTGTGGAGTTACGCTATATGTGATGCTGGTAGGAGCTTATCCATTCGAAGATCCTGACGATCCAAGAAACTTTAGAAAGACGATTGGGGTGAGTTGTTGCGGTGGTTAGTTTCAATTTAGCCTTTCCTATATCTTCAATGCACCAAAATTTGAAATTCCTATTTTCATGTTGCAGAGAATCTTTAGTGTTCAATACTCGATTCCTGATTACGTTCGAGTATCCATGGACTGTAAGCATCTGCTTTCCCGGATATTCGTAGCTAACCCTGAGAAGGTAAGTGGGGTTTCAGCTCTAGCAATTTTAGTTAAGTAATAAACTGTTTCTAACTCATTTTGGCTGAATTTATATCTCTTCAGAGGATAACCATGTCAGAAATGAAAAATCATCCATGGTTCTTAAAGAACTTGCCAATAGAGTTCACAGAAGCAGGAGAAGATAACTACCAAAACAATGATGTAGGTAATTCTTCGCAAAGCATAGAAGATATATTGGCTATAATTCAAGAGGCACGGAAATCTGCCGATGGCAGCGAGCCTAAAGTTGGCGCCGGGATTTTGATCGGTGGCAGTATGGATCTTGGTGATGAAATGGACGCCGATGTAGACCTAGACGAAGATCTCGAATCAAGTGGTGAATTTGTATGTGCAATGTGATTTATCAACAGGAATAAGTTGGAATGAATGACGATATTTTGCACCGTTTTATATTTCACGATGTAATGGTATCTGGTAACAACTGCACTGTTAATCCTTGCAATAGATGGGCTTTGTATAACACCTTTGTTTGTTGTTCATTTGGTATGTGAATAGAGAGTTTCTTTGCATTAGACATAATGAGCAGTATGCAGTATTTGGTTGCACACTTTAATCTGATGGCATTTCCACTGTCTTCTTATTGAACTCTTGTACAAATAGTAATAAGAATGTGACAATTTAACAATTTATGCAACAAAATACTAGCTTTACCGAGAAATTTTTCCATAAAAAAATCCCAACTGAGATAAATGGTTAGGCTCTATTTTACCCATTGCCTATCCCAATGAAATATATTTAGGTTGGTAAACAATCTAACTCTTTGTAAATTGAATGGGCAGCAGGTAGGTAAGATTGTCTGCAGGGGAGTGGCTTTCATACTTATGTCAATGTTGCTAAAGACAATATATTTTGTCTTTGCCGCTGGCCATAGATGTGCGGAAAGCCGGAAACTACTGCACCAGAATTTACTCATGACTCCACGTGATAAATGACTAGCAAACAATGCACATCACGGTTTATAACTCGACAGCATTATTAAGACTTTCAAATAAAATCTTGGAGATCTTGTATTCAATATTATCTCTCTCTATATATATTTCTTTCAACATTTGAAACTATAAGGAGTATCATAATCCATCTAAATCTGTGACGAAGAGTGGAACATCAAATAGTAGACTCCCATCACTCAGAAAATAATAGTACAAGTGTACAACTTTGTCAACGTATGTTTTCTTTTTAACTATGCAGGATTGGTAATAGGGTACCGTGGGTACCTTAATATTCTGGTATTAAATATTGGCTAAGGCATTACATTTACATGTATAGTGTGCGCTGGTCAAAGTCCAGAAACCCACACTTAGTAGTCGAAGACGACGGTAGGGATTGTCTGGATAGTGCCATATCAGTACCCGAGTAACTGCCCAGTCAGCATCTCGTTAACAACTAGGTTAGCACGTCAGTAAAACTGTACAGTCAACGACGCTATTCAGTAAAATTATCCAGTCAACGAAACCACGTAAGCAAAGCTATGCAGTATAGTTAACATGTCAGAAATCAATAGTGGCACATCAGCAAAGCCATACAGTCAGTAGCACCACATCAACCCCCAGTTGTGCCACGTCAATAAAACTGTAAAATCGGTCGTGCCATGTCAGAAAATATTGTAACAATCAACACACATGACACACGTTAACAGATGCGATGTCACGTCATCATCGGGGATCGAGGTCTGGCCACGGTTAGACCGGCAACCATTGCCAAGCCAAGCCGCCAAATGTAGGATTTTTCTGCCCCACTTTTCCTGCCTCTGGATATTTACGCCCCACTTTCTTTTTTTTTTCGTCGGATGTTTTTGTCCCATTTCGTGGGCCTGTTCATTAACACTATGTTTTTGGGCTTGACCATTTACACCCTTTTTCTAGTCCTGATTCCACAACCCTAAAAGATTTGTTGTCCAGGTCACACAGGGAAAAGTTACGGAACATTCTAGATGACTTAAATGATAGGTCACTTTAAGTCATGACTTATCTCGAAATTATGGTTGATCCCCAAAGCAGAAGCATATAAATACAGGGGACATAAACCCTAATAGGTACAAAATTTATTCTAAACATATCTCCTGTGAAAAACTCCAGCTAAGTTCACAGGTACCCACCCCCATGGATGTCAAAGTATTCTCAATTATACCTTTTTTTTTTGACATTTTCAGAAATAATTGACCGACATCAGGAATTTTACCACCAATAGCAAATAAAGGAGCTATCGAATCTATAAAACCAAGACTGCTTGATACCCAAATATATGAATCAATCTAAAAAATAATTCCCCACAGAAATTCGATGATATAGCTGCACACTTCCAAAGATCGACTAATGAACGATTACAGTTAAGATGAAGATAAAAATATTTCTCACCTACCAGCTTGAAATTGATAAATATTAATGCCATGTTATTATCCAGTTGTTCATAATGTTCTTCATCAATACTTTTGATAAGGAAACACATAGGTTTGAAATCCTTGCCCCGATCAAATAATATATTATCATCAAAACAAAGAGTAAAACAGTCCTTACCACATAGTTTGTTGTTGAATAACACCTTGGAGTGTGTAATGTTTTTGTAACCCATATCAGCAATTCTAGATTGAAGTATTTTGTTGAAGTCTCCTATATTCGTTCTTGTAACTTCTTTAGTTTGATAACTCACATCATTAGGTGAAACATCAGTTTCATTATCAGTACCGGTGGTAATTAGCTTGACTTCTTGAGTTGATATCGTAGACGATATTTCACCATCTTCGTTACCATCTTCTTTATTTTTAACAACATCAATTTTAGTAAAATCGACTCTAGGTCTAAGAATTGAAATAGGTTTAGAGTTTTCACCTTCGCATGTCTGATTTGAATTGATGGAGTTCCAAGGAGTTGTTGACGTAATAATTTTTTCCTTCTTGGTAGTACCTTGTAGTTTTTTGAAGTAGGTATTAAACTGTAGTGAACCATGCTAAGCCTCCTTGTATTGTTCGTCCTTGGAAATAAGATTTTCTTCGTCTTTTTGAGAATAAGATTTCTTATGCTCTTCACCAACTGATGTAGCGAAAATAACGGAAGTGCTATTTTTTAGTTGATGACGAAATTTCTCTATTCTCGTCATGTGATTCCTCATCCTCAATACCAAGATGTTTCTTTTATCTAGTTTCTTATCAAACTGTTTTCATTTTTTATCGAAATGCTCCATTAATTCTTTTCCAAGATTAACAAGATCTTCCATAGTAACTTTATCACCCATGGTAAAAAACGACTAAAAGTTTATTATCAAGAAAATAAAACTTTTTTCTTTGTTTGTGTGTGTGATAGATTAGGGTATTGATTTAATGAAGCGATACCAAGGATATAACATAGAACGGTAAAAGAAGAATGCAATACCGAGATTGTTGGGGATGCGAAAAGACAAAAAGAGATACGAATAGAAGATAGTTATTAAGCAGGAGAAAGAATATATAAAGAGGATTCGTTGTAAACAAAAATAATAATATTGATAATAATGTGAAAGATATATTGTGAGACAATCTAAATAATAATATTGATAATAATATGAAAAACATATTATGAGATAATAACATATGCTTTTTTATATAGGGTTAAACTAGATACCTAAAATAACTAAAATTCTAAATAAAGGAAATACTAAACAAGGAAATAATAATAATTTCTCAACTTAGGATAGATGTCCTACATCAATTCTATTAGGGAATTGCTAAATACATAAAACCGTCATCTCCCAATCGAGTCCCTTTGACTCCTTAATTTTTAAAATCACTTGGCCTTTATAGTAATTTCATCCCACGATGCAACTGCATGCTTCTCAACAGGCTTAGCTATCAAAAATGGTGTTTCATCACCATGATAAATACCTCCTTCATGTTTTAAATATAACTGATGGGACGAAAATCTTAGATGAAAGCCAGGAAGTCAGGAACCAGCGGCTGCTAACAACACAAACAATTTCTTTAATATCAAATCAGTCAGTTGAATACCCATTCATCCATACGATACTAGCTTTTAGAAATGTCACATGCTTGAACTTCTGATGCAAATGTAAAGGTAATTATCAGCTACACAAACACCATGGATCTTCATTAATAGAAAACCATAATGGGGATTTGATCCTTCATGATAAGAAATTCATTTCGGAATGCTTAACACATGAAACACATTTTAATTTTAACTTAGTATTAATGCACATAATAAACATATTAAGATAATATAAACGTGTTAATATGAACGAGTTTTTCATGATTTTTTGAACTTTTATTTTGGTAATACTTATATATTAATAAAATATACTACTAACAAATATTTATATGTAAAAAGAAAATTTTATATAATAAAAAAAATTGAATGTAAAAAAAAATAGCGTAAATTTTGTATAAATAAATTTAGAGTATGGGACAAGAGAAAGTTGGAAAGAAGTTGGCAGTGACAAAGACAAAGAGGGAAGAATATCATACACCAATATAAAGTAAATTAAAATACTCCATATATTATTCATATAAAATTGGAAACTGAAACCTATTATAAAAAGTTTCTTGAAAAAAGTAAGAAAATTTTGTTTTTTCCAAGAAAAATAGGAAATTAAAATATATTAAATATCCGTAATTTTATGTTGGTTTTAATAGTTAGATAAAATAGCCTTTTCCTTGGCCTAATTCCATAACCCTAGAAGAAAATTATGGAAGTTTATGGAATATTTTTTGGCCAAGTCACACAGGGAAAAGTTCTGGAACATTCCAGATGACTTGCAGGATAGGTCAGTTCAAGTCATGATTTATCTCAAAATTAGGGTCCACCCCATAATAGAAGCATAAAAAAACAGGAAACATAAACCATAAAAGGTACAAACTTTATTCTAAACACATCGATCTCCTGTGAAAAATTACAGCTAACTTAAGAGTCAAATGGTTTTTGTGGGTGCCACGTCAGCATTCAGGTTGACACGTCAACAAAAATGTACAGTCATCATGCCAACAAAACTGTACACAGTCAACGATACCATGTAAGCAAAGCGAGTCCGATTTTGTCCATAATCTCTAACAAGTGTGGATGTGACACTTTAATTTCCACCGTTGATTTAATTTTGGGAGTCATGTAACGAAGGTCGAGATTCTAATTACATGGATGGTAATGGGGCTATCCGTTAACTAATGAACCAATCAAATTAACATGTCAAATACACAACCTTTAGAGGAGTGAATATGTAATCTTCCGAAAACCCGCAGCCTCGCATTGTGTAACAAAATTTCCAGAAGATATGTAGAGACCCTCTAGAGATGTCTTTTTCTGAGGATATATCTCTGTAACAATTTGTAAAGTGAATGTTGCAGTATAAGGGGGTGATGAGATTGTCAGATTACGTGCATTCAGGTGGTAATCTTCTTTCTGAAGTTCTTTGCCATCAATCTTGATTGACACAAGCTTAAGATTCACCCCGTTTAAGATCATTGGAGGTGGAGAAGAGTTATTATTACCTTCAATTTTTGGGTAAACAGTTGTGTTTGAAGAAACAATTGTGTGCTCCTCACCCAAAGAAAACGTCAGATCAAACGTATCGAAGTAGTAATTAGGCTTCTTGTAATCCTTCAAGAAGAACTCCTTAGGGGTTTTCATCTTCCTAGCTTGGTTGGGGTTGTGTTGCAAGCGGAGCAGCAGATGAGAATTTTGCTGCTTAATCCTAGAAGATGAAGAAGAGAACTATAGAAGAGTAATGGATGAATCCGGCGACTGCAGGTGTTAAGTCGGTGGTCATGTTTGAAATAAGTCAAACTTGTTTTTCGATCGGTTAACGATTTTGGATAAACTCTTAATATGTTTACTTATTCTAGGATGTCTAGATTATGAGTTCAAAGTTCTCAATGGAATTTTCAATAGAGAAATGAAGAATCATCCCACTTTTTGAGGTGGATGCGAAAGATCATTATGGTGGAATCGGGTTTGTGCAGTACTTATCGATGTTGAAAGATATGTCATTATGGAGTATTTATATGAAGATGTTGGTAAGAAATCGTGTTTGAAGAGAAGATCATATTGGTGATGCTGGAGTTAATTATTGGTGTTGGGAAAACAGCGGTGATCACGACGTACCTATAAGAGGCTAACCTGAGGTTTAGCGTGGGTAGCCCTTAGGTCCATAATGATTATTTTTTTAAAAATCACATTCTTGGACTTGACTATTACCCTTTTTCCAGGTCATAAAATTTTAAGTGCAGAACTTGGGTCGGTCACTGGCGTCCATGAAAAATTTATGTCAGGGTGTGCAGAGAAGATCATCTCATTGTGGTAGATAACATGTGGTAAACATCTCGTTTAGAGTGAAGACATTACTTTAAAGTTATAGAGCGTTTGTGAGAGTTTCTTTGTTCCAGTCATATTGTGGTGAGTCGACGGATTGATTAGTCAATTATATGTGTAATTCTCAGTTGGTGGTTCTATAATAAAAAAAGATGTCGTAGCCGTTTGGTGGATGTAGACAATATATACACATTGTATATATTGTTGAACCACGTTAAATCGTTGAGTACTTCACTTGTTCGTTTTGCTTATGACTTGCATTTGCGTGGTTCTCTTTCTCTTTCTCTCATCCTAGATTGTAGTAAAGAGGTTCATGTAGCAATCGAAAAAATCTAGGATTTTTTATTGGCTAGTTTATTTCCTCAAAATTAGTATATAGATGGCTATGAACCCCAACATCGACACTTGAATTTTTTGACTTGAATAATATATAATAATTTTCACTTTCCTTATTCTCGTTCCTTTTTTGTAACATGTTCCTAGATTACAAAATGGTGTCTTGGCAAGTAATGGAAATGTAGAGACATTCCTACACCAAGATATACCTATTAATAAAGCACTATTGAGAAAGAAACAATGTCGACAAGCCGATCTCATCTGTCGCCTTTTCCTTAGTCAGTGTGTAAAAATACTTTTTACCCAAACACCCATGGGGTGGTACCTGCAAAAATATCTCTTACTCAAACACCCACAGGGGGTGGGTACCTGTAAAAAGCTATCTGATGTTTAAGTTAGTTGGAATTTTTCACAGGAGATGTGTTTAGAATAAATTCCGTACCTTTTAGGGTTTATGTCCCCTGTATTTATATGCTTCTGCTTTGAGGATCAACTATAATTTCAAGATAATCGTGACTAAAGGTGACCTATCGTTCAAGTCATCGAGAATGTTCCATAACTTTTTCCTGTGTGATCTGTCCAACAAGTATTTTAAAAATTGTCAGAACGTTTTTCTAGGGTGTGGAAATCAAGGCAAATAAAAGGGTATAAATGGCCAAGCCCAAAAGAAAAAGGTGCAAGTGGCTAAGTGCAAGAAAACAGTGTAAACGACCAAGCCCACGAAATGGGGCAAAAACATCCAATGGCAAAGAAAACTGGGGCGAAAAGATCCAGAGACAGGAAAAAATGGGCGGAAAAATCCTACCTTCGGCGGCTCGGCAATGGCTGCCGGTCTAGCCGCGGTCGGACCTTGATCCCCGGTGATGACTTGACATGGAATTTGCTGAATTGGCATGATACTTTCTGGCGTGGCATGACTGATTTAACTGTTTTGTTGACGTGGCACAGTTGGGTGCTGATGTGGCGCTATTGATTGTACAACTTTGATGATGTGATATTATTTATTGCTGACGTGTCAACTTTACTGCACAGCTTTGCTTTACCAGGATCGCCCTGACATCATGGCCAAGTACACTTGCAGGGTCGAAGGCGATAAGGCGCTATATCCAGTACTGCTGTCGAATGGAAATCTTGTACAGCAAGGAGACTTAGAGGGTGGTAAGCATTACGCAGTTTGGGAGGATCCACACAAGAAACCATGCTACTTGTTTGCATTAGTTGCAGGACAGTTGCAGAGTAGGGATGGCTCTTTCGTCACTCGGTCGGGGAGGAATGTGTCGCTTAGGATTTGGAGCGCCGCAGAGGATTTACCAAAAACTGCTCATGCCATGTATTCTCTCAAGGCAGCTATGAAGTGGGATGAGGATGTTTTTGGTCTTGAGTAGGACTTGGATCTTTTCAACATTGTGGTGGTTGCAGATTTTAACATGGGAGCCATGGAGAACAAGAGTTTGAATATATTCAATTCGGCGCTTATTTTGGCATCGCCGGAGACTGCTTTGGATGGAGATTATGCTGCAATTCTAGGGGTTATTGGTCATGAATATTTTCATAATTGGACTGGAAATAGGGTGACATGTCGTGACTGGTTCCAGACGAGTCTCAAGGAAGGTCTTACCGTCTTCCGGGATCAGGAATTTTCTTCTGACATGGGAAGCCGTTCGGTAATGAGGATAGGAGATGTTTCAGTTCTGCGTAAGTATCAGTTTCCAGAGGATGCTGGTCCTATGGCTCATCCAGTACTACCGCATTCTTATATTAAGATGGACAACATCTACACCTCGACGGTTTATAATAAAGGAGCTGAACTTGTCAGGATGTACAAAACTTTGTTGGGAAATCAAGGTTTTCGAAGAGGGATGGATCTTTATTTTAAGAGGCATGATGGCCAAGCTGTAACTTGTGAAGACTTCTACGCTGCAATGCGTGATGCAAATGATGCGGATTTTGCAAATTTCTTGGTATGGTACTCTCAGGCAGGAAAACCAACTGTGAAGGTCACATCACTTTACAACTCTGAAGCCAAGACATACGCTTTGAAATTCAGTCAAGAGGTGCCTCCTACTCCAGGCCAGGCAGTGAAAGAAGCAATGCTCATACCTGTGGCAGTTGGTTTGCTTGACTCTAACGGGAAGGATTTGCCTCTCACATCCGTGTATCGTGATGGAGTGCTCCAGGTGATTTCTGCAGATGGGCAACCAGCCTATACTACAGTTCTTCAGATAAAGAACAAGGAAGAAGAATTTGTGTTCACTGAAATTTCTGAACGCCCAGTCCCATCTCTCTTGCGGGGATACAGCGCTCCTATTCGCCTTGACTCCGATCTTACTGACAGTGATTTATTTTTTCTACTTGCTCATGATTCAGATGAGTTCAACCGTTGGGAGGCAGGGCAAGTGTTGGCTAGAAATTTGATGCTTAGCTTAGTCACTGATTTCCTGCAAAATAAACCATTGGCTCTGAAAGCAGACTTTGTGCATGGGTTCAGAAGCCTACTGACTGACGGTAGCTTGGATAAAGAATTCATTGCTAAGGCAATTAATCTGCCTGCGGTAGGGGAGATCATGGACTTGATGGATATTTCTGATCCTGATGCTGTTTATGCTGTCTGATCTTTCATCAGGAAGCATCTTGCTTCTGAGCTCAAAGCAGAATTTCTCAAAACAATTGAAAACAATAGGAGCTCTGATCCATACGTCTTCGACCATTCCAATATGTCACGGCGCGCTTTGAAGAACATTGCTCTTTCCTATCTGGCCTCTCTTGAGGATGCCCAGATCACTGAACTTGCTCTGGATGAGTACAAGACCGCGACAAACATGACTGACCAGTTTGCAGCTCTAACCGCCTTGGTTCAAATTCCTGGTAAAACCCGTGATGATGTTCTTGCTGATTTCTACGGCAAGTGGGAACATGACTATTTGGTTGTAAATAAATGGTTTGGTCTTCAAGCCATTTCAGATATTCCTGGAAATGTCAAAAATATGCGCAAGCTGCTAGAGCATCCTGCCTTTGACTTGCGCAATCCAAACAAGGTGCAGTCACTCATTGGAGGATTCTGTGCGTCACCAGTTAATTTCCATGCCAAGGATGGATCGGGCTACAAATTCTTGGGAGAGATTGTATTGCAACTTGACAAACTGAACCCCCAGGGTGCCTCCCGCATGGTGTCTGCATTCACGAGGTGGAGGCGTTATGATGAGACTAGACAGGCTCTAGCTAAGGCACAACTGGAGATGATACTGTCAACTAATGGGATTTCTAAGAATGTGTTTGAAATAGCCTCAAAAAGCTTAGCAGCTTAGTTATATGTTTGGGTTCACTCATATCTGCAGATTCATCTATTTCTTATGTGGATTTTAGTTTAATAAAATAGATATTTAGAAGTAATTATATTTCATTTCCACTTTAGAGGGAATTGAAATTTTTTAAGATTCAATGCAATTAAAAAAATTCCTGTGCTTCAGAATTTCAGGCAACATGAGAGACGCATTCTAAAGCGACCTTTATTCACGTTTCCAATCATACATACCTCAGCTTGCTACTAGATCAGATTCTTAACCGTAGGATTGTTTTACAAAATTCTAACTTACTTGAGAAAACAAAACAGCCATTTGGCAACACTCGAAAGAGAAATACTGGCTTACGGCACCTGCAATCTCTTGCAGCTGGAACCTCCTGACAACCAGCTCTCAGTATGCAAGCCTGAGAGCAACTGCCTGCATATTGCTTGATTCTGTTCTGTTGCTGCTATAACTTCACTGAACTCGCCTGCAAAGTTGAACATTATTATTCCAATTCAATCATTTTCGACTTCTCAGATTTAAACAATAAAACAATATGATTCCAATCAAGCATTTTTGACTTTTCAGACATTTCCAATTCCCAACCAGGCAACCAAGCCTTCTGGAGAACTCAGAATTGTACATACAAGCAACTAACCCCATTGGACCAATTCTAAAGTTTATCTTGATTATTGCCAACACAAACAGTTTGATTACAGTCAGCATTCAGCATACAACTGCACATATAATCTGAGAAGGATCAGAATGCAGTATTACAAATCCAAGTTAATACGCACATAGAAAGTTGAAAACATGGACAAGTATTAAACAGGGCAAGGTAGTGAAGTACTTGGTATTAGAGTGACTCTACCAACCTTAAAAGGAGAACTCTTGTTTAAGGAGGCAGTTAACTGTCCTATCTTTCAACGTTAGAGTTCCACATATGTTTCTCTTCATGTAAGCTTTGGCAAGCAAGATACTTTGAGTGGGAATTCTCACTTACGACCTCTAGAAAATTTCCACTGCAAAATTTCCAGTGGAAACATGTAGTCATGAACTAATGACCTCTAGAAAACCCTCCTAGACCTACAGTACACGTTAAGATCCGTGAGTCATAACACAAAAGAAAAGCAAAACTGGGAGGCATCTACATGATACCCAGATACATCAGACTATTCGAGCTTGACAAGTCTTTAGATTCTTGAAAGCTCGGGAAACATGAATGCTGCCTAAAGAAACAAAACATTCACAGGGAAGAACCAATGAATCTGCTACCAAATTCTCTTTTCTTATTTAGAATAACGAATCACCAATGAAGAAGATCTGAGTGGATTATTTGCACTGAGAAAAATAACTCCTTTTCTGATAGAAGTAATCTACTTGATGTAGATACCGAATCATGCCAAATCAACTTCTTAACCCTCAGTGCTTTCATCTTTCCAGTTGACTAGTAAAATCTCATACTACACATTGTATTTCTCCAGCAACAAGGAGATCCATTACTACACCGTGTGTTCATCACAAAGAAAACCTGCTTTTCTTGCTTATGAGTATCTAATGCAATCACAAGATTAGCAATATACCCAGCTCTTTCTTTTGAGGGCAATCACATGATAACTCCTGATGTATAGATTTTCTTAGGAGTCACTTTCAACTGACTCTCATGAAAACTAAAAACTGACTATAATCCTTGAACTCTTGGAATAAGCATATAAAAAATACCTAAAAATGTAATGTAACTCGCATGCCTTGTATTAATACATGAGTCGAAACCACATACTGACATGCATACCTTCTCTTGCTCGCATTTCAAGTTCCTTCTCTCTAGCATTTTCTTGCAACTGTGTAAGTAATCCTCAAATATCTCTTTCTTCTCGCTCTCTTCTGCAGTGGATCTGAACAAGCATATAAACTGATTAGTATATTGTAAATAGAGGGGTTTGACAGTTGTTTATACAAATAAAGTTGAAAGCTCGCAATACCTATAATCTTGGATGTCCTCTAAACTTGTAGTCGTCCTCCCAATATGAAGATGTCGTTCTACTCTAAGGTGAGAAAAATATATGAGCACGAATACTTGCAAACACTATCATCTTATGAAATATTGCAGAGTAAGGATATAAAAGTCCTAGTGCTAGTATATAATCACTGATATACCTTAATTGGGCGTAATAGATCAGAGAAGTCATCAACTAGACGTTGACACTTTTTAACCTCCTTCTCTTCCTTCTCCTTGATCCTTTCCAGTAGCTCTTCAAATAGACAAATACAAGCTGCAAATCATTTTACAAGTCAGTCTAGACTCGCCACCACAAACGCCGTACACAAACATCAAAGATAGATAACATGTCCACAGGATTTTTTTTTACTTTATGTAGTGAGTCTAGTGACCAGACCAACTTCGATACTCTCAAGGACTAGAAACTTACATCGATATAGAAGAGGAAAATCACTACAAAAATTTAAACTAGGTTACTGTGGGACTTATAAATCAGAAGGAGAACTACCTGCAAATTAATATCTGATACGGAGTTCAAATCCTCAGCAATAGCAGCCTTAAACTCTTCATAAGTCGAAGCAGATGACATAACAATCTGCAAATAAAACAAACAAACCCAAAATTTGCAATTAAACGATTTCTGCGAATAAAATGAACAGTTGAAATAAGATATTACCTTTCCCAACTTCATAGCATCTTTTACTCTAGTTTTATCATCTCGGTACTGTAAGGAACTAAACAAAAACGGGAAAGACAATGTACACTATAATTTGAGATTACGGATAATTACCGTGTATTCATCTCATCAAATCCTTCAGTTCTGAGGTAATTAAGCTGGCATTGGAATACCTTCATTAGTTCAGGAACTTCTTCCTCGTATTTCTTGACGAATTTCTCCAGAAAGGACTTGTTTACAGTTGTTGAAAGTTTATTAATACAAATTCTTTCCTGAATCAGACCCTTGGAGACTAAAATCCTGACAACAGAACACCTAGGGATAATCCTGTCCTTCAAGCTATAGCTAAAAACCATTGGGGTTCCGGAAATACTTAATGAATTCTAACCCATTTCGTTCACTAGGAAATTCATAATCCCCATTATCTTCTTTTCAGAAGCCATCATACAGGCGGGGTGTTTCCTAAATGATGTATGAATGTGATATTCAGACCAGCCCCATCTCTTGTAAACCTCCATTTTTTTTTTCCAATTGACTTCACTCATTGATGCCAATCCATGTATAGCTTTAAGAAATGTGGTTTGTAAATGATTAAAACCCATTTCTTTAACCTTTTCTACAATCTCTTTAAATTTACTCTTTAAACTCATCATCGGGATCGTAGGGTCACTTGAGATGAAATCGGCAAGGTCAAGTCCAGAAATCCCTTTAGAATTAAAAAAATCGAGTTTGGATTTTATGGTTTTATGAGGGTTAGATGATAGGATGATTGGGCGCTAAACTATCATCTTAGAAATATGGGGTTGAGTAAATCCATAGGTTTTAAGTAGAGATAGTACTGAATCAGGATTAGATGTGGTTTCGAGATTGAGTTTTTTAGAAGCAGTAATAGCTTCATTTTCAGATATTCCACATGAATTTATCAGATAACAAACTACAAATGCAGAATCATAATCAGAAGAAGTAACAGTAGAGAAGTAATAGAAAATGGAAGTAATAACCCTAGCCTTATTAAGAAGAACATAATGAATGAATGGAGAAGATTTTTAACTATAATCTTGTACTACAATTTACACGCCCATTCAAAAATTGGATATCACCTTCAGCTGTATGAAATCTTTCTTCAACTTCTTTAATCTTCTTCATCAGTTTGTTTTGGTTCTCTTCAAGCAGATTCATATGTTTGATAATTCTCTTATTTTGTTTTTCAAGAGATTTCAGTTTTCCTGCAAATTTCTCTTCAAGAGAATTCAGTTTACGTGCTGTAAACCATAAACTTGCACAACCAACACCCAAAGGAACAAGGAACTTGACGAATCGATCATTACCACCGCTATCCATTGATAAGAAGAATCAAACTAGTTTCGAAGAAGGAAGAAAGTGTTTATGTTGCCCATCAAATCAAACAGTGTCTGTCTAAGATTATATTCACAAAACAAAGGTGGCGTGCCATGTTTATACAAGAATAAAGGTGTAGTAGTATTAAAAGGAAATGTGTCCTGTAGAAGATAACCATGGCAGCAGCACAAACACTGAAAAAGTTGATGAATACTGCAAACGAGATGGCATTATCCAACAGAACATTGTCGATGTCTTTCTTTTTACATCATCATCAACACATGATTTGTCAATGTTGGAACATAACTAGCTTCTATGTTCTAACACCTTGTCTATGTCCTTTGCATCTTTTCTTTCTTTCTGCTACAATCACTTTGTTATCTTATCTCATCTTATTGTCGAAAAAATTCAAAGGGTCTTCTTTTTTATTAGAGTTTCTAAAAGGGTATTTGGATACCGAGAAGAAGATTTTGGTTTTATAAAATATTGTTTTTCTTTATCTTTTTGTACCCACCGATAAAATCCGAAATATTTTTATTTATCTTTAATGTAAAATATTTTTATAAAGATATGATTTCAAATTAACTGTAAATTTCGAAAATTTCGTAGGAGTTTGTATATTTCTAGTGCTATATAATAAGGCTGTTCTAAAATTTGTAATCAATTGCTACATTTGAGAAAAGCATATTTCCTAAGTGGGAAAAATCAACAATAATTTTCTAAAAAGAGGTTTCAACGGTCCTTAATATTGCTTGTTGGTTTTAGTCACTCAAAGATGCTATTTCCTACTCAACTCACTATTGTTTCCCATTTTAGATGCATGATTGGGAGACTACATCACCTAGTTGTCCACAATCACATTTATTATTCATACTATATATTTTAAAAAGATTTTTTTTAAACACTGGCAATACGATAGATAGACTTTGAAAGCCAGTTGACAAGTAAAGATAGTTGTTCCTGTTTGTCTATATGTGATTTAGGCTCGCCGCTTTGGTTTTTTCTTAGCATATCATTAAGTCATTGTAATTATGCCATTAATCATGGAGGCTGTCTTTTTACAAGGTTAGCGACACGTCGAATTAATAACGATATATTTATCCTTTTCTTTCTTGCTTTCGAAACTCGAATGTAAAAAAAGAGTGATAGCCATACTGTTATATGTTTTCTAAACCAATGGACCACGCATTCGTTTTAAGTCGAATATTCGTAGTTACGTAAAATAAAAGTTTTATTTGAAATGATAAATCGATTAGAACATTGATCGAAAAATCTTTTTCGCCAAATATCGATATCTTTCATAATATCATTGACACAAATAAAAATAATTATGCGTAATTTTACACCTTATGAGAAAAAAATTTAAAAGAAAAATTAAGGTTTTTTTTCTTTCTAATATCTATTTTAAGACATGATTTGATCGAGACCGTAAACGTCATAAATTACAAGGTCTTCAATTTTTAAATCTACGATGAGATTTTACCACGAGATTTTGAAAAATTAAAAATATATTGAACTTAGTTACTTAAAAACAGTATCCCCCTCTGCATCAAAATCTAATCTCTTCTACTTCTCTAATTAAGTTAGATTAAATTAATAACAAAGACACTTAATGATCCCTTAATCACTACTCTAACCAAAACCCATTTCCACTCATCCTTCTTCTTGGATTAACAACTCTACAATTCTTCCTAATCTCACCTGGTTTCCCAGACTGCAAATCCCCCATTTTCACCATTCCATCAACAAAAGCTCTGTAAAACTCATCTTCATCTTCACTAAACATCTTCACATACTTCCTTGTTGGTTCACCAGTTGAATACAAAGTCTGATCAGAATTCAAAAACCCTTTACCAGAAACTAAATCCTTGAAATACTGATTATCAAAATAATGTGGTGTTGCATCAAGATCACCTACAACTTCTTCATCTCCACCAATTGGACAGAGTTTATTGAGTTTTGACTTATACGTTGATTCAAGCTCTGGGTCTGGTTTACCTGATCCTGATTGATTGTAGAGACGAAACATTATTGAAAAACATCTTCCATTACCAATTGAATGAGACCCAGAAAGTGCTACCAAATCTTTAACAGAAAGATTGAATTTTGCAAAAAGTTCTATGAGGTATGTTGCATTTGCTCTTGGACTTGGCATGATTTTGTCTGAATCTTCTTGACTTGCTATTAAACTATCTTCTCTTCCTAACTTCACTTCCCAATTTGGTCCTCCACTCTACAAAAATTAAAAAATCAAAATCATAATTAAAGAAGGGTTTGCAGAATTAATAAAAGGGTATTTTTTTTGGTTGGTTTCTTACCAGGACAACAGCATCTCTAGAAGCCATGATTATGATATCAGCACAAGAAACAACATTAGGACAGTGCTTCTCTAGTTCTTCCTTAATTTCATCGATGATTTCGTATGATCTGAGTGAGTTTATGTTAGAAAGTGATAATTTTTCACTAAGCATCATTGGTGTATCATCAAGTAACAGAGATGCATCACAACCCTGTTTCCACCCAAAAAAAAAACAGAGCATGTAAAAAAAAATTAAATGAAAAAAAGAAAGAAAAAAATAAGTGAAATTAATTCTTACATTAACAAAGCAGTCATGGAATTGTAATCTCATGACAGACGCAGCAACTCTGAGTTCTTTAATCATGGCATTTCTCAACACTTGTTTGACAATAGATTCAGCATTTGGACAAGTTTGTTTATAAAACCCATGTTGTAATTCTAAAGAAGAAGAAGAAGAAGCCATGAATATGTGAAGAAGAAAGAAGATGAAAAAGTATAGAGATGGAGGAGACATTGTTTTCTTTTTGCTGGGCAGAGAAGAATCGAGACAGTAATTGACTTTGTAGTGAGTGAAGGGGACTTAAATGGACTGTGAATTTCATTTATAGACCCCCAAAACCAAAGGGTCAGTCACGCCACACGTTACAAAGCACTTCATAATGACTCTTTAATTGATAAACCAATTTTGCACACTTCATCTAAGAACAATGAATTTTGATAATCTCATCTCAAATCTTTTTGATTCGTGCTATCATACACTCGAATACATAACTATAACAAACGTGTACTTCTACCCAACAAATTTCACATAATTTATTTCGGAGTTGTCAGATTTTAAATCTATTTTTGTATATTTATATAATAATAAATCTGACGGCTTAAATAAATATGCTCGTTGTGTATTTAAGTGCGCGATGACACTAAACTTTAAACTTTGAATATTCATTTTTAAACACTTCTTCTTTTTAGAGAATGCACATAACCGGATATATTCATTGTACCTATTCATTTATTCTGCAAAAAGTTTAATTTTTAGCTACCCCTATAAAAAACTTAGATGATTTTAAATTAATGGATCCGTAAAGAAATTTCTATAAGTAATATAAAAATAATTTATGAACATAAAAAAAATCTGACTAAAAAATCAACTGATACACGGATGAGATCCGGATGGAATCCAGGTAGACCGAAAAACAACACCCCTACTAATCATGAGGAGGTGAGGCCCAAAATGGTCCCATCCATGTATCAGTCAGTCAGGGCTCATCTACGATGGGAGCTAGTGTTACATTTCCGAGCAAAATGAGTTATTTCCGAGCAGGGCTCCCAGTTAAACCCAGCGGTAAGGTCTCTTTTAGGCCTTGGAAATTAGAAATAGTGTGTGTGGTTGTAATTGCTGTAGGAGGTGATGAGAATCTGTGGAAATTGTTGTTGCAATGTTGCATGGAGATGTCAGTCAGTCGGACTCAGACAAACAAAAGAAAGGCTGCCTAATAATACCGATAGGGCAGTATTTTGATTTTATTGTTTGATCCAGTGGGCCATATACATTTTATCACCCCCCTGCCGCACACGTATGGTGACTGACATGGCCCCACTCTTTCTTTCTGTGGGACCCAAGTTAACTGACTTGGTCCCACTTTTTCCTCGGTCAGAATTAATCGTTTCAGTTTAAGAAAAATTTGAGCTTAGAGAGGAGGGAGATTGTTGTATGATGAATTTCAGTTGGAGACTCCACCCACACTAGACTACTAGAGTAGTATGTACTGTGGTACTATCTCAAAACAATATTTTTTTTTTCCCCGGAAAAGAGAATACACATATCCATTGATATTGAAAATTCTCTCTTATAATCCTACGATAAATATAGAAGCCTGATATAGGGGCTCCCACATCAATAGAGGGGCTCCAATAATAAGACGAAATAGGGACACTATGAAGTAAAACTCAAAAACCCCTTATCCATAATTCTTATCAAATACCCAAACTATCCCTGATTATTAATGTTAATTACATTAATTAGTTAAGATTAGATTAAGCTAATCATGATTAATTAAACATAAAATATTTCTTAATCAAATTTTTAGGATCAAATTTTTTTTTTGAATTTATGTTTGGTGGGAAGAAAAACTTGATGAAATTTAAGAAAATTTTATGGGTTTTTTTTTTAAACCCTAGATTTTGATTCAATAAACCATAGTAGCATTTAGATACCTCTAGATTAAACTCTTGATCTTTTTATGGCACAAATTAGATGAAATCACGATTTGAAAGTTTAATTTTTTGTGATTCAGAGAAAGTTACGGTTGGGTTTCATGTCGGACCCAACCGTAACACCAAGAACACCGAAGAACACCATATTTTCCCAAAATTATGGTTGGGTTTTCAACAAAACCCAACCGTAACTCAAAGAACAATGATGAACACCATCTTTTTCCCAAGTTACGGTTGGGTTTTAAACCAGACCCAACCGTAAGTAGAAGAAAAATAATGAACCCAATTTTTCCCCTAGTTACGGTTGGGTTTTCAACCAAACCCAACCGTAAGTTGAAGAAAATGATGAACAACATTTTTCCCATAGTTACGGTTGGGTTTTAAAGGAAAAACCAACCGTAACTTATCCTTAGGAGAATTGATTTTTTTGGTTAATTTTGAGTTTTAAAAATCAAAATTTTGAAATAATTCAATCATTTTTTCTAGATTGAAGGTAAATTGGGTGTTTGAAACAAAGAAAAAACGAAAAAAACACAAATTAGATAATCTAAATTTGTGTTATCCAGTAGAATTTACGGTTGGGTTTTGGCTTATAACCCAACAGTAACATAATCTGATAATTTTTGTTCTAATTTCAACACAGAGTTACGGTTGGGTTTTGCCTTAAAACCCAACCGTAGCCAGTTGAATTTACGGTTGGGTTTGGCTTATAACCCAACCGTAACATATTCTGTTAATTTTTGTTTCAAGTTCAACACAGAATTACGGTTGGGTTTTGCCTTAAAACCCAACCGTAGACAAGTTGTGGTGTTTGTACAAAATGTATTACGGTTGGGTTTAGTTATCGGACCCAACCGTAAATTGTCCTGTTAACTGTTTTTTGATTTTCAATATACTCCAAATTGGGTTTAAAACACAACTTTGTAACTTATTCCTTGTATTGTAATAGATTTAAAGTAGTACATTAAAGGAAATAAACGATTGGAAACGAAATACAATAGAACATTGGATGATTACACTTAAGCACTTAAAGATAATGGCGAAAATCAAACACCCGACTTGTTTCCATAATACGATAGCAATCTGTATGCTTGAACTCCTCCCCATATTTGATTCTATATTGCTCCATAGCCAACACATTCTGAAAAAAGACAAATCAATTATAAGTTTGAATTTTAGAAATCTCTTTTTAATTAACGATTTATTAATCGACAAACTTACTCTTTCCACACCGTTCTCATAGGGATTGCTTCGAATCTAGCTTTCATTTCTAGTTTTAAGTTGTTCATGCATCGATACAACGTCTCAAACCGTCTCTTGATGGCTCTCCACGTAACCCAAGGGTTTACATTCCCATGTAATGCCGCAAACATTCGAAATACACGATTCCACCATTCATCGGTATCAAAACCCTCATTCCAATTTTGTTGTGAAACAACGTTGTTATTGTTGTTATAGAAGGCTCTATCATAAGCATGCTCTACCATCGTATGCCATGCTCGAACAATTGCAACATCTTCATCATTCGTGTATGTATTTACCATTTTTAGTGGTTGAAAGGGTATGGTGAGAATAATGAGAAAGTGTATAATTATAATGAGAATGAAAGGGATAGAGAATAATGAGAAAGTGACAAGTAAAGGTTTCTTTTTATAGGGAAAAAGTCACCAACGGGTAGATTTTTGAAAAAAAAACCCGTTGGAATTGTGTATTTTGAGAGGACGTAAATTCAGAAATTTTGAGATTCCCGTAGAATTTACGGTTGGGTTTCACCTCAAAACCCAACCGTAACAGATGATGAGGTGTTTTTACAATTTATTTACGGTTGGGTTTAGTAATCGAACCCAATCGTAAAATGATATTTTGAGTGAAATGTAGTTACGGTATGGTTGAGTAACCTAACCCAACCGTAACTTCTAGTGTTACTGTTAGTGTATATTTTACGATATTGTTACGGTTGGCTTTTTCCTTGAGACCCAACCGTAAAAAAGTTTGGTGTTTGTTCAATTTTTTGTTACGGTTGGGTTTAGTAATCGAACCCAACCGTAAATATGAATTTTTAGTATGGATTCTAGTTACGGTTGGGTTGAGTCATGGAAGCCAACCGTAAGAGAAGTTTTTAAGACAAAATTAGTTATGCTTGGGTTTAGTTCATTTTCTTATGAAATACCATAGTTGTAAAAAACCTTATTTTTAACATTAAAGGAAGAACTAAATGAAACGAAATACAGTAGATCATTAGATGATTAAACTTAAACACTTAAACACTTAATCATAACGGCGAAACTCAAGATATAAACTATGTTCCAAGATACGATAGCAATCTGTATGCTTGAACTCCTTCCCATATTTGATTTTATACTGCGCCCTAGCCATGACATGCTGAAAAAAATAAATGAATTATAAGTTTCATTATTTTAAAAAAAAAATTAGGAAGAAAGAACCATTTATTAATTGACACACTTACTCTTTCCACATTGGTTTCGTCGGGAAATGCTTCAACTCTCATTTTCATTTCCAGTTTTAGGTTTTCTATTTCTTCATACAACGCCTGAAAGCGTCCCTTGATGTTACTGATCGTCCTCCGATATCTATTCCCGTGTAATGCCACAAACATTTCAAACACACCCTCCCACCAAGAATCGTCCTCCTGACAGTCCATCCAATTTTCAGCTATATCAACGTTTCTATTGTTGTTATAGAAGGCTCTCTCGTAAGCGTGGTCTATCATCGTAACCCACCCTCGAATAATTGCAACATCTTCATCATTCGTGTATCGAACCATTTTAAATGGTTGAAAGGGTATGGCGAGAATGAGTTGGAAAGTCAAGAATTATAATGAGAATGAAAGGGATAGAGAATAATGAGAATTATAAAAGGAAATGTTAACTTTTATAGGGAAAAAATTCCCAACGGCTAGATTTTGAAAAAAAATAACCGTTGGAATTGTAATTTTTTTGTGACTATTGAGTGATAATTTACGGTTGGGTTTTGGCTTAGAACCCAACCGTAATATCTTATTGATTTTTGTGCAAATTATATTACGGTTGGGTTTTGGCTTAGAACCCAACCGTCATTTTTAGTGTTAGTTTTAGTGCGATGATCATTTACGGTTGGGTTATGTAATGTAACCCAACCGTAAAAAATATGTTATTTTATTGCAAATTATGTTACGGTTGGGTTTAATTATGTTACCCAACCGTAAACATAAGTTTTTAATTGGAATTTTATTTATGGTTGGGTTGTTTATTGAAACCCAACCGTAAATGATCATCTTCGTTTCATATATTCTTCATTTTTTATGGTTAAATCAATCTTGTATTTGTTTTGTGTTGGTGGGAAAAGTGGAAGAGAGATAAGAGAGTTTTAACCCAAAATTTTGAAAACACCAAAATGAGTGATTCTAGTGGCAAATTTATGGAGTGTGAATCCTTGTATGATTGCCAAACTAAATTCTACATACCCATTGAGGGAGACCCAACAATGTATGATTATTTGGATGGTAGAGAGGTTTTAAGTGTAAGTTGTGATGGTGAAACTAAAGAAAATGGAGATATTAGTCGTCAAAGTGAAGATACAACTGCTGAGAATAGTCAGGTATGATTCTAACTTATTCTCTTTTTCATTTTTTGCAGATATTTAAGGAACTGAAGTGCATAATTTTTTTTTTTTGTTACAACAGTATAGTTACGGTTGGGTTTCCTCAACAAACCCAACCGTAAGTATCCATTTGTGTTTCTGGAAAGTACAGTTTTACAGTTTTTCGGTTGGGTGTTTACCACAAACCCAACCGTAACTTATTACGTGCATGGGTATTTACTGCACTTGTTACGGTTGGGTTTTGGCTGCAAACCCAACCGTAACATTGGGTTGACTTCTTTCCTTATATTACGGTTGGGTATGACGATATTACGGTTGGGTACGACGCTATTACGGTTGGGTCCGATGCTTCTAACCCAACCGTAAACTTATTGGTTTTAGTGTTTTTTCTGACGCTTGGGCTTGATATTTTTTGTTCAGGTCTCGGTTGTACCTCAACCAATGTATGATCAGCCTCTTCCAAATGATATTGAAACTATAGATACTACGGATCACTATTTGAACGACCTGGTAGGTTATAGATAAGTTGTTAATCCATATCGACAATTGTCATAATGCCATTTTTTTTAACCTAACTTTATGTTTTTGGACCATGTAGACATGGGATAAAAAAGAAGATGCAAAGAAGTGGGCTACAGAACATGGGAAACTCATCATGTGTGTGCTTGTTTGTAACAACCAACAAAAACACAACCGCTTTCAAATGGTTTGTGAGTGTAGTGGACAATACACAAGACATGCAAAGAAGGGTACTGAGTATGTACCAAAGACGAAGATCAAACGAAAAACTTACACTAAGAAGACGGGATGTCCTTTCAAACTTCAATTTCATAAGAACAACGAGAAATAAGTGGTTCTTGTCTACAGTTGTATGTGGTCGTCACAACCACCTACCACCAGAGACTTTGTTAACGCATCCTTTTATGGCCCGGCTTACCAAGGAAGAAAAGCTCATCGTAAACGATATGACGGATAAGCGTTTGAAACCCAGTGATATACTCGGCACTTGAAGAATATAAACTCAAATAATGTGTCTACGTTGGAGACAATCTACAACGCCAAAGCCAAGTTGAAGCGTGAGAAATGGGAAGAAAGGGACCCGATTCAACAACTTTTGTACTTGGGGGAGACAAAAAACTACACCATGTTTCACGAAGAAGATGAAAATAAACAAATTAAGCATATTATATTGGCTCATCCCGAGTTTATAAAGTTAGCACGGTGCTCCCATCAAGTGCTTATGATGGATTGCACGTACAAAACTAACAAGTATGAGCTCCCGATTTTGAATGTTGTAGGGCAAACTTCTACCAAGTCCCCGTTTAGTGTTGCCTTTTGCTTCTTGAGAAACGAGCTCGAAGAAAGCTATGTGTGGGCATTGGAACAAATTAAATTATTCTACGTTGAAGGTTATACCCCTAAGGTAATTATCACCGACAAAGAACAAGGCTTGATGAATGCCATTGCAAGGGTATTCCCAGATGCTCATCATCTTCTTTGCACGTTCCACTTGTGGAATAATATTCAAACCAAGTGCAAAACGATTATTCGGACAACAAAGAGAAGCAAGATGGAGAGAATTAATAAATTGTCGGTATCAGAACAAGAAGCGGCCAAAGAAAAATTCAATGAGGATGACAAGTTGGTGGAACTAAAATGGGCTAGTTTCCAAACTGAATGGGATGCTTTGACATGGTCTATCACCAAGGAAGACTATGAAGAAAATGTTCGTATGTTATGCTTGCATTGGAGTAATTATCCAAAAGTTGTGAACTATTTGATGGACAATTGGTTGAATCCCCACAAAGAGAAGTTTGTAGCGGCGTTCACAAACCGATATAGGCACTTTGACAACCAAGCTACAAGTACCGTGGAGTCATCTCACAACAGAATGAAGAAGAAGCTTCATAATTGTGATGGTGGGTTCGTTACGGTCTTCGAAGCGATGCACGATTATTTTGTCCGTGACCTTGACAGAGTTAAGGAATCTTTTGAAAAAAGCCTTTCTAGAAAACACGTCAGCTATAAAGACGAACCATTGCTCCAAAGTATTTTTTATAAGGTGTCGCATTGTGCTATTGAGAAGATAATGTACGAAATAAAGCACTATAGATTGGGCAACTTACACGGAGAAGAAGAGTGTGTTTGTCCTAACATGTCAAGTTTGGGACTTCCCTGCCGGCATATGATGCCCAAGTACGAAGAAGACGGTGTGATCCCAATTCAAGATATTGATCCGTTTTGGCAACAATTGTCTTTCGATGAACCCATCGTCGAGCAAGATTTTGTTGCATCGTTTGCCGACACCCACGTTGGAAAGGCTATAGCTAAGAAATACGATACATTAAATAAGGCGCAAAGGCAAATTTGGTTGACAAACTTGAGTTACTTCGTGTTTCCGCACACAAGGTACTCTGTCAAGGAACCAATTAGAGGGAAGAGAAAAGGTAGGCCTTCTACCAAAGAATCGAGGGCCGTGGGACGGAAAAAAGCTAGGGAATTGCATGAAGAATCAAAGAAAAGAAACCCTTGTGCATTTGAGCATTTGCAAAATGAATATGAAGCAGAGGATGAGAAGGAGGACGATGCTCAACGAAAAATAAGTCGAACGGAACAAGGGGGACCAAGTGTAGTAGATATTAAAGGATAGGGTCCCGCGGTTCCCACTCAAGATAGTTCAACAATTGAACTTGGTGCCAAGGGAAAAGTACCTCCACACCCAAACTCAATAAGAGTAAGTATGAAGGAATTAGCAAGAAGAAAAAAAAGAGTTAGTATGAAAGAATTAGCAAGAAGAAAAGAAAAACTTAAAAGCAATACATTAGTAGTTGAAGAGCCATATACGATCCGGATTGCAAGAGGATTGATGCAATTTCCATCTAACTATTCAAGAAATGAGAATGGCAAAATCGTCCGAACCGAGCAAATTATTTATGAAAATTATATGTCATCGTTCCCAGCTTTTTTTCGTCCTTACATAAAGGCCACCGACGATGTTGCCGGTGATGGTAATTGTGGATACCATGTATTCATCGAACAAGTTGGACCATTTAGCGGAGCAGCAGGGTTGGGTATGGACGAAGTAACTTTTGTAAGGCATAAGTCAGCGGTTGAACTACGCTCTTACCCGGATATATACAAGCCAATGATGTGTGCATATAGAGACGAAGAGTCGTTGTTAAACGAGGAGTTCATTGCTATCGAAAGGCGTTTAATAGGCAATAAGAATTGCACTAGTGAGTATTGGATGAGCATGCCAATATGTGGCCAAATCCTTGCCAACGCTTTTAATTGCGTTATCTGATAGACACATTTTAGTGTCTAGTTTGCACCTTAGTTTCTATTAAGTTAGTATTCGATTTCGCAAATATTACGCGTTTTTATGCTTTTGTAGGTACATTTGAAGAATAAAGATTTGTGGAAAAATTGGCTCAAAAAGTGATAAAGGCACCCAAGGACAAGTGTTATTTGGCACACTAGAAGTTGATAAGGGGTACCTTCGAGTCAACTCGGGTCAAAACCGAGTCAAATCGGTCAACCCGAGTTGACCGAGTCAACTCAGCACGGGTCGGGATGGAGAATCGTCTGCATACTTTGGCAAATTTGATTCATGGTTAAACTTACATATTTTCGTCTCAAATTGATATACAAGATAGATGGGACCAATACAAGATTAAACACGTGAAGAATTAGAGGTTTACGCCGGAAAAATAGCCCCAGATCCGAGTTTCGCCGGAAAAAGGGAGTTATATTTTGATTCGGATTTGTGAAGATTTGGAGAGGTTTTAAAGAGTTCTATTAGGTTTAGAACTCTCCCTAGGGTTTGTAGAGCCTATATATACCAAGAGAAGCCAAGAAGAACGGGGAGAATAGCTTAGAATTGAAGTTTCGGAGTCGCCGGAATTATGGCCGGAATACTCACGATCCGGCCAACTGCTGCTGCACCGGTCACCGCCGGTGACCGTGTTCTTCATCCCATCGCTACCGAAGAAGAAGACACAGCAACACTTTTAAGTGTTGCTGTTCCGTTGCCTTAGCTTTCAAATTTCTTCCTTCCTTTTCTTTGCCTTAGCCTTTTGCAACGGATGAACCTTGTTCTGTAACACTTATAAACGCGTCTGTTCAGCTGTTGCACTATTATTTCACCTTGTAATCAACTTTTTGAGCAATGAAAAGACCTTTTGAGCAAGTTTTCTTCTCCATGGGCTAAGTTTATTTACTGGGATGATGGAGGAGGTTTTTCTCTCAATTTTATGTGGTAAGTTTATTTTTAATTAATTATTTATAATTCTTTTATTATTATTTGCATGTATTTAAATTAGAAAAAAATGGTTTTTATTAAATAGTTGTGTTCTCTTTTGATGGGTCATGCTTAGTTAATTACTCTTGATGTCTCATGCTTAGGATTTACAATTATTCTTTTAGGAAACATATTTTTGGCAAACTTGAATTAAATTGTTAAAAAGAATTACATGATTGAGCACATGAATTGTTAGAAATAACTGAATCTTGATTCCTAGTTTTCTCCATATTTTCTAAAAATATTCTCTAGTTTATTTTCCTGATTTTTATTAGTTTAGATTAAGTTGAATATTTTCTAAAATCATTACCTTCACAAGTTCGAGAAACGAACTCTTTATTTACCACTTTCTAAACCACATCATCATCCATTATATCTCAAATGGATATTGTTTAACATTTGCACCAACAAGATCAACATTTGTCGAACAATTGGCAAATAGAAGATGTGTGATTGGGCTGGTGCAGAACTGCCATTTTGTTGGTCTAAAGTTGAAAGAAGGAAGTCCATTACCCCCTTTACAGGATGGGTACGACGGTGATATCGCCAAGTCTTGGTGTCACAGATTCAAGCACAATTTCGAACTCTGGAAGACATTAAAACCCTCACCGACATTTCAATTCATATCATTTGTTTCTGAGTCGGAGTCAGAATGTTAATATGTATGTTGGAGGAATCATAATATGAATATAGTTTTTTGGAATATAAAAATTTGAACTATCATATGTGTTACTACAAAATGTTTCCAGGTTTACGGTTGGGTTTTTAGTAAAAACCCAACCGTAAACTAGTCATTGAACAATAATATTACGGTTGGGTTTTGAGTGAAAACCCAACCGTAAACCCTCCAGTTTAAATTCACTCAGGTTTACGGTTGGGTTTGTACTCAAAACCCAACCGTAAACCTGTCACTTTTACGGTTGGTTTGTGAGTACAAACCCAACCGTAAACCTGGATGAATTTAAACTGGAAGGTTTACGGTTGGGTTTTCACTCAAAACCCAACCGTAATATTATTATAATTAACCTTTTTTTGGAATTTCAATTCACTCAAAACTGGGTTCAAAACACAAAATTTATGTAAACATCAAATTTTTGACCACATTACAACCCATGAAATCATTAAAGTAACCTGGGATACAATTGAAATTAACACTAAAAAACCCAAATGGCATTACAAAAGAACTAATAAATAGGTTTGCGAGTGAGCAAAAAGTCTTTTAGGATGTGATAATGAGGTAGGTATAAAAAGGGCCATATTTTCCATCTCATCCATTCCGCAAGAGATCTCTGTAACACCTCATCATCGGTTTCACCCCTAAGTCGTAGTTGACCAATAATACGAACTAATGCCATAAATTCTTCTACGTATCGGTGTATAGTGTTATATCGACAAATCAACTTGACGTGATCACGGTTATAAGGGTTGCCGGTTTCAGAACAAAAGTTTTCATGGATTGTTTGCCAATAACTCGGACTCGTTATACCACTTTGCCTTCTTTCTTCTCCTCTTTTTGGAAAACATAATACATAGTTGCGGCAAATACATAAATCTTCTTCCAAAGAAAAATCTGGATTTTTAATGCCAGGTTGACCCATGTTCCACTATGTTGGAGATGATTGTTGTAACATAAAGGTTTATTTTTGAAAAAAATGGATGGAAAGGATATGTACTCAACTATTCCACTTATAAACCAGAAGTATAACGGTTATATTTTGAAAAAATAGGTCGTACAAGGTTTGAACGGCTGTATTTGAAAACCCAAAAAAAATATAATTCAAAAACGACCCAAAACTTTCCACAAATAGAATTTACGATTGGGTTTTGAAAATAACCCAACCGTAATATCATAGGGGAATTATGTTTTAAGGTCTTAAACCTTACGGTTGGGTTTTCAGCCAAAACCCAACCGTAACCTATGTTTTTACCTTTGAGTTTTAAGGTCAAATTTGGGTTTCAAAATCA
>JAJJMC010017480.1:65246-130094 GCA_023531435.1 Papaver californicum
GAATTTACGGTTGGGTTATGGCTGAAAACCCAACCGTAATATCCTAGAGAATTTACCAAGTTGAGGCCATAAACCTTACGGTTGGGTTTCCAGCCAATACCCAACCGTAACATTATTCTTTCATATAAACGGTTGGGTTTTCATCAAAAACCCAACCGTAAAACTGTAGTATAAAAATGTGACAGTTTTACGGTTGGGTTTTGGCTAGAGACCCAACCGTAAACCTGTCTTATTTTTCATTTTGCCAGTTTTACGGTTGGGTTTATTTCTGATACCCAACCGTAATAATAATGTGACTGGGTATTTTTACCGGAAAAATATAAGTTTTTTGGTTTCCAACTTCAAATAACTGGTAACTAAATTTTGGCGACTGATTTTTCATTTCACGTCCATGTTAAATTCAAATTTCAAATCTAACTTCACAACTAATTCACACATACGTTAAACTTTGTTGTCCATAGACATAGAGTTAGGGAGAAGGAGGAGGGGTAGGTCGATGACTTTGACGAGCTCTTTTTTTGCTCCTAACATTACGATGAGCAGCACCGCCACGAGTACGAGCTCCAACACGACCGCCTCGAGTACGAGCACCACGTTGAGCATCCCCGGCTTCATCATGTGTCTCTTCATCCGATGCTTGGGGCTCTCTCCTAGTAGTACTCGCATCTGTAGTCGCGCCTCTTGTACTGGGTCTACTCCTCTTTAAAGTCCGCTGCACATCCTCAACTTCATGATGAACCTCCCTAATCAAAGCTTGGACTTGGTCACGCGTCCTCACATCAATTGTGCTTAGGCATGGATTAATAGAGTCCGCCAATGCAACGGCTTTCTTTTTCTATTCACATATGGAAATTAAAGTAGGATCAGTGTTTAATAATAAATCTTAAAAACATTAATAACAAAAATAATGTACGTACCAAATTGAAATATGCCTTCTTCCAGAAACCATCTCCTGTGTTGATTGCCAGAGTCTCCGGATCATTGTTGATGATAGTTGGATGACCAAAATGGCGATACCAATCCAAGTAATCTCCTGCAGCCTCTTTTGTGCCCGGAGAGGGAGTTAACTCATTCCTTTGGACTTGGTATTTCGGATCATTGCGGTTATTCCAAACCGCGACTGAAGGCGTTGGCTCATAGTTTAACACGATGTTTGGCCCTTCGATCATCGACCCATTCACACACAATTTAAACATTTCCAGTGTAACCGTTGTTTGGACGTATCCATATTGGCGGAGAGTTCGCCGGGGGTTGGACATCACGTACCTAAACGGATGGTACAAAGGGCCGTTGTAGCCTGCCACGTCCGACAATCGTCGTAAATCTTCAACATGTCCATCACCCTCTATGCTAATCTTCACATAAGGATCGAAAACAACATCTTCGACCGTGAAAGCATCAATTTCTTTTCTCATCTTTGCTATGAGCATTTCTTTATATTTTGCCTGCGTCCCGGTGAAGACGAATTTCTTTCCCGTAGGTCCATTAACATCAATGCTTGTTTGAGGAGCCAGTCTGGGAAAGTGATCGTATACCCATGCCTATAAAGATAATTAATATTAATATAAGAAAATGAAAAAAAAATAAATTAAAATTGAACATTCAAATTCAAACAATAAATTACCTGAAGCAGACCGGTATTACCGGCAATCTCAGTTCCCCTGACCCTCGAAGCTTTTCGAAGGTTAGCAAGTAGGTAGGCCAGGGTGGCAGTCCCCACCAGTACTGATGGGTCATCCCGAGATCACCCTGAAGCCATTGTAGATACTGGACGTTCACCCTGTTGCCCGAGTTGTCACCAAAGAAGATGGTGCCGAGCATATATAGCAGATAAGCTCTGGCTGTTCGAATGGCTCTGGTGTCATCTATGACGACCCCAGCCATTTCCAACTTCGCGGTCCCTCCAAACTTCTCCCGTAGTGACCGCAGCAATATTTTCTTGCTCATGTATTGAACTTTCTTCTTTGGCATCCCCGGTTTATCTCCAGTCACCAATTTAAATTCCGATTCAGCTTCGGTCTTCTCCCATCCAAGTGTTTCTTTGACAAGTGCATAAATATCACTCCAGGACATGTTGTTGTCAAAACCCTCAAACACAGATTTACCTTCCACCTCCAGCCCTAGAATTGAGTGGACATCATCCGGCGTTATAGTCATTTCGCCGAATGGGAGATGAAACGTATCGGTCTCAGGCCAATAACGTTCCCTGAACGCTGCGCAGACGACGCTGTCATACTCCCACATTGAATTTGTAATTCCGGGAGCTAACCCGGTACCATTTACAAGAATTTGTACAGCCGTACATTCTTCAGTTAAGGGCCAATGTTGTGCCCTTTGACGAACCAATTTCTTGATCGCCTGTGTATGATCCTACAAAGAATAAAAAAAATTTGTTTTACTTACACAAGTTAACAAACCAAAATTTAACAGAATAAGAGAAGTGATTAGAATAATACCTTGGTCGCTGCAACTTTGGCAGCCCATGAATGGGGATAACCAAATAATATTGCTGATTTGTCTGGGGCCTCACCCCATAGTCCTCCATTCCTCCTCTTAGGCCACAGTTGAGGTTCGGCCTTTTCTTTGGGAATTTCTTTGGCAACCACCCTTTTCTTTGCCTTTTCTTTTCTAATTTCTTTACCTTTGCCTTGAGGGACATGTTGTTCTTTGTCCCCCTATTCTTCTTCTACTTGTTGCTCTTGTGGTGGTTCTCTAATCACAAGAGAACCTCTGGGTGTTGGTAGATCACCCAAGCCTTGGAACACATTATATTCCTCTTCTGCAATTTGAGGATCACTACCACCACCTACCTCAAAAGAGGGATTATGGGTCTTGCTCACGCCTCTCTTCTCAACCCCTAAATGCTTTCCGTGGCGAGGGGTTGGAGTGTGAGAAATAGGTGTTAAATTATTACCCCTTTTATTCTTCCTACAACACACAACCAATACAAGTTAGATAATTTCCAAGCAATTCAACTTCAAGTAAAAAAAATTGACTACACAGGAAAATTTACGGTTGTGTTTTTGAGAATAACCCAACCGTAAATGTTCTTCCATATGTTACGGTTAGGTTTTAACAAAAACCCAACCGTAACTTACATGTAACTGACTTGCATATCATTTTTATGGTTGGGTTTTTCTTAAAACCCAACCGTAATACAAAAACATAAATTTTAATGTGCGCAAATATTACGGTTGGTTTATTCTCAAAACCCAACCGTAAACTATATAAAAAAAATTATCCATATGTTACGGTTAGGTTTTAAGAAAAACCCAACCGTAATTTTCTAACAAAATTTTTATGCAAGCTAGTGTTACGGTTGGGATTTTCTCAAAACCCAACCGTAGAAGGGTTTTCAAAAAATGGCGCAAATTACTTACGGTTGGGTTTTCTATTGAAACCCAACCGTAAAATCCTAAACTATTCATCTTCTTCCATTTAATTTACGGTTGGGTTTTGAAAATAACCCAACCGTAATACTCAAGAACACCAAATGTTACGGTTGGGTTTTGACACGGACCCAACCGTAATATCAACTGTGTCCAACATTTTTTCCCCAAAAACATGATCAAACATGCGAATAAATCAATTACAAGTTCTAAGAATAACATGGGTTTGATTCAATACCTTAGATACACCATTGTTGGATTTTTCTCTGCTTGATTTTGCGAACGGTTATCGATTTCTTGTTGAATCTCTTGATTAGGTTGCCCTGAAAAGTGTTCATCGCCATCACTACTACCTTGAATGCTTTTATTATGGTTCTTCATCTCGAATTGTTTTGTTGATTTTAATCGACGATGAATTTGCGAATCGGCGATGAATTTAGATGGGTTACGGTTGGCTTTTTCTTTGGTTTTGTTTTTGAAAGTTATAAAAATTTTGGAAAGAAATTAAAAGAGTTTAGGTTTTAATTAGTAGAAGGGTAAAATGGACATTTAACTTTATCCCCTAGGATATCCCTTATCGTAAAATTGGGTCACCTTGGCTCAACTAGGAGCCCCTCTATTGATGTGGGAGCCCCTATATCAGGCTTCTAAATATAATTGGAAATAGTTACATTTATATTCCAAAATTGGAATTGAAAATTGTTCATTAGGACTCTATAATTTTTTCTTGACTAGAATGACTACAACCATGTCTATTATAATAATTTGAAAGATGAGCTGCTCTATGATGTTAAATCTATTTTTCAAAATAAAATCCTGAATTTTAAAGTTTATACAAGTTATAGGGTTAACATCAAAGTCTTCACTTATAGTGTATCTCATTTCCCTCTTCTTGTCATACATTTCCATAAGCAGTAAGAGGATAGGTTCTGAGTCGTTTTAAAAGATCACATTTTGACCCCTCCAGTTTATTGCCAGTTGAAATGCTTCTTTAGTTCCAATGGCTTCTAATTCTTCTCTAGTACTACAATCTGCATGTCTGCCCCTTCCTTCAATAATGTTTCCTGCATAGTCAAAAATTGTTAAGCCTATTGCAGAGTTAGCCTTGAAATTAGGCATTGACGGAGCTATATTTAATTTCACAGCCATGTAGCTTTCATTGATTCCTGGATCTATTGTTGTGATCTTTAGATGTTCATCATTCATTGGATTATAATAAAGAGTTTGCATTTCATTGTAGTTCACTTTGTTTATGTTCATATAGTTGTTGATGAATCTAACTATTGATTTGGATGTTTCTACACTATTCTGCTTTATTTTCCTAAAAACTATTTTACATCTTGCTTTCCAAACATACCAAGTTACTATACCTTATAACACTAATAGGATTTTGATACTGGTAAAAAAAATTCGTGCAAGACTTGTAAAGATTTGGATTTAAACCTAATTTCTAAGACTAAAAATAACAAAATTCAAATAAAATTAATATCAAGGTTGAGAGAATATCGAGGCTAAGATTTCACTATTTTCCAAAAAATTTAAAGTGATTTAATTCAATAATTATAATTATGCAATTCATACGTTCAATTTGATTCTAAAATATTACAACAAATAGATTTTCATAATAACAATTATAAATCGAAAGCATGGAACATAAAAAATCCTAGGCCAAGCATGTACCGTCAAAAGAAATCACAATTGTTTAATAAGAATCATTAAATCAATTTTTAACGAAGGAAAGTAATCATAAAAGAATTGCATAAATTAATTAAAGAAATATTACCACATAATTATTGAAAAATTAGCTTCCTCCATCGCCTCATCAATGGGGTTTAACTTATCATGTTAGAAACACACATAAAATTTGTATTCATTGCTCAAAAAGGTGTTTATAAGAAGAAAAAAAATAATTGACACAGAGAATTGAGACGTTTATAAAAGTTGCAAATAATGTTTTCTCTGTCGCTAAATGGTAGAAAAGATAACGGATTCTTTCACGACGTTCTTCTTAGCTTTTACGACGAAGTTCTTCGTTTTTTATGACGAAATTCTTTTTTTTTTCTTTACCAGCAGCAGAAAGCTTGGGAACTCTTTCAGCAATTCTAGTTTTCGCTCTGTTCTCTCCCAAAACTTCCCCAAACTCTCGATACCCCCTCTGTGACTTCCTAGCACTCTTTTTATACATCATAGAGCCAAGAAATCTTCAAAAATATCTCACAATTACTCCTCTTTCTTTCTCTGCAGTACACGGGAAATAATTCCTATTTTATCTTCTCACTGTATTCTCGCAGTCTGCACACTCCAACACGTTACAAACATGTCCAAGATGCAATTAGACTCACGCAATCTCCAAATATAACAAAGAAAATCCTGAGAATATTTCACGGGAATAAAGTTGCCCTGTTTTCTCCAAAACCAATGATTTGGCCCTGTTTAATCGAAGTAAACACCCAAATCATCGTTGTTTATCCCTAAAGAGTCCAGCCCAATCCAAATCATCGATTGAATCTCCCCCAAAATTAATCTAGAAAAAACTGTATTTTCAAAGTTTATTTTCCAGTCAAAATCTGTTTCTCCCGTGAAGAAGATGGAGTGCCCCTAATCCTATAAGGGGGTGCCTTTAGTAATTTGGGGTGCCCTTATCTAAATGAGGGGTGCCTATACAACAAAATTTCAGGGTGCCTTTTTAATACTTTTCCGATCCAATTTTTGCAAAAATGTTTATTTCCCAAAAACACCTACACACATAAAACCCCCCAAAAAGTACAAAAATGAGTACTAACAAAATATAGAATTAAGACAAATCAGACACAAAAATGTGTCTATCAAGCACATACCAATCTATTACCAGACCATTTCTTTCATAATCTTCAAACCAAGTATTAAGCCATTCATGAAAGACATTAGTTCCATTAGTTGCATGATACATATCAAAATTAAGATGCATCCAAACCTGGGAAAATAAAATTGCATTTAAGAAAAATATGGGTTAGGGATTCATCACCAGAGTTGCATAAAGTACATGGAGTTTGTATGTTTGGCAGAATAGCTGCCATTCTCATATTACTTGGTAATATAGAATGAGACGTTTTCCAAATGAATATTTTTATTGATGGAGTTATATTCATGTCCTTATATTCTGCTCCAGTCTTTGCTTTCACACCAGAGGAGTTCAAATGGTTATACAAAAACTTAACAGAAAATTTACCTGAGTTGTTTTGAGTCCACATTGCTTAATTTAGAGAGTTATTGTTTGGTAGTGTGATTCGCACAATTTTTTTTCAATTGTGTTTCGACCGAAACATATTTCTAACTTATTACTATCTTAAGTGTTCATGTTTGTGATTAACCCACTTACCTTTTTATACCTTTTTGCAGCTTCAAAATTGTTTTTTAGAGGTGGTTAAATGTCAGGCACCCAGAAATCAGTCTAAATGTCTATGTTTTCTCCATTATCCCGATAAGATCCCCTTCCAAATCCAACTGTCTTTCTATTTAGGTTTTGAATTCACATGAAGTAAATCACTTTGAGGAAAATATTTAGCTTTTAGGATGGTGGCGCAAACAGAGTCAGTATATTATTTGAGTCTTCATCCCATCTTAGCAATCATTGCTAGGTTGAAATCATGCATATTTTGTATCCCTAGTCCTCCCTCATCTATTGCTTACAAATTTTTTTCCATAAATTAAAATTCACACCCTTTTTTCCTTGTTCATTCAATCCTTTTTCATTTTTCTCCCACCAGAAATCTCTCTGCATGTTGGTGATTTTTTTACAAATTTTAACAGGAATTTTGAAGCTACTCATTTGATAGACACACAAAGTATTAGCAACATATATTAACATCACAGTCCTACCAGCAAAATTTAAATCTTTTCCTTTCCAACTTAGCAGTTTACTAGCCATTTTATCAACCAAAGTTTCAAAACATTGAACTTTTGATCTATTGGTGGATAAGGGAGATCCCAAGTATTTGTCAATTAGAGGAATGGCCTTCACCCCTAGAGTGTTTATCACCTGTTGTTTGAAAATTTCTAAAGTTTTATTACTAAAAAAAACTCCCGATTTGGATAAATTAATGAGTTGACCAGTTTCCATACCAAATTCTTTTAGAATACACATCGGATTTCTACTTGTGGAAACCTTTGCTTCACAAAATATCAAACAGTCATATGCAAAAAGCAGATGACTGACAGAGAGGGCTCTAGGAGTTATTTTTATTCATTTTATAAAACCAATGAATTCAGCTTGCATTATTGTTCTTGATAATGCTTCCATACAAAACAAGAAGATGTAAGGCGACATAGAATCTCCTTGTCTTAGACCCCTCGATGGTTTATAAAAATTGGCAAGAAATCCATTAAACCAATTAAACCATTAAACCATTAAACCAATTTTTCCTTGTCTTAGACCCATTAAACCAATTTTCTCCTTGTCTTAGACCCATTAAACCAATTTTCCCCTTTTTATGTCTCATTTTGTGTATTATTTCATGAGCTATTATAATGTTGTCACTGATCTGCCTCCCAAAGATGAAAGCAGATTGGAGTGGAGATATTATCTTATCCAGTAATCCTTCATTCTGCTAGCCATAACCTTAGAAATAATTTATATGATGTGTTAGATAAAGCTATAGGTCTAAATTCAGCAGAAGTAGTTGGATTAAGAGTCTTAGGAATTAAAGATATAAACGAGGCATTCATTTCTTTTTTAAAATATGAACTGTTCCAAAAAAAGTCTGAATCATATGAGTTAGATCATGTCAGACAACATCCCAGTTTTGCTGATAAAAGTTAGGTGGGAACCCATCTGGTCCTGGACTCTTATCAGGTTCCATAGAGCAAAGAACCTTTCGTATCTCAAGAATGTAAGAAGTTCTATAGAGAAGTTCATTGTCAGATACTATGATACAAGTTGGGATCAGGTTAAGAATTTTGTATCCATAATGGGGTTAATAGTTGTAGCTACATTTTGAAAATGTTTAGTGATACAAGAAGCTATGTCTTTTATATTATCAACCCGATCCCCATTTTCTTTCTGAATGCTTTCAATTCTATTTCTCCTAAATCTTTGCTTAGCTTTACTGTGAAAGTATCTAGTGTTTCTATCTCCTAGAGCTAAGTTCCGGTCTCTACTTTTATCTTTCTAGAATTTCTCCTTTATGTTGTACCATTTTGAAAGGTTCGCGGTCTCAAAAGTTAAGTCAATTCCTTTCTCAGGATAGTAAGGTCTTTTATTGATTTCCATCAGTTTTTCTTAGTTTTCTCTATATTGTTCTAATGTGTCTGAAAGGATTTTTATTCCATAAACTGAGAGAAGTCTTGACACAGTGAAGTCTTTTAGTAAACGTATATGCTGTTGATCCCTGTATGTCATTATTCCAACAATCTTGTATTAGTGGTTTACATTCTTCATGTTTAATCCAATCACTAAAATACTTAAAAGGTGTAGGGCCATCATTCAGGTGTTATGAGTGTTGAGACTAATGGGAAGATGATCAGAAGTTAGATGTCCTAAATGTCTCAGGTTAGAGTTTGGAAAAGTAGTTTGCCATTTGGTGTTAACCATGGACCTGTCTAACCTTTGTTATGTGAATTCATTACATGTGCTCCTATTTTTCCAAGTGTAAGTGTAACCAGTAAAACCAAGATCCTACAGCCCACTAGTTCCTATCAAATTATTGAAAATCCTAGCCTCTCTTTCATTAAAAGGAAACCTACTTCCTTTTTCTTCCCTTTGAAAAACTACATTACAATCCCCTAAGATGACCCAAGGTTTATCATATTGAGGAGCCATGTGACTGATGATACCCCATGATTCTACTTTCTGTGTTCTATTGGGGTTACCATTGAAACAGGCTAGGAGCCAGCAAGGTCTATTATTAGTAGCATGAATATTCACGTTTATATAATTGTAATCATAGTCTATTATATCAAGTTTCAAATTATTTTTCCAGAAAATGCAAAGACCTCCTGCCATACCTCTAGGAGGAACAATCCAGTAGTTAGTAACATTTAATTTTCTTAAATGTTTATGCATTTCAATGTTTGGCTGTTTTGTTTCAGATAATAACATAATGCCCGGGTTCTATTTGTTTAAAATTTCATTCAAACTATTCAAGGTTTCAGAGTTACCCAATCCCTAACAGTTCCAAGCTATGACATTTATAAACTGTCAGAAATATGATACTATTGGATAATCTAAAGTATGAAGAATTGGGTTTCCCTTAAGTTCTCTGGAAGATTTCATTTTATCTCTAGAGATAAACATTTTATTCCAACCGAAAGTATCATGCCATTTGCTCTATTGAAGTCCATGGGCCTAACTAACCTTGAAAATTGGCTTACAAGGTTAGGATTGCCCAAGGCTTATAAAGCCCAGGATCTTTAGTTCTACATCCAATGTGGGACTAATCTCAACATGCCCCTTCACGTGTAAGGCCAATCATTCGGCTTAACACGTGGATCTATATGCGAGTGACCAGTCATTCGGTCGGTGTACATGTGACCAGTCATTCGGCCTACACCCCACGTATATAGGCCTGAACCTGGCTCTGATACCATATTAAATTCTATGTAGGATCTAACAAGAAAGAGGAGAGAATAAACACGGAGTTGATAAAAGACTACATTGATAATAATTTGGTGTGTCTTACAAAGGTGATAACCAGTGCCTTTTATAGGCATCACAAACCTTAAGCCAATTTCCTAAAACTCAATGAATTCTATATAAGGATACTACTTCTAAGCTTAAATCTAAGACTAAACTAGGAAACTCATCATATAATATCAAACTAGGAAACTCATCATATAATGCTAAACTTCTAACAATGTGGGACCAATTTCAACACTTTCCCTAAAACAACATTGCATATTAAGTCTAAGTAAATCCTCAAGTTTTAGGCTTACCTCTGTTTCGCTTTCCTTTTCTTTTTCTTGTATTGTATTCTCTCTTGAGTTGATTTGCTTTATACACGGAACTTGGGGGTAATTCTTGAGAATAACAAGTGAGGTCTGTCCAACTTGAACTTTGTTTTTTTTTTTTTTCCAATTTGGAGGTGTTATATTTCTCCACCTGTTGAGAGAGTTGCCAAGGATTTTGAATAAATTCATAAGTGTACTTAAGGTTGCACCTGTTAGGGTAAAAAGACAGAAAAAAGAATTAATAGTAATCAGTTAGAATCAAAAAGAAAATTAGGATAAAAGAGTGTATTGCAGGCAAAAAAGCAAAAGAATATGGAAGAAGTTAAGGGGATTTAGATAAGCCTAATTCCGAGAAGATCTAGAACAAATATCAAAAAGGATTAGGGAAAATTCGAGTTGAAGTAAAAATTAATAACACAAAATACCAGAGTAAACAGTCACAACATTAAATTAAGCTAAGATTAAAAGTGAGAGAAAAGAAATTAAAAAGCGATCATCGCTAATCCTAAGTGGATAGAGTCTGCTTTTATACAAGGAGATGGATTTTAGATAGTCTCATATGACAATCCAACAAGAATCATTGATCTCAAAAAAATGTCTCAAGTCCCAACCCAACAAACTAAAAACAACAAGGGACGTAGAGAGCGTAGAGTTGCCTATTTACTGCAGCCGGATGTGGATGTGGCTTACTTTTTTTGACTCCTAAATTCACGATGGGGCACCAAGTCGAGAGACGTCAAAACAAAGGACGAACTTGATTCTTTTGACAAGATGTGGTGGGTGGGTGTCCAGGAAGGAACATTTAGTCTTCCTCCCAATTTCCCAAATTTGGAAAAATGTCAAAAAGATATTTCTACTTCTTCACAAGGAGGTATTATTGCAAGTAACTAGATGGTATTCAACAAAAACAAATTTGTCATTTTCCAAAGTTTAAGATGTCTATGACAGTCACTTGTGTGATTGCACTAACGCTGTGGACTTGATTCATCAGAATTAGGGTGGGCTTAGTACAAATAGATCTTCACAGTGGGCTCGTAACTCAACTTAGAGGAGTTGGCTGGATTAATAATAGGTGTACCGTCTTAATAAAGGGAAATTTAATGAAAGGTACAAACAATCGTGACCCATTTATCCTATAATCCAGTTAAAAAAACAATTAATCAAAGATATAAAAAGGTTATAAAAACACAAATTTATCCTCCATCAGCCATGCAGTATACGTCTTTAATACCTCCGATTACCTTACAGTTTCTAAACCCACCTGAAACTGAAAATCAAAAGCAAACATAAATTATGGAATTTAAAATAGAAAGGGAAAAGCAATCAAAACTGAAAAACTGAAAACAGATCAAAAAATCAAAATCGAAAGAAATCGAAAGGCAGCGAACACACATTCAAATCATCAAAAACAAGTAGATTTGAGCTAATATATACTAAAATCGAAGAAAATGGTTACAAAAAAAAATCGATGGAACAATAACAGAGACAGTAGTAGAAAAACAAAGTACTCCTGATTCTCCACCATGATCAAAGAAGAAGAAGAAAGCTGCTGATGTTGATTCTCCGCAACCATCAAAGAAGAAGAAGAAAGTTGCTGTTGTTTATTTTTCCACCACCATCAAAAAAGAAGAAAAATTCAACTGATACTCAAGTAACTCAACCAACATCAAGGAAACCTAGGGTTTCTGCAAAAAAAGGTATTGTTTCTAATCTCCATGTCTTGTAATGTTATTACTTCTACTTTTGTTGATTTTTGATACCAAATTCCTCATATGATCCTAAAATATATATCGATATGTACTTCTAAAACCCTTGATATATGTTGCTTAAACCCCAACGGGTTTCACAAGCAAGTCGTTTGGGTATGTAAAATGTCCATACGGGTGATCATCAGCCGTTTGGCTTCTACTTTTAACCCAGGCGGGTGATGATTAGCCTTCTGGATTTTTGGACGGGGAAACATCATCCGTTTAATTTGGACGGTTGAACATCACTTGTCTAGGCTAGACTGTCGTCTACTCCTTTAATCGAATGAGTCTTTGAAAGAACGAGGAGAAAGTGGGTCTTTCCCTTATTCATAGTGGCACCAAATTAGAGCTAATTTGGTGAACTCTTTCATTTTGAAAAAGGACACTCTACCATAACACTTGTTTTTACCAATCCTTCCCATTAACGGACCCAAATGGGCTTCAAAACTAAAATTGACCTGGGCTAAGGCATTAAAGGCAAATATTTTTTTTTGAAAATTTGAAATGTAGGTAGCGGACCCGAGGGCTTGACATGGGATTTAGCCCCGGTAATAGGTCCGTCAGTGACTCCTTTCGTCGTCTTTGATTACAGACACTCGGTTAGCTTATGAGCATCCAATAGAAACTCACTCGACCGAATTCCATCTTCACCGGAATGTGCATTACTGCACGTGTTCAAGACACTGTTCAATTTATCGGTTTCATCAACAACCTACATGAATTTAATACTTTTGTTATACCTTCGAATACAAATTTTGTATTTCTTCATTATCTCAATAACGATGTATTTGATTGTTGTAAGCATTTTTACCGATATGTGAAATTGGGAGCATTTGCTTTTGTTCTTTAAAAAAAAAAAACAATTAAATTAACATAATCAAATGCTGCAAAAAGGAAAACACAATCAAGTTGAACAGTATGTTGAACTAAAGATACTTAAGTATTGCTAAACATCAGACCGCATAGCGCAGTGGATTAGCGCGTTTGACTTCGGATCAAAAGGTCGTGGGTTCGACTCCCACTGTGGTCGATTTCATTTTTTTTATATGCATATCTCAGCGCTAGATAAATGCAGAATCCATGAGCAAGTCCCACTGTCCATGAACAAAATCCACAACTGCTGCATTTCTCATATGCTCGGGCCTTAAAATTTTGTTGCTAGGAGTCCTGTTTTGTTCTGCTCGTTTCATTTGTCCATTATAAAAATTGCACTTGGGATATATATTTTTTTTGAAGTTACAACTTTTATTTCCATTTGAGGCTACAACGTTTCATTTGAAGTCCTGTTTTTTTGCATCGCCCCTTGACAGCTAACACAACACATCTCCCTGCTGGACAGTTGACTATACTATACATTATTGTGTTATCGCCTTCAATATCCACCTACTATAATGCAACAACCAGTAAAAAACACCGGCCACACCATGAGTTAGCACGACCAAGTCTAATTGAAGCCATTTTTAAAACACTAACATAAGTTCGAAAAACACCGGCTAGTTAAACCCGAAATGATTCACAAGGTGACAGATTTATATATTGCCAACTACAGAATCTCAGTAATGTAAATACGAATTTAGGTAGTTTCATCGTATTGGCTTTGCTTTTTATATATGGCAAGTTGCTCTAGCCTTGCATTATAAGATATGGTGGCCGCTATTCCGGTGGCACTATTTAATCATCTTTCATGTTCTCATACCAACCAATTATTCTGGCAGTGTTCTCTTGACTAACGTTAAATTAATTGATGACACATTTTTACTATTTTGGTAGTGTTCTTTCGACTAACGTAAATGAGTAGTCAAACAATTGTAATTTATGCCAAGGAATCACCATTACCAAATTGATATGCGGATATGTCACTGAAGAAAAATAACGAGATACCAACAAAAAAAACCAAGCAATCCAAAAATTAAAGAAATAATATTCTAGATTATAATCCAACCATTTTGACCGATTTTATTTTCGACCCATGTTTCCATAACAAGAGAGTAATATACGTGAAAATAACGCTGTCACATGAATTTGGTGTTAATGATGAAGATGGTGTGTTAATGCATAAATTATAAAAGTAATACTTATTATTAGCAGCCAACTCGTTTTAGAAATATTCAAAGAGCATACCATTGACATCAAATGTAGACAAGTAGTAGCTATCACGTTTTACTTCGTCCATGCATTCTTCCTATAAAACAATAGAAGAAGAGGGAGCTTCATCTTCATCTTTATCTTCTTCGCATCTTCTGTCACTCAAAATTAAGCAATGGGACGACAATTATGTTTTGTCCCATTCGTATACGTTCTTATAATCACTTTGGCTTCTTCTTCTTCACTGATTTATGCTAAAGTTGTCGAGCACACTCTTCATGTAAGATTTCATCTGCTTAAACGCATAATTATTGTCGTGTTTCTTTTTAAATTTCATTAATCTGGCCATATTTTTGATTCGGAGTTTTCACACTTTTAATTTCAGGTGGGCAACATGACTGTCAGGCGAATGTGTCAAGAACGTGTTATAGTTGCAGCGAATGGTAGCCTTCCCGGTCCGACGATACTAGTAAATGAAGGTGATACTCTTATTGTTCATGTTCTGAACAAATCTCCCTACGATGTCACCATCCACTGGTACGTAAATTCAATAAAAAGAAACAGTGGTTTCGCCGTGGTTTGTTCAATCGCTTCGGCAGATAGATTCCGGTATTAAGGTGCCTTTGTGTGTATTATTGGTTTAGGCATGGAGTATTTCAGCTATTCAGTGGATGGGCAGATGGACCAGTTTATGCAACCCAATGTCCGATAAAACCAGGGAACAAGTATACCTACAAATTCAAAATCACTAAACAAGAAGGCACCCTGTGGTGGCACGCCCATGTATCGTATATGCGAGCCACCGTGTACGGTGCTCTCGTTATCCGTCCGAGGCAAGGGAGAAAGTACCCGTTCCCTAAACCATATAGAGAAGTCCCAATTATAATAGGTATGTTTCTATTTCTCTTCATTTTTCCGGTTCCGATTCACTGTCACAAATTTCAATAGACTAAATCCCCTTGCACTGTGAATTTTTCAGGTGAGTGGTGGAATGCCAACGTGATGGATGTAGAGCAAATAGGCATGACCACTGGTGGTGTTCCAAATATCTCCGATGCTTACTCAATCAACGGTCGCCTTGGCGATCTATACCCGTGTTCAAAAAAGCGTAAGTACAGAAAATTACTCCTCGATTTGATTATACATTTGCATTGAGTTAATCAGTTTGCTGTTTTTGCTTCGGCAATATGGCGCTATCCAACAGATACATATAAGTTGAAGGTGACACCGGGAAAAACTTATCTTCTTCGGATCGTCAATGCTGCACTCAATGCTCAACTCTTTTACAAGATCGCTAATCACAAATTTACGGTCGTTGCCGTTGATGCCAGTTACACCGAACCTTACCACACGGATGTAGTTGTAATATCTCCAGGCCAGACAGTCGATGTTTTATTAGAGACTAATCAGCCCATGGCAGATTATTACATGGCAGCTCGCCGATATGATAGCGCAGCAATAGCTGGTCCGTTCAACGACGACACAACAACCACAGGAATAGTCCACTACATAGGTGGTGCAACTAAAAATTCAACACCCAAAATGCCAATCCTACCTGCCTTGAACGACACTGCAACAGCTCACAAATTCTACACCAATCTGACTGGTTTAATGACCGGACGTTTCTTTGTTCCGGTACCACGTAAACCAGATGAGAAAATGTTCATAACCTTTGGACTGGGAATCAGCTTATGCGGAACACCAAATGGTTGTATTAATAGTCCATTTGGACCCATGATTACATTTTCTGCCAGTATGAATAATCACTCGTTCCAGCTCCCGACCAGTACGTCGATGTTGGAAGCGTTTTCTAAAGGCGTCAAAGGAGTTTACACAGAAGATTTTCCTGATCACCCACCACTGAAATTTGATTATACTAAGGCTAACTTGAGCAATTCCCTGTGGATGACCGAGAAAAGCACACGCGTTAAAAAGGTGAAGTTTAATTCGATAGTCGAGATCGTCCTTCAGAATACAGCTTTGCTTACTCCTGAGAATCACCCTATGCATCTTCATGGTTTCAATTTTCACGTCTTGGCTCAAGGGTTTGGGAATTACAATCGTAAGAGAGATAGGAAGAAATTCAACTTTGTTAACCCACAAGAAAGAAATACTATTGCTGTGCCCACCGCTGGATGGGCTGTTATCAGATTCCGAGCCAATAATCCAGGTAAAAAATACTCTCCGACATGCCATATGTTTTCTGAAATTTACATTGCCAGTAACTGATTAATTGCGCTATCTTTAGAAAAATTGATCTGAAACTGATGGTATTGTGTAGGTGTATGGATGATGCATTGTCACTTGGATGTTCATATGCCGCTGGGTCTTGCAATGGCATTCGTTGTCGAAAATGGACCAACGCCATCGACGAGACTCCCACCACCGCCTGCAGATCTTCCTCGCTGTTGATTTTATTTTTAATCGTCATTGTTGATTGATTGATTTATTTATTTTTTTATGTCAAATGGGTGTGAATCGTGTGATTTGTTTTAGGATTTGCTTTTATTGATCGAGTCTGTAACGTTGATTTATGTGGTACATAATATTTTTCAGCCATATTTTACCACGATCGTTACAAAAATTACCCAACACGTAGAGTACTTTTCTAATAGAATGTCAAAATCGCGTACTGAAATAAAATCAATATCAAAATACTAATTTATTTACTAGAAGGCCGCTGCCACGGTGGCATTACTGATCAAAAAGAAAGATATGACCAAGCACAAAAACGTAATACGAATGGTGTAACCTAAATTACATATAGAGTTACGCATTCCTGATGTTGGTATGCTATTATCTTGTTGTTAATGATATACCGAGCTCAATTGTGTGTATATTGAAGACCCATTACTTTACAACCTTAAATAAACAAAACTCCCTGATCAAAACCTCATTAAAATTCAAAAACTACAATCAAATTTAAGGCACATGATAATTCTTTCCTTGCGACATTTGATCAAACAGTAATTGAGCAATACTGTTTTTTTTTGTTTAGAACGAGACTTTGTAAATTATTGAGTTTCTACAACTCTAATTAGGAACTCAATTGAAATCGTAAAAATAGAAGAACCTGAATTAAGATTTGTGTTTTTGGCGGAACGAGATGGACCAACAATCTCAGCTACATCAATTCGCAGAAGACATGCAAAGAGGAATCAATTGAAGAAAAAAAAAAAAAAGAACCTGACTTCTTTTATAATTTCAAGCTAATTAAGTTTAGTGGATTTTTTTTAAATAAAGAAAGTGAATTTACCAACTACCCATATTTTTTTTTGTCGTTTTCTTCAAAATAGTCAGGTATAACTCTAACTTAGCCCACTAAATTTTTTGTTGGTTTTAATTGCTTAAAGTAAGTAAAAAGTTGGATTTTTTTTGCATTTTGAAGTACCCAAATTTGCATCTATAACCCATTCTACGACTGGGAACTCATGACCTCCTAGCCGTAACCTGTTTCTATGGCTGGGAACGCATGAACTCCCAGGCGTAAACCGAAATTTACAATCATGAACTCTTAGCCGTAAAAAATACCTACGGCCATGTCGACAATTGAAAAACCTAGCCGTAGGTTCATGAAAATATTGAATGCTATTTAAAGTTGTCCTCTATGCTAGGTAACCTGGCCTTAGTTAGGTTGTTATTATCTTATCTAGCCGTATGCTAATTTCAGGATCACCTACGACTGGCTTTAGAGGTATCGACCTAGCCGTAGTGGACCTTTACTAGATTACGGCTAGGTTACCTAGACATATGGTGATTCTAGAGTCACTTACGGATGGGTTTTAGAGTAATCGACCTAGCCGTAGGTATGCTTTTTGATGTTTTTTTCTTTTTACTAATGTTGTGTTATATTTTTATTTTATAGATCGAGCCTATACTTGAACCAATTAATGATACACCTTCACCTATTCACGTTTTGTCCGAGGATACAAGTGACCATTATGCCAATAACCTTGAATAGGAAGATAAAGAAGAAACAAATAAGTGAAATATAGAACAAGGGTTGAAAAAGATGTGAATTACAATCCAAAATAATCAAGTAAAACCCACCAACTTTCAAATGGTTTGCGAGTGTAGTCGGACGGATGTACAAGAGTAATTAAAGAAATAATTATAAGTATAAAGCAAAAACCTTGAGGAAGAAGAATACTTTTCATACAAATAAGAGTGATTTCTCTTTTAAGCTTCGATCTAAATTCAACAATGACAAGAAAATGTGGTTTATGAGTGTTGTTGTCTCAGACCATTATAACCACCCAATTCATGATAGTTTGATCAATCATCTTTATGCGACAAGACTCTCACCCAAAAAAGTGAAGCTAGTAGATGTCTTGAGTTAAAAACGCAATATACCTATTTATATCCTTAGTAACATCAAGGAATTAAACATAAATAACGTATCTTCCTTGGGTACCATCTTGCATGGCTTTCAATCTCGGTTTCCGGTGGAGCAACCGATAGACCAATATTTGTTTGGGCATTATCTTCTTGTTCTTCAATTTTTTCATCCTCTTTATTTTATGATTAATAAGTCACAATTTGATGTTCACTCTCCTTTTCTCTTGTTTCACCAATGACAAGTGTAAGTTTATTCCTTTGTTTTGCACCCAATGAAATCTTGTTACAAGGAGTTAGAGTTCGAAGATGTTTCGGTGTTACTTCACGCGATTTCTTCTTATTTTCTTTTAGTTGATTCCTAAAACATGTTAAGAACTATGTCCAATACATATAACAAAGCTTAAAAAATTTACAAACGAAGATTTGTTTTTTTTCTGCCATTCCAGAACCACTTACGATCGGCTTTTCAGCATAAAAACCTAGCCGTAAAAATTTCAGAACCATCTACAGTTAGTTTTGTACATAAACACCGTAAAACTAAACATATTGCTACTATTATCCCTATGGCTAAGAATCATTAGTTACGGCTAGGATATTCGTGAGAAAAATAACATTTTGAAAAACATAGTTACAGGTAGGAGTCCATCATTTCCTGGCAGTAAAATCAACATTTACTATTTTAGGACTAGGAGTTTATCAATTCCTAGTCATAAAAATCAATATTTATTGTTTTACGGTTAAGAGTTCATCGATTCTTAGCCGTAAAAAGGGTTTACGATTAGAAAATCTGACTCGACCTAACAGTAGAAGTTCCTAAAACTGAAAAACCAAATCTGAAATTGAACTGATCTAACCTTTTTAAACAATCAAAAGCAACAAAAAATAGTGGATTTGTCGATTCTTACATAATAGAAGTCATCGATAGAAAATGAACTGGTTGTTGAGTGATGGGATTTTAATTTACCATAGGTATACGACTATCGATGAGATATTTTATAAAAGGGATCGTTCAACTGGGGTTTCAAAATTGTAATTTCTAACTCTTATTTAATTAATGTCATAATACAAGAAGAATGATTTGTAACGAAGAAATTAAATAAATAAAATAACTATATGAACTAATCAACCAGGATGAGAAAAATCTAGGGCTTCAGATTCCACTATTTCTGATGTTTGTAAAATTAACAATCTATTATCTCAAACAATTACTCTTAAATTACTCAAAACATTTTCGAACCCAATCTCATGTTTTAAAAAATACAACGTTTAAAACTATTTATATAACTTTTGTCGTTACATAAAAATATAACCTCTTTCGTTTATAAAAGATCAACGGTTTTAGAACCATTCAGAACAATTAAAATAAAGCATTTTAGAAGAGAATTATTAGTCATGAATAACACAAATATTAGAATAGACATGTTAAAGAAACTAAATATTAAAATTATACATAAATATAGCTTTGTCCTACACCCTAGATAAGAATATTAGCTACTCATACAGGCAAAGATAAGAGAACATTGAAATTTATTAAAAAGGAAAAGCTTCCAATTTTTTCTTTAATTCTTTGTCGATTTAACGACAAAGCCCGAGAGTACTACAAAGAACGACTAACCTCTGCCGTCGCTGAAGCGTAAAAACTATTAAAAGAATTAAAGAATCAACGACGTTTTCTGTGAGCTTTCAACCTCATAACCGTCGCTGGTACTGTTCACCGAACCGTCGCAAAAGGTTTTGGAATTAAAGAAAATGTACGAAATTAAATGACAGTTCCGAACTGATCTTTCTTCCTCTTCTTCCTTTCTCCTCGGCTGCAACTCAGATGAATATTTTCTCGAACTAATTTTTTCTTTTCTTTGAATATGGCTTATGCCAGACTTCCCTATCTCTTCCCACATGACTCCTATATATACTAAACACCCAACAGCCCATTCTCATCAACAAATCTTCGAAAGATAACTCTCACAGATCTTATTTTTATTAAAAATATTCGTGATATATTTTTATTTTCTTGCGAATCTTCATCCTATGATGTTATTTCCTTATAAACTCGAGAATAATATGTTGTTTCCCTTGTGAATAATATTCTCTGATGTTATTTCCAAATCTAGCTTCCAAAACCAAACTCGTGTTTATCTTTTCCTTATTTAACGGCAAACAAGCAATTTTCTGTCGAGATCTTCGAGTCCCCAACCGAATACAAACTCTTATTTATTAAGACAAGAAAATATCATGTCTTAATATCCCAAAATCTTCTTCAAATCTCGCTAGTAAATCACGCTGTTAGCAAGTAACTTTTCCCGCCAATATTGATTCTTGAATTTGGGCATGGGTGCCTTTAACACTTGAGTGCCTTTAACACTTGAGGTGGGTGCCTTTATCAATTTCCTTGGGTGCTTTAATATTTTTTTAGCCCAATTTCTCCATAATTATTAATTCATAAAAATACCTTAAAACACAATAAAAATAATAATATTAGTATAAAAACGAAAGATAACAATATATAAATTGGGAACAAGTAAGATACATAAATTTTTCTATCATCGAGGTGTTTCAATTTCCTAATTGATCAATTCTTCATTTTGTTGGGGTTCATCATCATCATGTGATGGTGGATTATTTGCATGTAATGTTACATTCAAATTTTGATTTATATCTCTTCGATGGTTTTTCGTTTGCCATATCTTCTTTTATAGAGAGTTTAATCAAGAAACAATGAATAAACGTTTTACCGTTGATGAGTTCGTTTAAAGAAGATAAAAATAAAAGGGAAAAAAAAATTATAAGATTTAAAGAAAGAAATAGATAAATAATATAAATTTTTATTATTCGTCGATAATAATAAATTTAGATTTATAATTAATGTAGAAAGATAATATATTAAAATATAAATTAATAAATGAATAATTTAGAGGACATCTTAAACACATGCTAGACAATATAATTCGCCATTCAAGAAAAACCAGCTGCCCTAAAAACAGCTTTTTCCCTAAGAGTTCCCTCGGCCCCAAACACCCAAGAATGACTCTCAAAAGGGCACGGCCCCAACAATGACTCTTCAAATGGGCACGGACCCAGCACTGACTCTCAACAACTACACGATCTATGGGGCCACGATCATGACCGTTAGATTTAACTTCCGAATTAACAAAAAATCGAATTAAAAACTGAGACCCTAAAATCCCCAATGAACCTTAACCTCCTCCCTCTATCCCTAGTAGTTTCAGCAGCAGTTGAAGAAGCAGCCATGGGTGCAGGAAGAGGTGGTGGGCAAAAGAGAGGAAGAACACAAAGAAAACACTTTAAACAGACCAGAGAAAATGTATGGAAGAAAACTAGACCTGATTCTACTAACAATGATAATAGCAACAATGGTGAAACTCAACAACAAGGGTGGGAACCATTTGCTAATCAAAACTTAGCTTTTGAAGCTTATTACAAAGTAAGAAACAAACCCTTCTTTGTTTTTCTCTAATTCTTTATTATATAGATACATGGTTATAATTTTTGATTGGTTTATAGGAACAAGGAATAGTGAAGGAAGAGGAATGGAAAGTGTTTATGGATGTTCTTCATAAACCATTGCCAGCTGCTTTCAGAATCAATTCTAGGTATTTTTCATTTATTCTTCTTTGTATATTGATGTGGGGTTGATTTGATTTGTCAGTGTTTTCATGCAAATTCAAATTAGGGTAAATTTAGATTTTAGATGAGTTAGTAGCATGTAAGGTTTTAGGATGAATCTCGAACGACATTAGCTGTTAAACATGTGAAAGATTGATCTGCATACCATCTCAACTAAAACAACAACTTGAACATGGTCAGACCCTTTGCTCCTCAAAAGCATGCGAATTGTTAGCAGCAAATAACGTGTTGTGTGATTCTATCTCTTCTGTCCATTACACTGAAATTAGAGCAATAATAGTCATGTTTTGTCTCTTTGCTACATTGATAAAATTGAAAAGCTTTAGAATTTCATTTATATATATCTGTATGAAGCGCCGCCACATGTAAGTTTGATGAATAAAACTTGCCTGAGTAGGAATGGTTGAAGAATTAAGTATCTTCGGTTCGTTAGGATCTGCTACACTTGTTTCACTTCTGCTGTTTTCTTTATTATGTTTCCTGTTTTCTCATTCTTCTTTAGCTGTTCAAGAGCTTCATGTTTATGAATTTTCATCTCTTCGTCCTCTTCCATGCGAATAATTTCATTTTCTTGTTCCTTCTTCTGATTATAGACCTCCATAAATGAAGATACTCTTCCTTTTGTTTCTTAACAATCTCTGCATAAGTCCTTTTCTGTTCCTCACTTATTTTCTTCCATTTCTGTCTTGCAATCTTCGATTTCTAGAAAACATTAATTGAGCCAAACACGTAATAAGAATATGACAGTTGAAGACAATCAGGGGGCTAATCCATTACATCTACAACATTCTTGTTATCTTAATGTATTAGATAAAAAATAGAATTGGATTCTATGTATTCAACTTCTATTTCTGTGTTTACCAAGATTGAAACTTTGACGCTTTTTGTGTGTTGCTAAATTTGTTTTCTGATGTTTGAAATTTCGTAGTGGACAATTTTATGAGGATATTCGTTCGCAATTAGAGAATGACTTTATGAAAACTCTTGAATTCGAGGTGTGTACGTTTACTTTATATAAAACTAAATGCATGTACTGCAGTTTTGGATTGATGCTCGATATGATTTTCTTCTTCTTGGCAGGTGGCTGATGGTGATGAAGGGATACCTGTCAGACCATTACCTTGGTATCCGAATAATATGGCTTGGCATTCAAATTTTTCAAGAATGCAGCTACGCAAGAATCAAACTCTCGAGAGGTAAACCATGATGTCCAATACTTCGGCGATACTTCTCAAAATGCTTTGGTCTGGAAGTTTTCAATTGAGATTAGTGTCCCTTGTTCAGTATTCTGTAATTATTACTTTGAGCTACATAATTAACAGCTGATTATGTCAGGTTTCATCATTTCTTGAAGCAAGCAAATGATATTGGAAACATAACACGACAAGAGGCTGTTAGCATGGTGAGCAAAACTTTCCAATTTCATTAGCTGATGAAGTACTCTATTCCTGCTACTGAATATTATTCAGGCTCCATAGAAAGTAATTAGTCTATATGTGGTCATTGGTTTGCTGCTCTTTCTATTTGTTATTTGTACCACTGAACGGTTACTTGCTAACAAGGTAATTTCTGGTGAGACAGGTACCCCCACTATTCCTGGATGTACGCCCTGAACATTTCGTACTTGATAGTAAGTTACTTTTATGTCCACACTCTTGGTTCAAATGAGTTATTTTATAGGCATTCCTGGCTTTGCTTTATATGTATATAAACCAAAATAGCAATTTTAGCAACACATTCTCTTAAAAACCATCCATACCTTGTTGCTGAAAGCATGTCAGACCAAAAAGAGTCACGTCGTTCCCAGATATTTGTTGTTAACTTGTCGATGCCAATTTGTTTCTTATGAGTTTTTGAAGATTCTGACTTGGATTGACTGTTTGCTTTTACAATATCAGTGTGTGCAGCTCCTGGATCGAAAACGTTCCAATTGCTTGAGATAATACATCAATCATCTGACTCAGGGTCATTACCTACTGGACTGGTCATACTCTTTTCTCATTTAGCTCTCTCTTTTATTTCTTATTCATGTTTTTGATGTGTGTGTGCTGAATCTGGATAGATTTTTAGCAACCACCTATTGCAATTTCTAATTATACTTACTTCGCTGCTCTGATATGGGGTTTATGGCTTCTTGCTATTTTGGTTTTGTTTAGGTTATCGCTAATGATGTGGATGCCCAAAGGTGTAACCTTCTCATCCACCAGACCAAAAGAATGTGTTGTGCCAACTTGATAGTTACCAACCATGAGGCTCAGCACTTTCCAAGCTGCAATTTAAGCAAAAATGGCTTAGATACATCTGGACTTGGAAATGCAGATATTAGTCAATTCTTGTTTGATAGGGTCTTATGTGATGTTCCATGCAGTGGAGATGGAACTCTCCGCAAGGCTCCTGACATTTGGAGGAAGTGGTTGTTACTTACTCGCATCTTGTATTTTCTCTTTTCCTTTAAGTATTATTACCCTGTGTTTTTTTTTTATTGAGATAAGTTTCCATTTTTATCCAGGAGTGGAGGTATGGGCAATGGAGTGCATCGCCTTCAAGTGCAGATTGCTATGCGTGGTATGGTTCTTTTAAACAACACTGGGGAACTGAAATTTATTCGCTTCTTTACAACCTTATTAGTTGTTTTTTTCTTTTATCTTTTTGAAAATCTGGAACGCATCCAACCAAAACTGACAAGGGAACTTTATAAGGTAATATGTCCCATTCATAGGTTACTGCTTTATCAGTGATTGGGTGTTTCGCATACTTAGCTCCCGACAGATTTTTGTCTTCAATAAGAATTGTACCATAATCATAAGTTTCATATCAAAGTGAATCACCGCTATTCCAATTTCATCAGACTCACTTATGATCACATCGTGTTAAAACTATAAACACAACCAGATGCTTGTGCTGATGTGCATGTTTGCTCTACATCAAATCATATTCGTATATGCTCCCTACAGTCATATATGTTGAATCTGAAAGTGTACTCTTTCCATAATCCCCACCCTTATTCATGTAGTTCATTGCAGGTATTGCCTTGCTTAAAGTGGGCGGAAGAATGGTTTACTCCACCTGTTCAATGAATCCCGTCGAGAATGAAGCTGTGGTTGCCGAGGTAATGACGAAGCTATTTATAAGGAAATTACATATGCTAGAGGCGTTTTTTTTTCCTGCTACCCTAAGCTCATTTTTCTCTTCATGCATCCTAATCTCCATCTATTTTTCTTCAGATTCTGAGGAGATGTGGGGGATCTGTTGAACTTCTTGATGTTTCTACTGAGCTCCCTCAATTGGTCCGTCGCCCGGGAATTAAGAGTTGGAAGGTTGATTTTCTGATATCGATGATTGTTATTCATGTACTCTTTTAGATAGAGATTCCTGGATAATTGATGTAGCTATATAACTGATACTACTATGTATGAGGCATTTAACATCATTTAAGACATTTGTATGGCAGGTCCGTGATAAGGGTGTATGGTTAGCTTCTTACAAAGATGTGTCTAAGTACCGTAGAACTGCCATTGTGCCAAGCATGTTTCCTTCTGGTCAAAGCTTCGATGCCGAAACAGTGGTTCCTTCAGGTTTAGATGAAAATGTGGTTCCTTCTGGCAATGACAATGACAATGAGATGGAGAATGTGACCAATGTGGAGGAGATACGTGATAGTGGCTGTAATGTAGATTCTGATCATGTCACCGAGCAGTCCGGGATCCTTGTGAGTCCAACTGATGCTTTAGAGATGGAAGTTTCAGATCTCCCTCTAGAACATTGCATGAGGATAGTGCCCCATGATCAGAACACTGGAGCTTTTTTCATTGCCATTCTTCAGAAAGTGTCCCCTCTTCCTGGTAAGCTCTTCATTGTGTTGGTCATTATAATATGAGATACAAATTCCATAGACTTCGTAAACTAGAGGGACATTGTATGTCAACATCCTCTAAGTGTGTTAATTGTGTATTTTCCTTGCGATGCACTAGCATCACATATATATTAGTATACGTTTACTTTTAACTGCAGTATAAATTTGATCTATTCATTACGTTTGATCCCATTTTGTATTCTGCAGCGGTTTCAAGCTCCACCAAGCCGAAGGAAAGTTCAACAAATGGAAATCACAAGTTACCCTTGAAGCTATCAGATGAGATACTCGGAGAAACTAATAGCTCAGAGGTATCATTAGACGAAGCAAAACAACCACCAATTGTATCAGATGTGGCTTCTGGTGCTGAATCATCAGATGAAAAAGCAGAGGTTGGTGCTTCAGGACTTGATTCTCATGGGGTGGTCGAAGAAGAAAATGAGAAAGAACACACACATAATGTGAATGGAGAGACTGACACTAAGAAAGCTGGAGGTAACCGGAGGTTGCAAAATCAAGGCAAGTGGAGAGGCGTTGATCCAGTTGTTTTTTTCCGAGAGGACACTGTTCTTAGTAGTATTAGGGATTTTTATGGAATCAGTGATTCATTCCCATTGAGTGATCACCTTGTGACACGGAACACTGATTTCCAGAGTTGTAAGAGAATTTACTACATCTCAAAGTCAGTTCAGGATGTTGTGAAGTTGAATTTTCAAGTTGGGCAACAACTGAAGATAATATCTATTGGTCTAAAGGCCTTTGTAAGTATACTCCTTGTTGTTCATGAAGTCTTTTGAGTAAGCAGATGCAATAACTACTTTAAGATGAAGCATAATCATTTATATTTTTCTTTATTGTTTCAGGAGCGACAAACGGTAAAAGAAGATAGTGCTTCAGAATGTATGTACCGTATATCATCAGAAGGATTACCATTACTTCTTCCTTACATCAGCAAGCAAATCCTACGTGCATCCTTGGCGGACTTCAAGCACCTCTTGCAGTATAGGTCCATCAAATTTGCAGATTTTGTCGATCCTCAATTTCGGGAGAAGGCATCATCACAGATAAAGTTAGGGTGTTGTATTGTTGTGCTGCAAACAGGTATGTAGACATCTTTGATACTATTGCTGACTTGCTGTACTCCTAGTTTACCTAAATTAGAATTGTAATGCTCTTCATGGCTGTGCAGAAGATCAACCTACTTCAAAACCTATGGATGCCTCGACAATAGCTATTGGATGTTGGAGAGGGAAGTCCAGTGTAAGTGTAATGGTTCCAGAAACAGACTGTCAAGAACTGCTCGAGCGACTTTCTGCACGCTTGGGCTTCGAGATGGTTCTGTTGAAAGAAAAACCGACAGTTAGAAGAGGCAAGAAAGATGACGCTGAAGAGAAGCTAGAGAAAGAACCAGTAGAAGAAGCTATAGTTGGTTGAGTTACTAATCCTTTATCCAGAAAATTTTAGTGAATTTTGTTACTAAATAGTTCCATCGTGATTAAGATGGTACTTGCTGGCCTCATTTATAACAGTGCATTTTTGTATAACCAGTCAGTCATTGCCGAACAGAAGTTCAAACTAACTTTATGGGGAGTGGAAATCTTTCGTGATTCAGGTAAAACATATTGGATTCAAAATATGCAATTAGAAATCCATTGTAAACATTGGTGTTTTTACAGCTTGCTAGGTTTATAATTTTCTCGGCTCGCATGGCCGGTTACTTTGAAGGAACAGTTAATCAACCCATACCCGTCCAATAGTCAGGTTTTTAACATCGGGCTCGGATTTTACCGGGGCAAGTTCCAGTCAGTGGTATGATCACCCAAATAGTTCTATCTTGTGATACTTGTACCCCATTTTTCACATCTTAATGGTTTCACATGAGCCCCGGCCGGTGTGACGCAATTAAAACGAACTCAGATGAAAAGGCGGAATCTGATAAATAATTTTCACAAGAGAAATAAATGCGGGGATATTATTAGTAAGAAAATTCAATAGAAGAAGAAAAACACAATGACAAAAATTGAATCATTTAGATGATTTTTTTTTGTTTTTGTTTTTGATTTTTGTTGAAATGGGGAGCTATAAAATGTTCATGTGTTTCAGTAGAAAATTTAAGGCGCATGAAACTCAAACACCACCAGAAATGAAAGTTGTGTTTGGTAAATTTACAGAGTCAGGTTCATTAATGACATCCCATCAACTGCATCAATTCCTGGTTCAATTTCAAGGCGAAAAAGAGGCAACCGTACGTGGTGCCGAGAGGATTATAGAACAGATCATGCATAGACGCCACCATATTTCTAGATATACCAGGCACGCTCTTACTTTTGATGATTTTCTCCAATTCCTTTTTTCGGAAGATCTTAATCCAGCTCTCAAATCCCAGGTAACAAAAATGATTTATGTTTTTCTTGATTGCCATTGCTAAAGTTATGATGAATATAGATTTGATTTGTTGACAATTCGCACCGCAAGCATCTTCATGGCCCCTTTGCAAGCATCATTATTGCCGTAGTAACATGTGCATGCCCACTATATTCCGATCGAGGCGACTTATAACACCGGGCGGCATGGTTCCCAGCATAATATAACCACATTCCGCCTAGCATGTTTGCGATTTTACCAGTGAAAATGCTTGGTGTTTGACTATATGTATGTGAATTTTGATATTACAGGTGCACCAGGATATGACTGCTCCATTGTCGCATTATTTCATATACACAGGCCATAATTCTTACTTAACTGGGAATCAACTTAGTAGTGATTGTAGTGATATCCCAATCATAAAGGCTTTGCAGAAAGGTGTAAGAGTTATCGAGCTTGATATATGGCCGAATTCCTCTAAAGACGATGTAAATGTTCTTCATGGAAGGTATATAAGCTCTTTCCCAATATGAACGGAAATTAGTAGAGCTTTAATTTTTCAAAGTAATCAAATTGTCTGCATTACAATAGGACATTGACAACTCCAGTGTCGCTCATCAAATGCTTGCGGTCTATCAAGGAGTATGCTTTTATGGCTTCTCCTTACCCTGTGGTGATAACTTTAGAAGACCATCTTACTCCGGATCTTCAGGCTAAAGTAGCTCAGGTGACTTACTTTTCAGTATCTCGCGTATTCTTATAATCGTTCATCTTATATGCGATCTTTTCTGTAACTCGGTTCATTTTTCTGCCTCTAGATGGTCACTGAAACATTTGGAGAAATGCTATTTTTCCCTGAATCAGAACACTCAGAGGCATTTCCATCTCCGGAAGCATTGAAGTATCGCGTTATGCTTTCAACTAAACCACCGAAAGAATACCTCGATAGTACTAAGAGTTTTAAGGACAAGGGAAAGGAGTCATCTGAAGATGAGACATGGGGAAGAGAAATCCCAGACCTTAGGGAGGACCTTGAGGCTTATGAAAAGGTGAGTTGAGTAATGAATTATGTTTATACCTCAACATTTTATTAGTTAAGTTCTTATATTCACATTTTTGCTCTTCTACGTGGTAGAGGAATAGCGTTTGCAGTGACAAAAATCCGGATGACGACGGCGACACCAGTGATTATGATATCCGTAGATCACAACAGTTAGGACCAACAGAATATAAGCGTTTAATTGCAATTCATGCTAAAAAACGTAAAGGCGGGTTGAAAGAGTCGCTGAAGGTTAATCCTGCTAAGGTCGGACGCCTTAGTCTGAGTGAACAAGCGTTTGAAAAGGCTACAATATCAAATGGAACAGACATTGTTAGGTACTTATATGATCATATCTCCATTCAAATTAACAATCTCTTGTTCATTACAGACAAATTCGTGTGCGCGCTTTTGCTATTGCATTTTCACTGTCAATTCACCTCTCCCAATTTCATATTTTGTTAGATTTACCCAAAAGAATCTACTGAGGGTATATCCAAAAGGCACACGAGTTAACTCCTCCAACTACAAACCATTACTTGCGTGGATGCACGGAGCTCAAATGGTTGCGTTCAATATGCAGGTTCGGTTCTACATTGTGGCATGAAATTTTCAGTGCTTTCTGTATACCAGCCAGTGACTGAGTTGCGTGGATGTCATTGAACGAAGGCGCACGCCTGTTAGTATTTTTAGTGCTTAAACTATGGGTTCTTTTATATCAGGGATATGGTAGAGCATTGTGGTTGATGCAGGGTATGTTCAAATCCAATGGAGGGTGTGGGTATGTCAGAAAACCTGATTTCCTAACAGGCGAGTGTAATCAGGTCTTCGATCCCAAAGCGAGATTACCCGTGAAGACAACATTAAAGGTATGCATTTGATTGAAGTAAGTAAGCGCACAGTTAGTCTCTTCTCAATTCTCCTTGAATTCTCTTAAGCAGGTAGATGTATACATGGGGGATGGATGGCGTTTAGATTTCGATAAAACACACTTCGATTCGTACTCTCCGCCAGATTTCTACGCGAAGGTATGCATATAATCTGGTTCAACATTTGGTTCCAAAATTTATGTTTCCTAATTTGTTCTACGCAATTTGTTGCGCAGGTTGGGATAGCAGGAGTTCCAGCTGATAGTATGATGAAGAAAACCGAGATAATGGATGATAACTGGACACCGGTCTGGGACACGGAATTTTGGTTTCCGCTGACTGTTCCTGAACTGGCATTATTAAGGATAGAAGTACACGAGTATGACAGATCAGAGAAAGATGATTTTGGTGGGCAAAATTGTTTACCTGTATCAGAGCTGAGGTGTGGGATTCGGACAGTCCCGTTGTTCGACAGAAAAGGAGAAAAATTCAAGTCCGTAAAGCTTCTTATGCAGTTTCAGTTTGTTTGATCTTTCTATGGTTACCAATGTTCTGAATTGTTAATTGATCCTTTTCTGATTGCAACCTTATACCTTATAAATTGACTCTGTAAAGCAAAAAAAAACTAGCGGTAATATTACAATGATCTGGTTAAGATAAATTGACTCAAAACCACTAGCAATCCATTAATGCTCGACTTTAATGGATTACAAATTACTGTGTTCCATGGTCTAGTACAGTCGATAACACACCCCCTTTCGCCCATAGTGCGGGCGAGAGGTAGGGGGATCCATTCCCACTAGGGAAGGTTGGATCCCATATTTTCTCCATTCTCCGAATGAGATGGGAATTATGTTACTGGGATGGCGATTGGATCAGCAATGGGGCTGGGTTTGCTCGGGAGTGAGCCTAGTTGTGCTGAATCAAAAAAAGTTTACTGCAACCTTGCTCTAGTCATAGCACACCTACATTATACACATAAAACGAAAAACAAAACTTTAACGTTATGTTTGCTTACATTTGACTCGCGATTTGGATGGACTCGCCCGCTCCAAATTGGGAGTTTTGCATGATCCTTGCGTATGCTTGGATTATGCGGTCACTGAACAACCATTTTTTTATATATTTTTCATTCATGAAACATTACATAGAAGTAAAAATGATGGACAATAGATATATATTGATCAACCTGAAACCGAAAATCTGATAAGATTGAGATCAAGTTCCATCTTATTATTTTCTTCCTCTACAAACTCAACTTTCTCTTTCAATTGAGTGCACATCATCTTAATCAAGTCTGCTTGAACTTCCAGTTCCAAGATTTTGTCTTTAATCCTTCAATTACATCTTATGCTCTTTCATTCCCACACGTGATATCCTCAATTTTGATATTGATTTGGGCACACTTGTTTTTGCCCAACTCACTTTTCCTCTTGTAAATAATTGGTTCATCTTTTTCTAAAATTTCTCTATTCTTAAAATCCTCAAGCTTTTTCTTAGCTTTATTACACTCAACCTCCAGAACGTAACTTTATACGGTTCCTTAACTCAAAAATATGTACCTTTGTTTCTACTTTAAAGTATCACTTTGACAATACAATATCTTACAACAAAGACACATAAAAAAACTGCTGAAGCAACATAACATATAATATCATTTGATTCTAAGGATCAGAACCTAACATGCTGGTTACTAAAAGAACATATACTAGTTGTAGAATATTGTTTAAACCTATAGTTCTGATACCAATCTTAGCATATTAACAACTAAACATGATTTTTTTAAGCTAAGCATGATTCATACATAACTTTATGTGTTCAGAAACATTCAATTTATGTTGATAATTATTTTATGTTTAGGATCTTAAATTCTTTAACTAGATAGTTCATTCATATAAAATGTAGTTAGCCACATACCTTAGATTATTTGAACAATATATCTTGTAGAAACAGGGTATTTTTCAGTTCGATAAACATCCAATTCTATCTACTTATGTCATTCAATCATAATTTTTTTTTTTTAATTCAAACAAGAAGCTAGAATGGAGTCCATCTCATGCTTCTTGAAGAACAACCTTACAACAACACATGTAAACCAGTATACCACCTGTGATAGTTAAAAAGATATTAGTCCCCTAAGTACCCTTCAACCACAACAAAAGCTTTCATATATAATCTGAACCTTAAATTTTCAGATTAGAATTATACTAATCCAACTTAATTAAATCACAATATAATTTGTTGTTAAACAAAAATAAAGCTAACGTACATATCTTAGTGGTGACAATAGTTTCAGTATAAAATGTGCATATCTACAGGTATATTACATATCCTCGTACATATCCTTTCATGTTTCGAGAAAAGAAAAAGAAAGGTTTTCCGGTGTCAATAGCCAAGAAATTGAAATTTAAGCTTCTTTACAAATTGAGTCGTTGTAGTATAGTGGTAAGTATTCCCGCCTGTCACGCGGGTGACCCGGGTTCGATCCCCGGCAACGGCGTTTTTTCTCATTTTCATTTTTTTTGGTTGAACGTTGAGTCCGACTCACTCGGTAGGTTCTATGTGCACAATGTGTTGACTCGCCCGTTCCAAGTTGGGAGCTGATTTGCATGATCCGAGCGTAGGCTTGGGTTATGTGGTAGAGTGGAGGGTACTGCGTCAGGCTGGTTTCACAGAGCAGCGATTACCTCCCTCTCTTGAGGGTGGAAGGATAACTAGTTGATGTATTCTGGTTCCAACTCAGCCTGGTGAGCTGACTCAGTTGAGCAACCACCTTTTTTTATATAATTTTAATGAAAAAACAAATACTATTTTACTGCATAAATAAAATTGATAGACACTACTGGATGCATACATATTCAACTTGAGACTAAAAATCTGATGAGATTAAGATCAAATTCCATCCTATTATTTTCTTCCTCTAGACACTGAACCTTGTCTTTCAATTGAGTGCATCTCATCTTAATCAAGTCTGCTTGCACTTCCAATTCCAAACATTTTGTCTTTAATCCTTCTATTTCCTTGTCTGCTCTTTCTTTCCACACTTGATATCCTCAATATTTTCATATTGATTTTAGCACATTTCTCTTTGCTAAGCTCACTTTTCCCCTTGTAAACAATTGTTTTTGGTTCATCATTTTTTGAAATTCCTCCATTCTTGAAATCCTCAAGCCTTTTCTTAGCTTCATCACACTCGGCTGCATTAGCTTCAAGTTGTTTTTTCAGCTCAATATTTTGGTGTTTTAGTACCAAACAACATAGTTTCCAATGTTGAGTTTCTTCTTCTTTTGCTAGTCTACTGCTTCCACCCATTGTACTTATACTTACTCAGAGATTTGGTTCCAACAAGGCTTTACAGAATCAGAGATTTATAAAGAAATGCAAAAGAAAACTAAACACTTGGGTATAGCTACGGTGACACATGGAAGATCATGCCAAGATGGTGTTTCCTTCTTGCTAACACTTGTTAGGATGACAAAGCACATGGGTAAATTGGTGACAGAAGCCTATGGCTAAGGGGTAGATTCATTCCCTACCAGCATCCATGTTAGACCTTGGTCAGATGTAGTAATTTGGTCCCCAAATAAGCATAAAGTGGTCCTCCTAATAGCAGCCACCTAGAAGTACCATTTCAAGAAAATATGAAACTACAAAACAGACCATGACTCAGCTCTCACCATTTCCCACTGTGTTTTCCATTCTTAATACATAATAAATCAATCTATCCCTCTGTAACTTTAACATACAATCAAAAATATACAAGAATAAGCAAAGAGAAGAAAAAAAGAGAGACAAAATAACAACCAGTTCAATCCTAACACCAGATATGTTGTACCTGAAACCAAAAATTTGATCAGATTAAGATCAAGATGAACAGCACATACTGCTCTTAGTGGGGATTACTTGTGCAGGGCCAGGGACAATGATGTTTTTTCCAGTCAAGGATGCTTGGCTTCCATTGCTTTGATCTTCATCTGCAACAAGCGTTTTCTTGTTAACAATATTGAAGATCTCAGTCAAAACGGTTGAGAAGGCAGTCTCAACGTTAGATCCTTCAAGTGCTGATGTCTCTAAGAAGAAAAGTCCTTCCTTTTGAGCGAATTCCTTGGCATCCTCGGTGGGGACAGCACGCTGGCTTTCAAGATCACACTTATTCCCTATAAGTATGATTACAATGTTCTTGTCTGCATGTCCTCGTAGTTCTTCTAACCACCTAGGGATATGATCAAAGCTTTGGCGTTTAGTTATGTCATAGACCAACATAGCACCTACGGCTCCTCTGTAGTATGCGCTTGTGACTGCTCTGTATCTGTTCCTCAAGCAGAAATATCACAAAGTAAAACATTAGAGGATGACAATCTTACAGAAAGAACATAATCTATTTTCTGCAGTTCCCACCCCTTCAGTTTCGAACATAAATTGCACAATATATTATATGAAACAGATTATACCTACTTTGATTAATAAGCAATAATCGATTAAGAAGTTCAGTATGAACTGCAACATTTTAGGCTGTTAGATAGTGGAAAATGTATGGACTGCTGGGAATATCATGCAAAAAACCCTCATCACTACCCTTTGTCCCAAACTAGTAGGTATTCCGTATTCCTTGTGTTCGAATATCCAAATATTTCATGCTCATTTATACAGCCTGTTAAGCATAACTGAAATCTCGCCTAATTTCTTATAAGGTGATAAAATCTCAATGCAGTACCTTTTGTCCCTCTTGAGACCACACTGTTTGTCCTGGAGTTTAGCCTTTCACAAATGCAAGTCGCTAGTAACTATGGTCCTTAAATACAACCTAGTATCGGTGTAAACTGCAAAGCACCAGCTAGTGAGCAATTCAGGGACTACTGAGGAATGAATGCATGACTAAGTATCAACATTACCCTTTGTCCCAAAGTAGTAGCTAATCTTTGTGTTAGAATATTCTTAGTTCATATCTACGATATACACCATATCAAAGGCTAGTACATTCCAAGTGTAAAATGGATGAATCTCCAACACATTAAGCCTGTTATGCACAAGGACATCTTGCCTAATTCTTCAGAACCTAACAATCAATGCAGTATTCCAGTACCCTTTGTCCCTGTCGAGACCACATTGATGTTCTTGGGTTTTAACCTCAATGCAAGCCACTAGTATGCAGTCTCTAATGGTCCTTGGTGAGTATAACCTCATTTAAGACGGAAACAACTTTCATTTCTTAAGAATTCTAGGAAACTAAATTCATACATGATAAATCTTAAGAATTTAAACATAGCTAAATTCAGTCATTTTCATAAATCCACAATCAGATGGAACCAACAAAAGGAGATACGAAGTCTAGTTACACACTTCTGACAGAATCCCAAACACACATCACTTGATTGATTCCGGAATAGAAAACCAAACATCGCACAGGTAATTCTACAGAGCATGACAGCCCTTACATTGCAAATGTACCCAACAGTAATCACCGACATTATCACAAAAACGAAAAAAAAAAACATAACCTAGCACATAACTCTACATAATCATTCCAAGGAATTCAAATAAGCTACTCTCAATTATACAAACAAACCCAAGTAAGAATTCTTCACTATATCACCACCATAAACTCATTAACCAAATTGCCTACTCCTAATATCATAAACCAACATTTATTTTGTCAAATAAACAAACCCCCACAATCAATTAAGTCCTAGAAAAGATTCTAAAATAGTAAAGAACCGATTTTGTAACCTAAGATCTTTACTTAAAAACTCAAGATCCAGTGGTGGTCCAATAAAAATAAACCTAGTTTTTATCCCAAAGCAGAAAGAGTGATAAAAGAGAGTGTTTAAAATTACCTTTCTTGACCAGCAGTATCCCAGATCTGAGCTTTAACACTTTTATGTTGAATAACAAGTGTTCTAGTTTGGAATTCAACACCAATAGTTGCTTTAGAATCTAAACTGAATTCATTCCTTGCAAATCTTGAGAGTATCTGTGATTTCCCAACCGCTGAATCTCCTATTAATACTATTTTGAATACATAGTCTATTTTCTGATCCATTATTAGTATTTCACTCTCTCTCTCTTTGTTTTCTCTCTGTAGAATTATTGAGTTTCTTCAAAAAGAGAGAAAAAGAGAAGAAGAAGAAAAGAGAGAAATGATGAAGACTAACTAGTAGAAGAAAAGAGTAAAGTGAAAAGTAAAAGAAAAGAGGGAGGAAGAAAGAAAGAAAATATCATTACTGCGGTCATTATATCTACTGACTACCTAACTGATAAGGGGTTAATGCTCAAAAGATGTGGGTTTATTTAGGCTTGAGAGTGTTTAGAATCTTTAAATACATACTAATAAATTACTTTTTAATTTAATTATATTGAAAAATTAAAAGTTAATTTGGTGATATAATTTCAGAATGACTAATGATAATAAAAAAAATTAACACTTTGTGAAGTAAAATATTTTTATTTCTGATTTTTTGATTCACATTTGTTTCTTCTGCATCTGGAATCTAAAAATATGTAAATATATCAGACACTTGGTGGTTGTACCTATAAGGTGTAAACATTAGTTGTCCTTCTATTTCTTTTGTTTGTCTGATAAGGTAACCTTTATCTTAGTATAGTATGTTGTTAGTCATTGTTGGTCTTACAGGTTTCCATAAATACTTGTGTCCTGTCTTTGTAATAATTAACAAACTCAATACAATTCATTTACATTTTCTCTGTTACTCATCTTATATGGTATCAAACTAGGTTAGGATCTTCATTTTCTTCAAAATATTGCAGATTTCAACATCATTTTCTTATCAATCTTATATCTTAGGTTCAATTATTTGAGAACTATTACAAATCTTAGATTCTTTGTAGACATTTCACAAAATCTCATCTACCCTGATCATGTTCTTGAATTTTCATCAATAATTATTGTTTCTTGAAATCATAATCTTGATTTCATCAAGTTCATTACGTTTATTTCAATTTCGTCACTATTTTCAAACTTATGATCTGTGAATTTCTTGACAACACAATGCCTCCAAAATCAACAACACGTAATGTTCAACAATCTTCTGCTACTGATCTTGAGTTTGATCAAGATCAGTACATCTTTCGATTACCTTTTATTAATATCGTAAAATTTATTTCTTTAAAACTTGATTCTACCAACTATCTACTCTGGAAGGCTCATTTTTAATCTATATTGATCTCTGTAGATTTGTTCCATTATGTTGATGGAACAATTCAAGAACCTCGTCGTTCTATAGTAGTTGATGAAAATCCAACATTGAATCCATCTTGGACTTATTAGCGCAAAGTAGATCGATTTGTAGCTAGTTGTCTCAAAGTTACATTTACACAAGTTGTATCAGGTGATGTCCTTGGATTTACTTCTGCTCATGAGATCTGGAAATTTCTTGAAGTCACTTTTACTACTCAATTTAATGCTAGAAAATCTATGTTACGTACTCAATTGCAATCAATTAAAAGAGGAAATCAGTATGTGGAGGATTATCTACAATAGATCAAGAATATTACTGACAATTTAGCTGCTATAAATGAACGTGTTAGTAATTGTGATATTATTATGCATATCTTGAATGGTCTTGGTCATGATTATAATAATTTTGTAATATCTGCTCAAACAAGGGAAGTACCATTTACTTTTGATGAAATCAAAGCTAGATTGATCAATCACCAACAATGGCTTAAAGAAAAAGATTCTCATATGAGAGGAATTCTTGATTCTCAAAATGCAATTGCTATGTATGGTAAAAATATAAACTATGGTGGTAATGGTTCTAAGAAGTATCCAAAGACAAACTGGTCATTTCAAGAATAATACACATAATCAAGGATCTTCTAGTCATGGAGGTGGATCTAGAGCATCTTCTAGTGGTGGAACTATTGATTGGTCTAAGATGGAGTGTCATATTTGTAGAAGACAATGTCACTCTGCTAGCAGATGTTACTTCTGATTACACTTTGGACTTAATGAAATCATAGCTTTCAACAAATGTGAATTCTTCTCCTTTTTCCTGATATTAGTGCGTTTTTGCGAGATCCTCCTACATAAGCATAGAACAAAAAGAACATAATTCATCAAGTTTACTATGTTATTATTGAAAGATCTTAGAACTTAGCTTATGTAAAAGATACTTATAAATTGTTAGATCGACAAGCCTAAATGGGTACGGTTAAAGATCCGTTGTTATATAGCTATATAATCAGTTATTCCTTTTCGGACAAGTTGGTACCTATTGTGAATTTGTTCAAGATATCTTTGGTTTGGATTTCCATAATCTCGCACATATTTGTGGTAGATCCTCCCCCAAAAGGTTTCGGGTGCAACCCTTCCAGCTATGACATCTTCACGTAGGGTTTCGCTATACCATGTTTTGGTTATACCAAATCTTCAGCTGAGTCAAATATTGTCATGCTTGTAAATAGAGGCATGAAGTGAGTTATAAAAAAGAGATGATTCAATGAACTTTGTAGAGTGTATGGAACTAGATGTGGTATTTGGTTGAGTGGTGTATTTATAGGATAATTTCAAGAACTTGTCGTTGATTGTACTTTCATTCAAAATAATTGCACAACTTCCTCAACTATCAAGTAAACAATAACCGGTAGATAATAGCATACTATAACTACCGATTACAACTATTACTCAAACACAACAACCCGTTTCCCCTACATAGAGAGACTTAACGGCTAGTATTTTCAAAAACTTACTACAAAGAATTTAATCGGTAGATAATAGAACAATATGACTACCGATTGTACATCTATGGTCATTATTCCATGATTCAACGGCGTCGAACGAACCTTAAAGGGGTTGAATCTATCCATCACCTTAAAGATGTTGAAATGAGCTTTGCAACAGAAATTTGATCGTTTCCATCGTCGTCATTCCTCGAGAGATCTCGTTATAACTTCATTATTAGTTTCAGCTCTCAAACAATATCGATTGACAAGATAAGCTAAATTCACAAATGGATCAACTTCATTGCTTATGTGATTAAATCGACATAAAAAGATCAGTTCTATTACGGTTATTGGGGTTACCGGTGTCAATGCAGAATTGTTCGTGAATTCTCTCTAAATAACTCATACTCATTACACCATTTTGAAATCGTTCTTCTCCCTGTCTCGAATAGAATTGCACATAGCGCCTACATAGAGATAAATCTTCTTCTACCGCGTACTCTGCAGTACTAACAATGTACGGATCAACCAGCTTGGAATCCAAAAGGGAGAGGAAATCCGATTCACACTCAACACGATTTGAAATCGCGCTAAATCTATCAAAAAAACATTATTCGGATTGCCACAAAACGCTATTCGGATTAGCACTCAACATGAACTGTTGATGTAACGAATTTCAAGACAAATTCAAAGGCTAGAGTGAGTGGCAATCGGATTAGCGTTTCATGGCAATCGGATTGAAATTTTACACCAAACTGCCAAGATGGAATTCTTCCGAATGGTGAAGCGGTATGGAACTTAGAAGATGGTTCTTCCACAGTATGACTTGCCCTAATAACATTGTCAAACTTCCGGTAGGCAACACTAGAGTTCATTCTTATTTAAAAACGTTTTTCTTGCTGCGTTTTAACCTTTTTATGCATATCCATAGTACTTCACATTTCTGTTGATTGGTCCACGAATCATAACTTATTCTAAGATTTTCTTCCACCGGATGGTAGAAAATAGAATAGAGAATCGAAAGGTAATAAAGGATGAATCTAAATTATTTTAACCCCAACCAAACTCATAGATCCCCTCATGAATGACGAAATGAATGCGATTTGGAATTGTAATGTCAGTCATCTGTCAAGCTAGTTGTTGCAGTTTCATCTTACACATTTTAGCTATATGCGCCATTTGCCTAATCCAATTTTTCATGGCCGGGTAAACAAAGATTTCTAATTCTCACATAACAAATCTCAATATTTCTCTCGGTGGATGTCCCAGGATTCATTTGTGGAATCTGCTGTCTTTAATATGATCATTCAAAAAATAAAATTTTCTTAGATTGAATTTCACATTGCCAATTCACACATGATAGTTTAACTTTTTCGTTTATTTAACTTTTTCACACATGATCAAACAAACAAAAGGTACAGAAAAAAACATGATGGTGGGTAGTAAATTACTTCACTAATTCCCTTCTAAGAAGTTGTAGATAGTCTACAGAACTGAAGATGAGGAATGAGTCACTGGAACTTCTGAGATAGGCCTTCTCTTTCTTAGGCGCTCGGCGATAATGAAGGAAAGTTCAAGAGATTGTGAAGCGTTAAGTCTTGGGTCACAGTGAGTGTGGTAACGAGAGCTTAGATCATCAAAGGTAACAGTCTTTGACCCTCCGATGCACTCAGTCACATTCTGTCCAGTCATCTCAAGATGGATTCCTCCTGGGTTGCTTCCTTCTTGTTCATGAACATCGAAAAATGCACGGACCTCAGCCTATAAAAAAATCAAAAGAGTTTTAGGTGATGACATTTTGATTGTAACATTTTACAGTCGCTTAAAAAAAAGAAAAGCACAAACCACACCACAAAGTAAGAAACCTATGCCACTTGCGCAGACGGCTTGAGGATGGATATCTCATTGACTGAGTTTTCTCCCCAGCCGCCTGACCCCTCAATTGTGCTCACTAATATTGCAGTTGAATTCTTTACTAAAGATATATGGTGTCCACCTAACTTATCAACAAAGGGTTTTATTTTTATAATGTCTAAAGCTTCACCTACCCCCATCAACTAGGACCACAGCACTAGCTAATGTTCAATCAGAATATTAGTTTGATGTTTACCCTTTACAAATAATTGAGCAAAAAGTTTGATAGACCATCGTGGAATATGTTATTTGTAGGTTCTGTAATCACTCATCTGATAAAGGAATAGGATATAATCGTTGTTTGATGCTAATTCAGGTAGAAACAAATGGTGTAGAGATCATACCCTGATTGCATCAAAAGGTCTAGTCTTTAGACCGCAGGGAGCCTTGATGGTGTTACCGTGCATAGGGTCACTGACCCATGTCACAATTTGTCCTGATCTGCGAACTGCACGGATCAAATTGGGCAATTTGACTCTCATGTTTTCAGCTCCCATCCTTACAATAACTGTAATTCTTCCTGCCTTGTTCTGAGGGTTCAAGATCTCAATGAGCTTCACTAAGTCATTTGGATCCATCTTGTCGCTGACCTGCAATTATAGATTCACAAATCAATTAGTGACTGATACCGATATGAAATTCAAGACCCACAAACATTAATCATCTTTAAATTCAATACAAAGGACCGCTTTTGAATCAATAACTCTAAATCGAACTAAGCAAACTTGTCAACTTTGATCTTGTTAAATCTCTTAGAAACTCAAACTCAGCTAGATTAGTAGAATTTAGCAATTTGATGCAGAGACTTACAAACTTATTGGAATTGGGTAAAAGTCTAGTTGTTGCATAATTACTTAACCAAACTCAAAAAGAACTCAAATTTCAAATATACCTTGATACCAAGGGGATTGGCAACACCTCTCAAGAACTCAACATGAGCACCATCCAATTGTCTGGTACGTTCACCGACCCAAAGCATATGAGCAGAACAACCATAGTAACGCCCTGAAGTTGAATCCTCTCTAGTTAAGGACTGTTCATAAGGCAAATGCAAGCACTCATGTGATGTCCAGAACTCAGTGGTTGACATGATTGGATGATCAGCAGTGAGACCAGCAGCACTCATGAATCCTAAAGCCTCATCGACTCGGTGAGCCAATTCACGGTACCTATGTAAAGCAACCCCAAAGTTATACATCTAAAACAGCATATACTAGTCCATAATTCATCAATTAAACCCTAAACACAATCACTCATCTAGAATTAAGCAGATTATGAATCATATGAACTGAGTTGAATTGAATCAAGTACCTGTCTCCTTGTTCACTGTGTTCAGTGAAATCAAGGTTCCATTGAGTAACCCTTTGCATAGCTGCATAACCACCGGTGGCAAATGCCCTAAGTAGATTCAAAGTTGCAGCAGATTGACAGTAAGCCCTAATCAATCTTTGGGGATCGGGGGTTCTTGATTTCAAATCAAAAGCATCACCGTTAACATTATCTCCTCTATAACTTGGTAATTTCACTCCATCTTTTTCTTCCATATTGTCTGACCTGGGTTTTGCAAATTGACCCGCCATTCTTCCCACCTAAAAATCAAAATCAAAATCAAAATTCTCCTTCATTAGTTAATCAAAATCAAAATTTTCAAAACCCCCACAATTCCAAATCAAAAAATTAAACAAACCCCAGAATCTAAAATCAGAAATCAAACAAATTAAAACGATCTGAGTTGATGTTTGAAAGATGTATACCTTGACGATGGGCATTTGACCACCAAACATCATAACAACAGACATCTGAAGAAGGATACGGAAAGTATCCCTAATATTAACAGCATTAAACTCCTTGAAGCTCTCAGCACAATCACCACCTTGAAGTAAAAAAGCTTTACCCATAGCAGCTTCAGCAATACGTTCTTCTAAATGTCTAGCTTCACCAGCAAACACAATAGGTGGGAAAGAATCAATAGTTTTAAGTACAGATTCAAGTTCATTTTGATCTGGGTATTCGGGTAATTGTAAAGCTTTCTTTAATCTCCAACTATCAATACTCCATTTCAATGGTGTTGATGTTGTTGGTGCAGCAGCAGGTTTTGGCTTTGCAGGTGAAACTACTTGATTCTTAGCAGGCTCAGCAGCATGAACAGCTGAGATTCTTTTGGTGGGTTTCTTGGGTAGAAATGGTAGGGAGTTCGATTTTGATGATGAGAGAAGTGGTTGATTTTGTTGGAGAAGAATTGATTTTGCAGACAGAGATGTATTGCTTGAAAGAGCCATTGTTTTGTATAAAAAACAGAGCAAATGTAGGAGAAGAAGAGACAGAGGAGGAGAGATTTGATTGAAAGTTTTGATTTTTAGAGAGAGAAGAGGAAGATGAAGGGGTTTTATAAGGTTTTTAGAGAAAGAAGAAATTTGATTATTAAAAGGGTTTGGTGAAGGTGGTAGGTAGTTGGGAATTTTTGAATATTTTGACAAATTGGGTATTATTTTTTTCTTTCAAGGAAATTCATAAATTGAAAAGAATTAGGTATAAAAATTATAATTACAAGAAAAATTAAGTGATTAAAAACCGTCGTTAAAACGGTCATTCCGGTGTGGTTATAACCCGATTTGTGTAGTAGTAGGTGAAAAAAAGGTTATAACGATTGATATAAATGTTCAATCTAAACTGTCAAGTTTTCTACTCTGAATCATTGTATTGTTATAATTGTCGTTGTTACGGAATGTTTGGCCTACAAAAATAAATCATGTTTATGGAAGAATGAAATTTTGCACACAAAGAATCTATTTCTACCTCATAAGTATTTTAAATGACATCAATCATCTAGCTAGGTTGATAGCTAAATAATCAGATATAATTTTATATCTATGAAAATGATGAACCCTTTTAGAAAAATATCACCATATATATAGTGAATAAATTCGATAGATTTTACAGTCACATCATATTACTGTTAAAAGGGTTAGCATTTACCATCTTAAAAGATAAAATCCAAAAAATTTAAGTTGCTGGTATTTACCGTCTTAAAAGATAAGATCCAAAATACTTAAGTTACCATTACTAATCTGAACTAAATCTTACCTTGATGTTAATTTCGTGTTCAAATGAATATGATAATAGATAAAAGATTCTTGCTGGTGCGGTCGGTGAAGTTAATTCATGGAATATCAGTAAATTCATTAGGGCCGGCAATGCATCAACATCCCGGATTCACATGGAGGCTGGCGGGCTGCTCCGTTTATTTTAAGCCATCTGGATGAGCCCGCCCGGGGCTGCTGCTTACATTTCAATGCATTTTTTTTCTCTTCCGATTATAAAAATGTACTAGTAGTTTTTTAACCTCCGAGTTCTATGGAAAAACATAAGACCCAAAACATAAGTTCCGACCATCACCTAATTTAACTGAAATTGCCAAATCATACCCTAACATTAAAGCCAAATAAATACGCCTAGTACTAGTGACTGAATGAGTACGATAAAGATAAAAAAAAGTTTCTACTATGCTTGCTTTTGACGATCAACATGTGATGGACTAATATTTTAAATATGTTTTAAAAAAAGGTTAAATTAATAGTTTCGGGCCCTTTTTTTTTTGTTAATTTTTTTTGAAGGAGTTAATTTACTTAATAAGTTTTTGTGCAAATTTAGTGTGTACAAAAAAAAATTACCTCAGTATTTTTTCATATTTGCCTACAAACAGGCTAAATAAAAAAAAATGAAAATATCGGTTATGATCACACTAAAAAGATATAAGAGAAAACAAAAAGACAATTGAGAAGAAGAAGATAAGGGCTTACAGAGGAATCCAACCTCAAGATAACTCAGGTTATAGACGAGCCTTGCGTCCAAGTTGTAGGTTAACAACCCAAACCTTAAAAAAACACAGAGTGTTGATAAACTTTATCGATAATTCTTTCATTAATTCAAACAACTGAAACAGAGATTACAAAAGATATGACATTATCCCATGTAACATTAGATTCAACAAACTAGGAAGTAAACCCAACTAATCTCCTACTGACCTGGACTTTTAACTGAAACACGTTCACCCTAGTTGAACGAGTAACACCTTAACTAATTATTCTATAAACTTGCTGATATAACAAACAAATTTCAAATACTAAAGAAATTAAATAATAACTGTAATTACTTCTTTCTCCTTAACTTAAACCTTGTCCTCAAGGCTATGGACTGTCACTCTCTATGACATGATCTCTATCTTTCTTTTCAATCACTGGAGTAATCATAAAAAGTTTCTTACACCGGTGTCCGGGTTTGAACATCTCATCACCGTGAAAGTGTAGCCCTTGTTTCTTGCATTCTTGTAACTCCATAGTAGTTAGTTGCCTTATTGGAACTTTCCCTTGAATTGTTGTTGGAGTGACAGCATATAATTGTGACTTATTACGAGCCTCAAATAAACGTGCCAACCCAATTGTTGCTGACAATGTTTCTAGTTTATTAGCATGCACATCCGTTTGAATCGATTCTCGCAACCCGCTAACAAATAAACTTACTTGTCTAGTGGTAGTTAACCATACTGTGCTAATAACTTTTCAAACTGATTTTGATAGTCTTCAACACTTCCAGTTTGCTGCAACTTACTAAGCTCTCCGAAGAAATCAAGAAAGTTATTTGGACCATAACGAGTTTGGAGCGCTGATTTGAAATCTTCTCAGATGACGTAAATCATCTCTTGCTTCAATATTTGGTACCAGATTTGTGCATCATCATCAAGATGATAAGAAGCACAAGAAACTCGTTCACTTCGGGAATTTTATGAAGAAAAAAATACTGCTCAACTCTACATAACCAAATAGTAGGATCTTATGTTCGCTTGAAGCTTGGAAAAACTAATTTAATACCACTTTTAAGTTTTAAATGAGTGTTTTTAGAAGATTCTCCACTTCCCTTTGCTTGTTTTCATCACCATCTGCAGAACCTTACATCTCATCAACCAATAGAGACAACTTACTGAAAAGATCAATTAGTCTTTCCACAATCACTTTTTGGTTGTCAACCATAGTAATCATGGATTTACTTTGGTCTTCAGTAGTTTTCTCTAAACTATCAACTCTTTCATCCATTTTTAAATTTTTGTACCAAGCCGGAGGAAATACACCAGAATGATAGTTTTTTTTGGGAAACAATGATTGCAAGACTTTCTACCAACAATACAAGATATCCTAGCTTTGATAATACCACTTGTTACGATCACACTAAAAAGATACATGAGAAAACAGAAACACAATTGAGAAGAAGAAGATAAGGGTTTATAGAGGAACCCAACCTCAAGATAACTCAGGCTATAGACGAGCCTTGCGTCCAAGCTGTAGGTTAACAACCCAAACCTCAAAAGAACACAGAGTGTTGATAAACTTAATCGATAGTTGCTGACATAACAACCCTAACTAATTATTCTCTAAACTTGCTGACATAACAAACGAATTTCAAATACTAAAGAAATTAAAACAATAACTGTAACAATATCACTTTTGCCGAGACGTAAGGAATATTATTTTCGAAAGATCAATAACGGATCGTCAATTTAAAGAAATTATATTTGTTTTTACCGGTTTATGTTGCTCTAAATCGTTAGAGGGTGCAATCTATGACTGGTAGGTCAAGCGGCCTAGCAAATGAAGTTACATTCATCCGACGATGCAACGATATTAAGTTTAGAAAATAAAGGCCATTGGCATATGCAATATTGATGGTGCAATGATGCGTGTCCGAAAATACGGAGTTAGCTCAGCTCAAGGAATGGATTAAGGATGCGATAAGTCATAGGATGACTTACGCATTGGCCTAAGGATTGGACAAGTCCTGGCTAATGTAAGATAGCAGTAGTGGCGTTGCCAAATGCGCCACTGTAGTCGATTACTCAACCAAATGAAGCAAGTGATGCGTATAGCATGTGGATCAGAGCTAAGCACTGGCTAGAAGTGAGAATTAACATGAATTTAATGCTGAGTTAACGTCCAAGAGAGTAAATTGCATGGATAGCTCAGTTGTGGCGCAAGATAGTGCAAGATAGGCTCATAGAAATGGTTAAAAGTTGGTTACGTGCATCCAAAGCGTGGAAGAGTTTAGAGATGGGTTGGAATGGTTACAAACTTGGTTTATAGCCTATGTTTTGCAAACCTAACCACCAAGTACATTTGTAGCATAAAGGGGTACAAGAGCACGAAACCTAGCAGTTGGAGAAGCAAGTTGGCGGTTAGGAAAACTGCCTATGGACACATGGTTGTACATAGGTTGTGCACTTGGTTGTACACAAGTTTTGATCTGATCCCAGTAGTATAAATAAACTACGAATCAATATATAAGGTCAGGGTTGTTTGATTGTAAAAGAATCATTAAGAGTTAGAGAGAGTCAGGCAATCACCAAGAGGGTGATTGGCCTGTGTAGACGATTGATAGGCGGATTTTGTAATCTTAACCTTTGATGCAATAAAGAATGAGTGTTGCATTATATCTTTATACTCATTGTGTTGTTGATTTCGTGATCTTAAATAATGACAAAACCTCTAACAAGTATGGAATGTTTTAGAGTAAAGAAAAAATAAATAAAGATTTTCGTTGTTAAACGTCCAGAGAGTTAAACAGTCGTGCACGTGCCTTTGTGCGTGTTTTTCTAGAGGCGAGCAACGTAGGAAGGAAAGGTGAGTCATCCACATTTCTTGCCACATCATTTAACATTCCTCTTTAGATGACCACCGTAAAGAGTTATTTTATTAAAACATAGACAAGGAAAATTCAATTGGATAAAACCTTGACAAAGGAAAAAAAGTACAACAAAAAATATCTTAAAACAATGTTGGACCCGCATATGCTGCCTCGTTAAAACCTTACAAGGAAAACTCAATGGGACAAAACCTTGGAAAGAAAAAGATTACAACACGTTATAGTCCATATCTCCCCCTCAACAACTCTCCATTAATTTATCTGCTTGTACATATGGCGCATTCCGATTCCATAAACCAGCTTCCAGAAGAGTTTTGTCGATAATGACTTGGTGAACATATCAGCATAATTCTCGTATGATTGCACCTTCTGGATATCAATCTCGTTGTTCTTCTGGAGGTGGTGAGAATAAAATATTTTCGGTGAAATATGCTTCGTTCTATCACCTTTAATGTAGCCTTCTTTAATTTGTGCTATGCAAGCTGGGTTGTCTTCATAAATTACTGTTGGCGTACCGGTAATGGATGGTAGACTACAAGAAATTCTGATATGATCGATTAATGATCTCAACCACACACACTATCTACTTGTTTCATGTAGAGCTATTATTTCAGAGTGATTTGAGGAGTTAGCTGCATGCTCTGCTTACAAGATGTAGAGAAATTACAGTGCCACCGCTTGTGAAGAGATATCATGTCTGGGAGATTGTTTTGTGTGGATCCGAAAGATAGCCAGCATCTGTGTAACCCTTAATATTTGATCATCCGACTGAGTCTTTTGAGTAGATTAGTCCCACATTCCTAGTTCTGCGCAGGTAACGGAAAATGTGTTTTACTCAAGCCCAATGTCTCTTTGTTGGCGCAGAACTGTACCTAGATAATAGATTTACTGCAAACGAAATGTCAGGTCTAGTACATTGAGCCAAATACAATAACCCACCGACGACACTCAATAATGGCACTTCTTGACTAAGGAGTGCTTCGTTTTCCTTTTTAGGGAGAAATGGATCTCTTTTAGGATCAAGAGGCCTTACAACCATCGGGGTTCTAAGTGGATATGATTTGTCCATATTAAAGCGTTTGAGAAGTTTCTCAGTATATGCTGACTGGTGGACAAAATTTCCTCCCTCATAATGTTCAAGTTGTATACCAAGACAAAAAATTGTTTTACCGAGATGTTTCATCTCGAACTTCTGCCTTAAACATTTTTTTGCTTTGAATAGCTCTTCAGGAGTTCCAATAAAATTGATTTCATCTACATATACAACAATTATAGCAAATCCAGTGTTTGCCTTTTTAATGAAAATACATGGGCATATAGGATTGTTCACATAACCCTGACTTAACAAGTATTCACTTAGACGATTGTGCCACATTCGTTCAGAATATTTCAAATCATACAAGGCTCGATTAAGTTTTATTAAATACATATGACATGGTTTATCTGCTGATAATTGAAAACCTTCAGGGATTTTCATATATTTGTATCAAGTTTTCCATATAGATACGCAGTAACCACATCCATTAGATGCATGCCGAGTCCTTCGTGGACTACAAGACTAATCAAATACCGAAAAGTAATTGCATCCATCACATGAGAATATGTTTCCTCATAATCAATCCCTGGTCTCTTCGAGAAACCTTGTGCCACTAGTCTCGCTTTATAGCGAACAACTTCATTTTTCTCATTTCGCTTGCGCACAAACACCCATTTGCAACCAACCGGGCTCACATTATCTGATGTTCGGACTGCAGTTCCTAAAACATTGCGCTTAGCGAGAGAAAATAATTATGCTTGGATTACCTTTTTTTGATTTCGGCAACCCTTTGACGACATTCCTCTATAGACTGTGGTTCAACACCTTCATTATCCAAGGCAATGTCAGTAACTACTGTAAATGAAAATATGTCGTCAAAAATCATTGTGTTTCGATACCAAACTTCTCTATTGCATGCATAGTTAACAAAGGCTTCTTCATTTTGAGGTTCCATTGTCTCCGTCGAGACATTCTCCTCATCAGAAGATCTATTTTCCGAGAGTTTGGATCCTTCTTTAATGGTCTCCTAAAGAGCACCATTAGTCAATGATTGAGATTGGCTCTTCCTCTTTCGAGAAGCAGAATCCTTTGAACCAACTGGTCGTCCGCGCTTACGACATGCCTTAGACGACTCATTTGCTACTACATTCACGGTTTGTTTCATAGGAATGTCAGTACGTGATGGAGCATTTCTAGCTGGCACATCTACTTTCATTATTTTTGTTGTATCTGTAAATACATCTGGCATTTGATTTGCAATATTTGAAGATGTAAAATCTTTTGCACTTCAGTCTCACATTGACTAGTGCACACTTCAAGATGAGATAACTTTGGTGTATACCAGGATAACTCACATCGTTGTTCAGGCGGTGACGTTCCTCCCCCTAATGAAGGGAAGACTGTCTCATCAAATGACAATCTGCAAATCTTGTCGTAAAAACATCCCCTGTTAATGGTTCAAGATATAGAATTATAGATGGTAAGTCAAAACCAACATATATCCCAAGTCGACGTTGCGGGCCAAACTTGGTGCATTGTGGTGGTGCAATAGGAACATAAACAGCACATCCAAAAACACGCAAATGAGATATGTATGGTGGATGACCTAGAACATGTTGTAAGGGGGAATATTGATTATTTGCACAAGGTCGGTAATGTACTAGTGCAACAACGTGTAAAATAACATGTTCCCAAGCAGAAACAAGGAGCTGAGTTTTCATAAGCATAGGTAGGGCAATGAGCTGCATGTGCATAACGAATGATTTTGTTAAACCATTATGTGTATGCACATGAGCAACAAGATACTCAACATCAATGCCTAACGATATACAATATGCGTCACATGCCTTTGAAGAAAACTCCGTTGCACCATCAAGCCGAATAGACTTGATAGAATAATCAGGAAAATGAGCACGTAATCTAATAATTTGGGCAAGTAGTCGAGCAAATGCTAAATTACGTGTCAAAAGTAAAAAAACATATGACCATCTAGCAGAGGCATCAATTATAACCACAAAGTACTGAAAGGGTCCACTATAAGGGTGTATAGGACCACATATATCACCTTGTATTCCTTGTAAGAAAGCAGGTGATTCCAGAACCACTTTAGTCAATGACGGTTTCGTAATCAGTTTCCCCAAAGAACAAGCAGTACAACCAACTTCTTTGTTAAGCAAAAGTTTTTACAAAGGATGTCCCTGACAGTTCTGAACAATTCTACTCATCATAGTAAAACCTGAGTGTTCAAGTCTATTGTGTCATAAAACAAACATATTCGGGTCATAAAACTTTCGAACTATGACTGAACAAGATTAAACTTTTTGAATCTTTGTATGGTACAACTCAGAAGCGAGAGCTTCAAGCCTCTCAACGATATTCCTTTCGTTAGGAGAGGTAATATACAAGTACTACTTATTGTTTTCATCAACCGTTTTAATGTGGTATCCATTACGGCGTGTATCTTTGAAACTCAATAGATTCATGTGGGATCCGGATAGGAATATTACGCATCATTGATAGTGAATATGGTACCACCTGGTAATGAGACACATGCTTTACCAGCAACTTCTACAAGGTTAGCTGAACCACTGATGGTAGTAATATTAGCCTTGAACTTTTTCAAGGTGACAAAGTACTTAGTACTTCGAAATATTGAATTTGTCGTTTCACTATCAACAAGACAAAATTCACCATCGATATTTCTTTCGGAGTCCATACCCTTCCATACACATAAAGAAGGTATAAGATAGTTGTAAAAAGTAATTTTGGCAAAATATGTATATTACACATACCCTTACATATTATACATATTCAAACCAAAAATAAATAAATAAGTACAATCAAAAACACCAAAAGGAGGCAAGTACTCACACATATATACAAAGTAGGATATTACAACCAAGGTTGTACCATACCGGATTTCGGTTCGTACCGGTCGAGAGCGATACACTGGTACGCCGGTATACCGGGAAAATTTCGGTTTAAATATCGGTGGAATATCGGTGCCTATATTTTATACCTATAATTTTATGAAAAATTACTAGTTCACATTTTATAACTATAAATATATTTTAATACGTTATAACAAAAAAATTTCACAAAATTTAAAAAGATAAACTAGTATTCATCCAAAATATATAGATCCATAGATTTCATACAAAGTTCAAACTGGAAATACAAAAGAAACAAGAATAACTTTAAAGTTTATCGTCTAAAATACTAATTAAACAAAGATACTACAATTTTAAGATCATTAGATTAATTATAGATATTATCATATGCATATATAATTCTAAAATATCATAAAAAATATGAGTAACAATTAAAAACCCTAAAACAAGAATAATTTTTTTTTTTTTTTTAAAAAAAAAAAAAAAAAAAAATTGATTGTACCGGTCAATACCGGCCGTACCGGCCAAACCGGTACAGTCCATACCGGCCGATATTTTCGGTCAAATACCGTTTACCGGTATACCGGATTTCGTCCCGCTTTTCGGCCGAAACCGGTAAAACCGGCGGTATACCGGCCGTACCGGCCGGTATGGACTGCACTGATTACAACTTTAATTTACATTAAACAAACTATCAACAAATTGATCAAACTCCGTCTGGTATGCAGTGCCCTCAAAGTCAAGTAAGTAATCGGAAACCTTTAATTTTGGAGAGTCTTTGGAAATATGGCGTCCTGCCAAATTCATCTCGATGTCAGCTTTTTATCCCTTATGAGCTTCCTAATTGAGATATGGAGCAACACGGCAGGCTTTATACCAATGGTCTTTACTACCACAACGATAATAGCTCTCGTCATTTTTCTTGGGGGGGTTTCCAGTCTTCTTAGACGATTCCCCTTTTTTTCGCTTCGCTTCCGTATTTTTATTATACGAATGGTTTCTGGTATTTTTATACCTTTTACCTCCGTGTTTATGCTTCTTTCCATGATAACCCCGTTTACCATGACCATGACCATGTCCATATCCAGAATACGATGCCTTTTTCACCAACAATTCGTTATTCTGCTCAGCTTAAAGAAGACATCATAATAGATAAGAATACCGTGTAAAACGGCGTTCTCGATACATTTGCTGCAGTACAATATGCGAAGAGTGGAAAATAATGAACGTCTTCTCTAGCTTAGATTCTTCTGATAACGGTTCGTCTCACAATTCAAATTTGTCAGCTATCTTGTATAATTCAGAACTATAAGCCCTTAAGAGCTTAATCCATTGATTACAAATTTTTAACAGAATGACCACCTTATAATGGTCGTATCTCACCCTAAGATTAACACTAAATAATCTATGAGCTAATAAGTACTAATGTTGGTGGTTAACTCACCGTATAATTGAGTAAACTATATATATAGTTTAGGTTAATTTATCGAGAAAAAGTATTCGTGTAACTTTCTTTTTATCTTCTCATTCATAATGTGTACTAAATGTACAGTACTATAATAGTCTATTTATACACTCGTATGCATGAAGTGAAAAAGTCTCCATTTAACACGTCCCTTTGTACGTGTCTTTCTATGTTCAGTACTATGAAATAAAACAGAGACTTTTTAGTTTATTGAAGTAATGGTAATTTAACTTTATATCAAATCAATCTCTTAAACACTTATTAGCTTTTAAAAAACAAATAAATCATCCTTTTCACCAAGAAAATAAGTTGGGGAGAAAAAAGGTATTAACAAGCTATTGGATCATTTTACATTTTACTCAAAGAGTTGTTAATTTGTCAAAGAAAGGGTCTTATCTTTTTTCTCCAATGCATGACGTTTGGTTTTACCTAAAACTTGTATATTAAGATAGGTTATCTATTTAATTGTAGGTAAGAAAGATAGATTTCTTAATTAATTTCTAATATTTGGATAATGATGAGTGATGACTCTTGTTTTGTACTACTACACAAACCCAAAGCAATTGAAACCCTCTAAAGTCCGCAGTGATTGACCATTCATAATCAATCAGTCTCATCTCATCTCATCTCATCTCATCTCATCCCATCCCTACTATTTTACCAACTTTCTTCTTAACTATTTTAACACACACGGCATGATTAAGAGAGTTGTTGAGACTTTGGGTGGTGGAGGCCGCTTCTCCAACTTGATCCTCCTTTCCTTTCTTACAACTTTTTCATTTTGTTTCTTTCTTCTTCTTTTCATTTTTTTGACAAAAAAAATAAATTAAAAAAATATCGTTTTACTTCTCAATTCATCCTTTTCTTTCCTAAATTTATTATTTTTGTTCATCTTTATCGAATACATATTATTATTTTTTTACTTTTTTTTCTTTGATTTTGCTACGTATATATTGTTTGTAATTTTGACATTTTTTTTAAGCATGAACTTGATATTAAATTAGAAAGTGATTATGAGTATATGTTACCATTTACTACAATTTGATCCATAAAAGATGTGATCGTGTGGTCCCATATTATTATAGAGATATTTTCCAAGTGATTTGCATCCGTTGCATGATTTGCTAGATCACCTGTTACTTGGTTTGCTTCATTGTAGTTTTGGTAGATGGTAGATCGTGGCATTTGAAGCATCTTATGTTTAATTGAGGTAATCATTCTAGCTATATACCAAGATTGGTTCAGTGTTTGTGTTGATGGAACGTAATAGGTTTTCCGAGTTTGTTTTAAATTATACTTTTAGTCAATTTTTCTATGTCGATGTTCTGGTTGCCACTAACAAAGCCCATATTTTATATTTAGCAGTTATGATAAAAATCAATCCAAAACATGAAATCAGAGGCGAAGTCATGTTTTAAGAAATGGATAGGCAAGTCATTAATGCTTACGTATTTACTAAATGTGCAAATGAAAAACAAAAATAGTTAAAACTAGACTAAAATAATTTAAATTGGACTTAAAAACCAGCTGGAGCGGATGGGCAACTATACATCCATACTTCCATGTGGCTCCTCCCCTGCACGAAATGGAACTCATGCCAGATTGGTATGGAACTCATTATCCCTGATGTATTGCCGTTTACTCTTACATGATTCAAACTCAGCAGTGCTGCTAGCTGCTAGAGCTAGTAGCTAACTTGCAAGTCCACATATTAGAGAAAGCAATTCAAAGGCGCACGAGGTATATCAAAATATCATAATATTATAGACATCGTTTTCAGATTTATTGTACAAACATAAAACTATATTACACAAACGTGCTAATTATATAAGTAACATTTAAATATTCAGCTGCCAATGTTGTTTGGTGCTCCAAATAATTGAGTCTGTTCAAAATTCATATTTCAAAACCAAATTCGCATAAACTTTCTTTGATACCAACCAACCAACAATTATTCATTTCGCTGTTATTATTTTGGTCAACAAAGTACTATGTACACGAATTTATTAAAATTTATGTTGTTTATATTTATAGATAATTATGAATTGATAAACAATTTTGATATAATCATTTTTATGATAAATTATAAATATTTTATTTATTTTTTTGAAAAGATAGAACTTAAAGAGAAGAGAAAAGAACACTGATTTTGGATTTTTTATTATTCCCGGTTGTTTTATTGTCTTTCTTTCTCTCGAAGGTGTAGACAAAAATAAGAAAAAAAATAATTCAATTTATTAAATTTTTTTTTGATTATAATAACTTTTAAAAACATTTATTTGAATAATTAATAATTATATTTAATTAAATTTAAAAAATAGTTGGCTTTTACGATGATTACCAAGCATATATAGAATCAATTATTATGGAGTGGTAAACAATTGGTTATCAAATAGCATCATACAGTTATTTTAAAGCAACTTTGTAAACCTAGTTGATTTTAGGCCAATCCATTTTATTTCAGATATACCACTAAAAGTTAAAATAGGGTCATTGAAATAATATTAAAACCTTTTATCCAACTATTTTTATTATTGACTAATATGCTTAATTAATGTTAGTTAATTGAAATGTTAGTTAAATTAGTTGATGATTCAAATTGGATTATAGTTAGTGTTAGACAGTAAGAATTAGAGTAAAGTTTGTTTTTGAAAGTTTGTAGAAGACGAAGAAAAAGTCAGTGAAAACTAGAACCGGTGGATACGATGGATCCACATTAAACGATTCTCCAACTATTTTTATTATTGACTAATGTGCTTAATTAGTGTTAGTTAATTGAAATGTTAGTTATATTAGTTGATGATTCAAATTGGATTATAGTTAGTGTTAGACGGTAAGAATTAGAGTAAAGTTTTTTTTTGAAAGTTTGTAGAAGCCGAAGAAAAAGTCAGGGAAAACTAGAACCGGTGGATACGATGGATCCACATTAAACGATTCTGGCAAAAACTCAAAAATTTGATTCACGGAAAATAATATTTTTACACATGGATCGATCAAAAATGATATTATACGAAAGGGTTTATAGAGATTTACCTTGTAATTCACTCCGGATGATCGGATTTTGTTTTTGGAAGAATTCGGAAAATTTGTTGAAAATCGAAAGTTTGTTTTTGTTTTAGTTTCTGTTAGATTTGGAAAGTGAAAGGGGGGAAAGTTTTTCAATTTATATTTTAATTTTAATATTAGGGTTAATTAATGAGTAAAGGATAATTTAATATTTTTGATAATATCTAATTAGACAATCTTTATCTTACTCTCAAATTGGGAACAAAATTGAGTAGGCCAGAAACAAATTTCAATGTATTAGCCAGGATTTTAAAATCAAGTTGTTGATGTTAATATTCATGTTCTTCAACCTTTTTAAGGATATCCATTTTGACGAGAATAACAAGGGGGTTATGAATATCACTGCACGAGTCATTATCTCTCTCAACTGAATGTTATTCTTCTCTCCTTTTTTGACCTGCCAAATGCCCTGTACTTCTTCATTTGCGCTTTTATTTTTGTGCAAAGTGATTCGACACTGGCCAGCCTTGGATCAAGTGGAGTAGAGAACTCACAATGTAGTTGCAGAAAATCCTACAACACAACCCCAATACCCATCCTAAACTATTATCAGTATCATTAATCATGCTCTGAGATTCACACAAACAAGTTAAAGTGAAGACATAGCTATTTACGTGGTTCGGTGTTAAAACCTACGTCCACGGGAGTGATTTTACTATGAGAAGATGATGCATACAGTTTAGTACAATATAAATTTCAATATTTCTCTCTTATGCGCCTCACTCTCCAAAATGTTCAACCCTCTTTACATTGCTTTTTATCCTATTTATTGGCAAATTACAATAGTGGATAAAAGCTCACTTCGCTCGCCCATTTTTTCCGCCAAGAATCTTCACTAAAACTTTCTTTCTGAAGGGTTTATCTTCGCTGATCTTTCTCTTTGCTGGTCAACTCGTCAAGTGTTCTTCGCCAAGGCTCTCACTGTCACTCTGGACTTCGTCAAATTACACCTCGCCACCTGTCCAGACAAGTCGTAGACTGTTGATCTGACCGTTCTGCCTCGCATTAAATGTCCAACTGTCTAATCCAAACTTGACCGTTGATCTTTTGTTAGTGTTTTCCACGTGTCCTGATCTTATGAAGCAGACTGATATTCCTATATTACCGGAGGATTCTTTCAGTGTTCCTCCCGAATATAACTCTTTTTGTATTTGTGCCTCATGACGCTGTGATTTTCTGTCCACACATTAAAAATAATAATAATAATAATAATAAATTGGAATAAACACTATCATGAGGCTGAATTTTTGAACAAAAATATGATGAAAAATCTGAATTTGAATAGGCGCCGTTGCATTTGCATACACTGACAGTATCCTTGGTTATGGTAAGGCATCACGGTTACACGAGTCACGACTCACTCGTGAATCGTAAGCAACATTTCATAAAGAAATCCTAATACTAAATTAAAATTAAAATTGAATTCTTAGAAAAGGAAAAGAAAAAAGTCTTCCAAATTCCAAGAAAACATCAACCCAATTAAAATCATTTTTCATACCGCCATCAATATTTTAACTTAATGCTAATGAGGAGTGACTGTGTTATATGGGGTGTTATGTGCACTGATCAACTACTACTCCACCATAAAATTATTAGAAGAAAAATAACCCAATCAAATACAATCTGATGATGGCAGCAGCAGCCCCCTAATTTAGATATTTTTGCACCATTATTTAGTGGTTCCTAAGATCTAAAATCATAGATATACTCAATAATCATCAAAGAATACAATGAATTGCTAGGTAAAATTTCACTTTGCACATGTCTCAGTTCTCCTTTCAGTAGAGGTTAAAAAAAACTGCTGGAAATCAGTTCTCCACTTCTCTTTCCGAGATCTTGTCGATGAAATTAAAATTGATTTCTTTTCTTAATTCCAATCTCAATAAGATCATAATACTGGGACCAAAAAAAAAAGAGAGATCTCATACAAAAGAATCAGATTGATGCATATGTAGGTGGATTACAAGAGTAAATGAATGAAGATGCTTCATCTTTCGCAAATGGAACACTAACACGTTGCATTAATTCCAACCAGATCGCAGTATCCATTATGATTTCGGACAGCAGAGACAGTACCTATTACCTAACGATAAAATGACACTTTTTCAGATTTGACTCGTTTATCATGCACTACTTATTAAAGAATCTTGGGCTACATTGCACCATGATTCATGGTTTCAGCTCCATAAATACATGCATGATGCCTAATTCAGTATAAAAATATAACACCATTCAATTATATAGGATGAGATTTCAAGGAGCTATCTATGAAAAGTTTAATGCATTTATTGACATGTTACCAAAAGTAATTGCAGTCTTGCAGATACATAAAAGCACTGCTGCATCCCATATGTAATTCTATCCGATGCAAATAGTAAAATAGATGATTTAACCATCCTCAGGATATAAAGGGATCAGGCCAGTTTACATCCTATGCACCATTTCATGCAAAGTAGATTCAGCCCCGATTAAAAAAAAACAAAAAACAAAAAACACTTGTTTTAAGAGCACAAATTAACCTTCAAGTCCTTCACTGGTTGTTATCAGATCGAGTTCAAGAAGATTAAGAAGACGACCAAGATCAACTCCACTTGTCCAATTCTCAGGAGGTTGGCAAACTTTCAGCTTCAACTGCCCATGATTTGCTGTTCCACCCCATATGATCCCAATGGGCCTTGGCTTCTCATCTTTCTGGCCGGTTAAAAGGATGAGACTCCCACTATCCCCTTCAAGATGAAAGGTTTGTTGGTTCTCACCCACAATAAGAAAATCAGTGAAGAAGCAGATGCCCTTCTCGTCATTGTACTCAAGTGCATAGGCGATTATTGTCCCAGTAGTCAAGCCGGAGCTTCTTCCAACCTTCACCACTTGCTTCCCAATGAGGCTGTTGATTGGCGATTGCAAGTCTATAAATTTAACATCCCCAATCTCGCCTACACCCTTTACAGTCGTACTCACATTGGAGATTTCTAAACAATCAGCAAAAGCAATGAAGGCCTCGTCAGCTCGAACAAATGTCTCTGCGAATCGAAATGGACAAATTCGGGGGTCATTATAACCAAACGATCGTTGATAAATGACAATCTTTTCGAAAGATGAGGTTAACTTAAAAACTGTCACGGTAAAGTTTTTTTCTATGGGTTTAGTGATTTGACCAATTTATTTATTTCTCTGATCGAAAAAAAGAAAATTCATTAAAAAAAGAAGGTATTTAAGGGATACCTCAACCCAATAAATACAAAAACCCACAAGAAAAACAATGAAACATATATAATCAAGGTCGCCGAAATAAAGAATCCCAAAAGGCTACAATCAGATTGGCGGTTAGACCTAACATTTTTTTATATTCGATTCGGTCCAAAAAAACTCTTGAAGTTTAACATTTCTAATGATACCTTCCACTCTTCTCTTTTTATTTTCGAACACCCTTGCATTGCGCTTCTTCCAAATACACCACCAAATCTATATTCGATTTGACCAATTTAGAAACTACTATACTCAACTCAAATCTCTACAGATTCATTCATTTTCCATATGCTAAAGCAGACCAAGAATACATAAACCAAGGTTAGAAAGAAAGTTACACGTGAGCAATTAAGGCATTATAACATCAAAGATAGCCCTGAACTTCTATAGCTCTATAAAAACTCAGAGATTTATCGGCACAAAATAAAATTGACACCTTCAGGTACAATCTTTCTTCCTATCAAGTGCACTATTGGTTGTCCTAATAACTTCTTTGCTTTGTTTTCTCAACAATCATATTTTATCGGTCCCATGATTCTCATCAAACAAGCTTACATTATCAAATACATTATCAAAATTTTGAAACTCTGATTATAGCTACACAAGACGTAAGTTTAAGTTCAGATGTTCTAGATAATGACAGCTTAAAAAGTTATCCTTGGTGGAGGATCACAAGAAGCCCAGTCTGGACGAGCATGGTTTAAAATTCTGAGGCAGAAACTTAGAATCAGCCTGTTGGTTATAACTCTAAACAACGAGAACTCCAACGTTGGTACCAACCTAAGTTGCGCTCTTGATCAATTTTAGGTGTCACTTGTATCAGGAAGAAACAAAAAGATGTCCCAACTTCAGCCCGGAAGTATACTAAATACTGTTGAAACCAAGAATTTCTCAATGAACATAAGACTGTTGTATCAAAGGCCAATGTTTCTTATATGTCAATGGTAAGATGCCATGAACGGGGTTCCACAACAAGTCTAAACTACATTACCTGGGTTTGTTCCAGCGAAGGTGCCATACCAAAGATCATCTCTAATGAAAGATGTTGCCCTTTCCACTGCTCCTAGATACACCCCAGGTCCAAGGCTAGGAGGCAATGGATGAAACATCTTCTGATGTGGGTAGTTAAGATCAACTGCTACATGCCTATTTGTCAAGAATCCAACTTGATGGTTGCCTGTACGGCTCCTTACTATCGCGCCTAGTGTTCCGTAAGCATCTTGACTTGCAACCTAAAGCATCAATGGAAGAAGATAATTTCACGAGAACAATAAATTTGAAAGATATACAATCCAAAGGAGTAAACAAGAAGGTAATTAAATACATCAACCTGGAAGATTGCATTCAAGAAATGATCACAAAACCAACCCTCGGATCGATACTCAAATGTCAAGGTCAAAATATGTGAATGCGCTAAACTAACACTGACAGATTCTAATGTTGCAAGTCTCAGAGAACTTGACTGTCAAATCTTATTTAACTTGATCCTAATGTTGCTTCAGTATTTGTGTACGTACCACTAAGAAACAATTAGTTGTGTATGGAACATCAGTTGATAAATAGGTGATATGCTAAACATTTTACTGCCTCCCAACTAGTCTTAGTCTGTAATGGCATATCTAGACTGTTGAAGTATATACAGGATTAAACTTCACATGATGCTATGTTAGACAATTGGTCATCTGAAAGTTACCAGAAATTTCATTCATCCAACACGTTATCTACCTACCTAATGAGTTGCAATCAGATGACATATTTTCAACAACTTGGAATGTAAAAACAACTGATGATACAGGAGAGAATAAAGCAACATAGGATGGAGATAAGATGGTATAGAACACAAATTAGAACCCTTCTGCATGACTACCTGACCAGGGGAGTTCAACTTAACTATGAGGCAGCTGAATTGCCTTCATGATTTTTTCCATTGGAAAAACTTCAAAATATGTCTAGACGCAAAAACTAATAACACGGCATTTGTGTAAAATAAATTTTAGGAGCTTTCTTACTTGTGGAAGAGCTCCAAGCCTCCAAGGAGTACAGGGATGAAAATAATCTTCTGATGGGTAAAAGTATAGAATTGAGATAACAAAGGAGAGTATAATTGGATTTCCATAATAGTGTAGTCTAATAGAACGACCACAACTACTTACACAGGTCAAACTCATACCATATGTGTCTTAATGAAACTTAGCCTAAGGATTGAACCTGCGTAGCGTCAACCAAAGCATAGTCATACAGAAGTCTTGGCCATAACTATACAGTGCACAATGCACATCTAGCAGGTTGCAATAAGAAAATAAGATGGGATGGGAACAGATAAACGACAACATAATTGTTAAAATGGCTCCTTCAAAGTGACAAACTCACACCTATTCACTATGCTCTAGGATCAAAAGGATTGGTAGTACACAGAGGGTAAAACCCTACAGCGAAAGCAAACATCCCCCAAGAACAGGAAGGTAATAGATGGATAGAAAAGATAACTAGTTCAATACATAATCCATCAGATGCCAATATCCTCTATAATGCTGGCTAAAAATTAAGAACCTTTCTGGGCCTAGAATTCCCTTTCGTAAACTAACAACTTTGAAGTATTTGTACACCACTGGACCAAAACCTTCATAAAAGGCCCAAACAACTATTCAAAATGGAAAAAGTCTTCTCTCAACGGAGAGAGATAGAGCTTTTTCAGGTTGCAGCTAAACTTCAATGGATATTGCTGCTGTTAGTCAATGTCACCAGCTAATTTCGAATCAATGAAATAGGATTTCTTTCCAAAGTATTCAAGACTGCTAGCATAGGGTTTGATTCGGTTGGCAGCAGGATCAGAAGTCTTCAATTTCAGCTTTAAATTCAATTTCCCCCAATTTCAAGATTAAATGCCCTAATCTCTTCCCCCCTTTTCTCTGCCTCTTTCTATTTGTATCAATTTAACTTTCCCCCAAATTCAATGATCAACTAACTCTTCTCTACCTGTTTTGTGTAATGCAGGTGAATCAACAAGGTAGCAATTGCTCCATGTCAAAGTAAACAAGTATGGAATTCTCCTCTTCGTATGAAGCCATTAACCATTGGTCCGTCCAGGTCATCATCTCCATCAAATCCAACAATGTAATCAGAGGTACCCACCATAGCCCCCATCTCTTTAGCTTCATGTTCAATCCGAATTTCGATTGTGAGCAGCCTGATAGCATGTCTAATCACCCATTTCACAACCTCCATCTCACTAATACTCTGTTCAATATTAACATTCTGTTCAACAAACCTTACAAAGACTTTGAAATACCTGACAGCTACCCATACTCAGACCCATACTCTGATTTCTTCTCAAAGACAACTCAGGAAAAAGAAGTCACAATCACTATCAGAGAAACCCCATCCCATAGCCCCCAGTTACCAGTACCCCCTCACTTTGTTTCTCTCTGCACTAGGAAAAAAAAGTACAATCATCACAGCCTCCCATTTCTAAAGTCTGATGTGTACTATCTCACTGTGAAAATTTCCTCAAATTTAAAAGCCTTTCTAAAAAGAAACATCTTCTCCTTTACTATCAAAGGCCCCAAGCTAACTTCAATGGGTGAGAGTGGAAGTCAGCACCAAGGGATGGTCATTAAAGAAGCTTCTATGGATGAAGGAACTCCTGGAAAGAAAGAACAGACCCAAAAAAGCTGCACAAAAGAAGCTAGTGAATGCTTTGGTAAAGGAAAAGAAGAAATTAGTGCTAGCCCCTCTGAAGATAAAGATGACACTGAAGGTGACACTAGTGAAGAAGAGAATTCCCTACTTGACATCTCTGAGCCTGCTACCTTACTGATTCACCAAAACAATCTCACTGAGCAGGTATATCCCTCACTCATTCAAAAGTTTTACATTAATATCTATGTCATAAACCCCTGTTACTATACTGTTACCAAATCTTCTAGCAATTTTGAATTCAGAAATCTCATCAACTATCTTAGTAAATTTTTTTGTAGTAGAACAAACTTCATATTTGTCTCTTCCCCTGTTCTGGTAGCCATTTTAGTTATTTTTCTAAGATTGAAGGCTATCAGAATTGGGATTTTGGATTACCTTTGGTTGCTAACCAGTAGAATATGCAACATCCCTGAAAGCCCATGGAATGTTTTGTTAGTGTGGTTAAGCATCCGAGAAACTAGTCAGCAACTCCCGGATGATTTCAAGCAAAAATTAGAAGCCACTTGTCACGGCCCACCCATTTTCCCACATATTGGGTTGGCCCATGACAAGAGTCTAGGTCCATTGGAAGGACCTAGAAGATTAGGGAATTCCACAACATACTAGAATGTTCTTGTATATATAATATTCTATTGTATATTCATGATAGTGGTAAAATACTCTAGAAGATGATGATTCTAGAACATATTCTAGAATCCTCCATTGTACACTATATAAGGTGGGGAGCTCATTTGCTCAAATCATCCACCAACAATCTCTTAAGCAATTGCAACATTCTCTCTCTTAATCAAATACTCTCTTCCACTTAAAATCTCTAAGTCTCTTCTCTCTTTTGTGATCTTTTAAACTTACTTGAAGAGTTCAAGTGCCGCACGGTCTAGTCTAAATTCTTAGCCCGTGACAGTTGGTATCAGAGCGAAGCTTAAGACTCAAGGATGGCTGACGTTAATAGCAACAACACCATGGAGAAAGGTGTCGATGGCCAAGCCAAGAAAAGGGGCAAGTCCAAGGATACGCAAACAAGTCTTGAGGCACGAATGTTAGTATGGAAAAGCGAGTGAGCGACTTCCTTATACGCGCCGAAGAAGAGTTCCTAACGAAGGAGACTCTCGAAGGGCGGAAAGATACATTCGAGGAGGCCATAAGCAAGGCGGTGGATGGTATCAGAATGGACGTTGAAGCTCGGATCCAAGACGCAATGGATGATAGCGTGGAGGAGGTGAAAGCCAAATTGCTGTCAGTTGAGCAAGAGCTAGAAGCGGTGAAAGGAGAATTGGTATTGTGCAAAAGGGCTGCCATAAATCAAGCCATGCACGAGGGGCCAAGCAAACTCTCAAGAGAGGATGCTCCCAAGCCAACATCGTACAATGGAAAAAGAGACGCGAAGGAGATTGATACTTTCATATGGAGTTGCGAAAGGTATTTTGAACATCTGGAGATGGAGGATGATGCAAGGAAAATAAAAAGAGCCACAGTGTTTCTCACGGAGAACGCTTTGGCATGGTGGAGACTTCGAAGCCAGGAAATTCAGCAAGGTATGGCTACTTTCACTACTTGGTCAGATTTTAAAGCCGATCTTAAGAAATACTTTTACCCGGAGAATGCGGCTTACGAAGCTAGAGCGAAATTGAAGTACCTTCGTCAAACGGGCACAACCAAAGAGTATACCGAAACGTATACAAACTTGCTGCTGGAGATACCCAATTTATCTAAAGAAGAGAAGCTCTTCAACTTCTTGTGCGGAGCAAAGCCGTGGGAAAAGCAAGAGTTGGATCGACGCCGCGTTCAAACACTGACCGAAGCAATTGCAGTAGCCGAGACCTTGGTCGAAAGGCCAAGCTTCGAAGAAAGAGCGGCCTTTGATAGACACATTTTAGTGTCTAAATTACACCTTAATTTCTAGTG